>OU342741.1:329486734-329608791 GCA_910589775.1 Avena eriantha | reverse complement strand
AAAGCAACGCCATTACACAACAGTCCTCGATGGGACCCACAGAACATATATATACATCAGCGACTCCATGATTCAAGAATACAGATATAATATACAAAGATCTAAATCACCTTGAAAACGATAGAGCGTCCAACTACGGACAAGATGCAAATGAGGCTAAGAGTCCTGAAGAATAACCAATTGCGTCCATAACCCTGCCCAGGCCAAGCCGGAAGGGTAAACCTGCTAACGACGTCGATCTCAAACCTGCTAAAACAAAAGGGGTGCCAACAAAGGTCAAAGGAAAAAGAGGAGCGTCAATACTGAGGCCAGTACACGGCGAGGCTAGAATTCGGCGGCTCTCGCCTACATAGCTATGGTGGGCTAAAGCGGCAGTGCAGCGGCACTAAACAACCTATAGAGACTCGATACATCTGGCGGTTATCAAAGAGGGATAAGAAAGACCTATTCGGATCCAACCTGAAGCTAACACCAAACAAACCCATCCTGGAATTCCCCCTCGAGACCAAACGAGGAAGTCAAACCGAGGAACTTACACAGTTGGCAGTTTTATTCATTCCATTATAATTGAAGCACTTACTAGTCAGATATAGATAGCATGGGCCATCCTGGTAGCAGAAGTAGTGGGCAGTTTTAATCTCCATTCCATTGTAGTTGGGGACATTTACTAGTCAGATATAATTGTCCCGAGGAATCCCAAAACCCAGCGGTTGTTGGCACTTTTATCACATTCCAATGGAGTTGTAATACTTACTAGGCAGGTATAACAAAACAAACCAGGTCCGCCAGTGGTTGGCATTTTTAATATCCATTCCGTTATAGTGAAGCTGATTACTAGTCAGATATATTAAGTCAAATTTATAGCACTACTTTAGTTATGCTTGTCTATGATCGAGATACTATGCTCCAAGTCGTCCATAACCGTGGACACGGCTTTAAGAAAGTTTTACCCTGTAGGGGTGCCCAAATAGCAACACACACTCGATCAACCTCAGAAAAACCAATTCAAAACCCAACGGGGCATTCACGACAAAGCGATCACAGGATTCAGAAATATTTCAGGGGGCCACCCCATTAAGCTACCCGCAACAAAGTTGGCTGACTCCGCGATGGACCCAAGGTCTGCGCCAATGGCTGTAAACGACTGGGAACCCGAAAGTGTGACTGGGCTTGTCGATACCGCGAAAACACTCCGCAATCCTAAACAGTACAGGTGCTCCACGCACAATCTTAAATAAAGCGGTTAAAGCATGGCATAGGTACAGGATAGTAATAAAGCCCCAAACTACTTTGTGGCCCCAAGAAATAGAAATGAATCAAGCTCTAACTCAGGGGGGTCCATAAGGCCTCCCGGATGTGGATAGTGCGAAAAATCAAGGAACATGTATCAGGTACTCGGGGTCCTATGGGACACAAGTGAGTGTGGAAGAACCAAATAATATCTATTGCCCACCGATGCCTCTTCATTAGTTATATCTAGCATTTTAATAGTTCTGTTTAAAAGTCATGATCAAATCCACCAGTAAGCATCTCCACCATTAAGCATCTGCCAGCATTCCAACAACTGTGGTACTTGACAACACGAGATCGCACCTGAGCAAGCAACTATGACTCGCAAGGCCAGCTATCTACCAAACACGGGTATTAGGAGGTGTCCAAGGCAATATAGAGGCTGCACGGGATATAACTGGGGTACGGAAACTAAAGAATCGCGACACGGATAGCAATAGATCAACAGGAGGAAATAAAGACTATAAATACAAAATAGGTAGAAGGGGAAGAGATGCTCGCCCGGGAAACACTGTCGTAGGTTCATATCCGGAGAAATTGTCGATACTCGCATCAACTCATCGGCCTAGTCCGCGAAGAAGCAAACACTAGAAGAAACACCGAATGCAATATTTAATACTACGGTAGAAGATCCGGCATGATTATGATATGCATGTGAGATGAACATTTATTATGCAACAGGTTTTATATATAGCATTTATAAAATAGGGGCTCGGAAAGGTTCACACATCTGGGTTCGGAAGATCTTGGGTTCCGGGGGTCCGGGGTTCGGTCTTAGGGTTCGACGGGGATCGGTCTCGGCGGGAACATTATCGGACAACGGAGTAGATCTTGGTGTTCTGAGAAGACGGACTTGGCTTGGCGTCAGGGGGCGCATCGGATTCGCCCTGGTCGGTGTCGATCTTGTTGTCACGAAGATCTTGTCGGGTCCGTGCATCGGGTCGGTCTTGGCTTTCGGGGTGAAGAACTTGGCGTCCTCGAGGAAGTACTTGGCGTATCCATGTCGACGACCTTGGCGGTCATCGGGTCCGAGAAGAAGATCTTGTCGCATCCGTGGTCTTCGGTTCGGTCTTCGGATCCGTGTCGGCGCGCTCGGGGTCTCGGCCACTGGATCCATGTAGAAGAACTTGGCGTTCCACGAAGGAGATCTTGAGATCCGGGTAGTCGATCTTATTATTCTGTGATGGAGATCTTAACATCATCAGGTACGGGAAGGAGATCTTGTCGGATGTTGGTCCTGGAAGTAGTTTGTTCGTGGCACACCGAGGCTCTTGTCCAGCTTTATCCACCGAGAGGTAGCTTGTGTCGTCGTTACTTCTTGTTGACCCTTGGTAGCAGATCATGGTAACAGTAGCAGCCGCGCGAACACATCTAGCAGAACACCCCCACATCTTCACATGGGGACCTGAGCAGCCGCACGGACGAGCAGTGCCGGGCTTCGAGATGAGGGCGCCTGGCAGGGCTTACGGCGCAAGGACATAAGGGCGCGACGAGCTTGCAGGGTGACGACAAAGGAGCTCGAGCCACGCTCGGTCCGTGAGGTGGAGGTCGTCGCTGTAGAGAGGTTCAATGACGAGGGGCTCGCGGCAAGGCGAGGATGGCATCGCGGTGCAAGGTGTGGCAGATGAAGGCGAACGCAGGAGAGGTTGCTACGGGGTAGAAGGGCTCGATGCGGCGTTGGAGAAGGACGGTCGACGGCGAGCTTCACAGGTGGCGGCTCTTGGCGCGGCAGAGCAGAGGAGCCGGCGAGAGAGGCGAGGACGACCAAGGACGCGCGCATGGTGAGGGTGAGGAGGCGAGGGAGGTGGCCCGCGACGGGGCACGGGTCGACGGTGGCGAGGACGTCGGCGAGGAGCACGACGGCAGGGAGAGCTGGGGCTGACTAGGTCGAGGCGGAGCTTGCTGCAGGCGGCGGCTCAGGGAAGCAGAGGCAGGGGCCCATGGCGGGGACGGACAAGGCCGGCGGCGAGAGGCGGAGGCCGGCGCGAGGATGGCCACGAAAGGAAAGGCGCGGGGAAGGCGAGGTCGAGCCCTGGTGGCGGCGGACGGCGAGGCGACGGAGGGTGGCGCGAGGCACCGAGGCGAGGCGGGGCTTCGACCGGAGGCAGGCGCACGCAGGCGGCGGGGTAGGTGGGGCGGGTCTTGTGGGAGAGGAAGCTGGCGAGGGAGAGAGCAGGGTGGGGCCAGACACGGGACGGGGATCCCGAGGCAGGGCTCGCATGGCGTGGGTCATACGCGGGGTGGACGCGGGGCTAGCACGTGGTTGGTGGGGCCGGCAGGAGGCATGGGGTGCGCGTCCAGGGGCGACGCGGGAGATGTTGCGTGGGGCGCGTCGGTCGTTGGGTTGCGTGCAGGTGTGGGACGTGGTGGCGGCTCGATCGGGCGAGGAAAGCGGGAGTTGTCCGCGCGTGAGCGCGTGCGCGTGGTGGACAGGGCAGGTGGGGAGGCGTGCGGTAGGCGGGAAAAGAGGTGGTTGGGCGGGAGAAGTGGGGCAGGGGCTGAGGTGGCGAACCGGGGTTGGTTGAGGTGATGTGGAGGGTGTGAGGTGGAGAAAGGCGATTGGTCAGGGTGAGGTGGAGGGAGGCTAGGTAGAATAGGATTGGGTAGAATTAGGAATTAGACTAGGTTTTAGTTTAGGGCTTGGAGGTGGCCGGCCAGGCCTTCAGGCCTGGCGGGCTGCCTCCTAAAAATATTATAAATATTTTATTATTTAAAACGAGGCTTTTGAAAACCATTGGTAGACGAAACAAAATATTCCGGAGACCCGGGTTTTGTATTTGAATAAAGACGGGCTTATTTCCAAATAGGATTTCGAAAATAGTTTTAGACATTACCATGCATGATGACATGACGATGCTCAAATGCAATGAGGCATGATGACATGAGCATGCGGTCATGACGATGCAATGCACAAAAACAACGCAATTTTCTAGTAGTGGTTTTTGCGGGATGCCACAATTTGACACACTAACAATGGATCTCGCCCTCGAGATCTGCCTCATGGTACCAGGAAGAAGGTCGGCGATCTGAATCTTCACGCTTCATGTAGATCCTCAGGACACCACTAACAAGAGGTCGTTGTCGAGATCGTCGAGAGAACACTCCGGGAACAAAGGCGAAGGTAGAGGTATCCACAAATAAAGCCACTTCTAGTTTCCATGGACGGAGTAAAATTGCTGGATCCACTGATTCAATATACAAAAGCGAATGATAAGAGTAGTCGGATGGTGATCAGTCCATCGCGCACCCAAACCATTACTCTGCACACGAATCGGAGAATTATGCAACCAACTCTCAGAATTAGACTGAAGATGTCGGTAAGCGAGATTCGGAAACAAGAGAGTGATGCAGAATCTGTGTTGGATCTGATTTAGAGGATGTTGTCGTCGCGTCGGAAAACACCGGAAGGCACAAACAAGGAACAAAGAATGGTACCACAGATAAAGGATCACTCTGATAACATGAAGACCGGATGTAGAAGCACCGTTACTAAAGGAGGAAGCGAAACCCTGAAGGTACGACAGAAACCCAACCACGAGAATTCCTGGACTCGAAGAAAAGATAAGATAGAGGATTCAAAACACGCAGAGGTAAGAGGAGAACAACAGAGGGGTAAGGAGTAAAATCAGACCTAATCAGATCTATCCAACCAATTTTTTCCAAAATAGTTTTGACACTCTACTTCGGCCGTTAGCTAGGTTATCCTACAGGCAAGACTTGTGGGGTATCGCAACTTCTGAGCTCTGATACCACTCTGTAACACCCTCAAATCGGCCCTATGCAAGTTTTAGCCCTTTTCGCCAAACCCGCATAGAAACGATTCAAGGACGCCCACCAGGCACTTTCGTGCGGGTGGAAAACGAAGTAATACCATTACACAACAGTCCTCGATGGGACCCACAGAACATATATATACATCAGCGACTCCATGAGTCAAGAATACAGATATAATATACAAAGATCCAAATCACCTTGAAAACGATAGAGCGTCCGACTACAGAAAAGATGCAAATGGGGCTAAGAGCCCTGAAGAATAACCAATGGCATCCATAACAGGCGAAGCCGGAAGGGTAACCCTCCTAACGACGTCGATCTCAAACCTGCTAAAACAAAAAGGGGTGCCGACAAAGGGCAAAGGAAAAAGAGGAGCGTCAGTACTGAGGCCAGTACACGGCGAGGCTAGAATTCGGCGGCTCTCGCCTACATAGGTATGGTGGGCTAAAGCGGTAGCGCAGCGGCACTAAACAACCTATAGAGACTCGATACAATTGGTGGTTATCAGAGAGGGATAAGAAAAGACCTATTCGGATCCAACCTGAAGCTAACACCAAACAAACCCATCCTGGAATTCCCCCTCGAGACCAAACGAGGAAGTCAAACCGAGGAACTCACACAGTTGGCAGTTTTATTCATTCCATTATAATTGAAGCACTTACTAGTCAGATATAGATAGCGTGGGCCGTCCTGGTAGCAGAAGTAGTGGGCAGTTTTAATCTCCATTCCATTTTAGTTGGGGACATTTACTTGTCAGATATAATTGTCCTGAGGAATCCCAAAACCCAGCGGTTGTTGGCACTTGTATCACATTCCAATGGAGTTGTAATACTTACTAGGCAGGTATAACAAAACAAACCAGGTCCGCCAGTGGTTGGCATTTTTAATATCCATTCCGTTATAGTGAAGCTGATTACTAGTCAGATATATTAAGTCAAATTTATAGCACTACTTTAGTTATGCTTGTCTATGATCGAGATACTATGCTCCAAGTCGTCCATAACCGCGGACACGGCTTTCAGAAAGTTTTACCCTGCAGGGGTGCACAAATAGCAACACACACTCGATCAACCTCAGAAAAACCAACTCAAAACCCAACGGGGCATTCACGACAAAGCGATCACAGGATTCAGAAATATTTCAGGGGGCCACCCCATTAAGCTACCTGCAACGAAGTTGTCCGATTCCGCGACGGACCCAAGGTTTGCGCCAATGGCTGTAAACGACTGGGAACCCGAAAATGTGACTGGGCTTGTCGATACCGCGAAAACACTCCGCAATCCTAAACAGTACAGGTGCTCCACGCACAATCTTAAATAAAGTGGTAAAGCATGGCATAGGTAAAGGATAGTAATAAAGCCCCAAACTACTTTGTGGCCCCAAGAAATAGAAATGAATCAAGCTCTGGCTCAGGGGGGGTCCATAAGGCCTCTCGGATGTGGATAGTGCGAAAAATCAAGGAACATGTATCAAGTACTCGGGGTCCTACGGGACACAAGTGAGCGTGGAAGAACCAAATAACATCTATTGCCGACCGATTCCTCTTCACTAGTTATATCTAACATTTTTAATAGTTTTGTTTAAAAGTCATGATCAACTCCACCAGTAAGAATCTCCACCATTAAGCATCTGCCTGCATTCCAACAACTGTGGTACTTGACAACACGAGATCGCACCTGAGAAAGCAACTACGACTCGCAAGGCTAGCTATCTACCAAACACGGGTATTAGGAGGTGTCCAAGGCAATATAGAGGCTGCACGGGATATAACTGGGGTAAGGAAACTAAAGAATCGCGACATGGATAGCAATAGATCAACAGGAGGAAATAAAGACTATAAATGCAAAATAGGTAGAAGGGGAAGAGATGCTCACCCGGGAAACACTGTCGTAGGTTCATATCTGGAGAAATTGTCGATACTCGCATCAACTCATCAGCCTAGTCCGCGAAGAAGCAAACACTAGAAGAAAGACCGAATGCAATATTTAATACTACGGTAGAAGATCTGGCATGATTATGATATGCATGCGAGATGAACATTTATTATGCAACAGGTTTTATATATAGCATTTATAAAATAGGGGCTCGGAAAGGTTCACACATCTGGGTTCGGAAGATCTTGGGTTCCGGGGGTCCGGGGTTCAGTCTTAGGGTTCGACGGGGATCGTTCTCGGCGGGAACATTCTCGGACAACAAAGTAGATCTTGGCATTCCGGGAAGAAGGACTTGGCTTGGCGTCAGGGGGCGCATCGGATTCGCCCTGGTCGGTGTTGATCTTGTCGTCGCGAAGATCTTGTTGGGTCCGCGCATCAGGTCGGTCTTGACTATCGGGGTGAAGAACTTGGCGTCCTCGAGGAAGATCTTGTCGCATCCGTGGTCTTCGGGTTCGGTCTTCGGATCCGTGTCGGCGCGCTCGGGGTCTCGGCCACTGGATCCATGTAGAAGAACTTGGCGTTCCACGAAGGAGATCTTGAGATCTGGGTAGTTGATCTTGTTATTCCGTGATGGAGATCTTAACGTCATCAGGTACGGGAAGGAGATCTTGTCGGATGTTGGTCCTGGAAGTAGTTTGTTCGTGGCACACCAAGGCTCTTGTCCAGCTTTGTCCACCGAGTGGTAGCTTGTGTCGTCGTTACTTTTTGTTGACCCGTGGTAGCAGATCATGGTCCCAGTAGCAGCCGCGCAAACACATCCAGCAGAACACCCCCACATCTTCACATGGGGACCTGAGCAGCCGCACGGACGAGCGGTGCCGGGCTTCGAGACGAGGGCACATGGGAGGTCTTACGGCGCAAGGAGACAAGGGCGCGACGAGCTTCTAGGGTGACGACAGAGGAGCTCGAGCCACGCTCGGTTCGTGAGGTGGAGGTCGTCGCTGCAGAGAGGTTCAAGGACGAGCGGCTCGCGGCAAGGCGAGGACAGCGTCGCGGCGCAAGGTGTGGCAGACGAAGGCGAACGCAGGAGAGGTCGCCATGGGGTAGAAGGGCTCGGGCGGCGTTGGAGAAGGACGGTCGACGGCGAGCTTTGCAGGTGGCGACTCTTGGCGCGGCAGAGCAGAGGAGCCGGCGGGAGAGGCGAGGGGACGACCAGGGACGCGCGCATGGTGATGGTGAGGAGGCGAGGGAGGTGGTCAGCGACGGGGCCCAGGTCGACGGTGGCGAGGACGTCGGCGAGGAGCACGGTGGCAGGGAGAGCTGGGGCCGACTAGGTCAAGGCGGAGCTCGCTGCAGGCGGCGCCTCGGGAAAGCAGAGGCAAGGGCCCGCGGCGGGGACGGACGAGGCCAGCGGCGAGAGGCGGAGGCCGGCGCGAGGATGGCCGCGAAAGGAAAGGCGCGGGGAATGCGAGGTCGAGCCCTGGTGGCCGCGGGGGGCGAGACGACGGAGGGCGGCGCGAGGCACCGAGGCGAGGCGGGGCTTCGACCGGAGGCAGGCGCGCGCAGGCGGCGGGGTAGGTGGAGCGGGGCTTGCGGGAGAGGAAGCTGGCGAGGGAGAGATCGGGGTGGGGCCAGACACGGGACGGGGATCCCGAGGCGGGGCTCGCGTGGCGTGGGTAGTACGCGGGGTGGACGCGGGGCTAACACGTGGTCGGTGGGGCCGGCAGGAGGCGTGGGGTGCGCGTCCAGGGGCGATGCGGGAGATGCTGCGTGGGGCGCGTCGGTCGTGGGGTTGCGTGCAGGTGTGGGACGTGGCGGCGGCTGGATCGGGCGAGGCGAGCGGGAGTTGTCCGCGCGTGCGCGTGGCGGACAGGGCAGGTGGGGAGGCGTGCGGTAGGCGGGAAAAGAGGTGGCTGGGCCGGAGAAGTGGGGCCAGGGGCTGAGGTGGCGAACCGGGGTTGGTTGAGGTGATGTGGAGGGTGTGAGGTGGAGGAAGGGGATTGGTCAGGGTGAGGTGGAGGAGGCTGGGTAGAATTGGATTGGGTAGAATTAGGAATTAGACTAGGTTTTAGTTTAGGGCTTGGAGGTGGCCAGCCGGGCTTTCAGGCCTGGCGGGCTGCCTCCTAAAAATATTATAAATATTTTATCATTTAAAACGGGGCTTTTGAAAACCGTTGGTAGACGAAACAAAATATTCCGGAGACCCGGGTTTTGTATTTGAATAAAGACGGGCTTATTTCCAAATAGGATTTCGAAAATAGTTTTAGACATTACCATGCATGATGACATGACGATGCTCAAATGCAATGAGGCATGATGACATGAGCATGCGGTCATGACGATGCAATGCACAAAAACGACGCGATTTTCTAGTAGTGGCTTTTGCGGGATGCCACATTTGCATGCCTGTTCATCTTCACAAACTACACATGGATCCACCGGTGTCATTGCATGTGTGTTCTTTTCATGAACCACAACTAGTGTCATTGCATGTGTGCTCTTTTTCACAAACCACATATGGATCCACCAGTGTCATTGGATGTGTGTTCTTTTCATGAACCACACCCAGTGTTATTGCATGTGTGTTCTTTTCACAAACCACATAAGGGTACACCAGTGTCATTGGTTTTGTTTTCTTTTCATGAACCACACCTAGTGTCATTTCATGTGTGTTCTTCTCACAAACCAGACATGGATCCACCAGTGTCATTGCATGTCTGTTCTTTTCATTAACCACACCAAGTGTCATTGCATGTATGTTCTTTCCACAAACATCATATGGATCCACCAGTGTCATTGCATGTCTGTTCTTTTCATTAACCACAACTAGAGTCATTGCATGTCTGTTGTTCCCACAAACCACACATGGATCCACCAGTGTGATTGCATGCCTATTCTTTTCACAAACCACAACCAATGTCATTGCATGTACGTTCTTTCCACAAACCACATATGGATACACCAGTGTCACTGGATGTGTGTTATTTTCATGAACTACGCCTAGAATTATTGCATGTGTGTTCTTTTCATAAACCACAGCTAGAGTCATTGGCATGTGTGTTCTTTTTCAGAATTCACACATGGATCCACCAGTGTCATTGCATGTCTGTTCTTTTCATTAACCACATCTAGAGTCGTTGCATGTCTGTTTTCTTCTCACAAACCACATAAGGATCCACCAGTGTCATTGGATGTGTGTTCTTTTCATGAACCACACCCATTGTAATTGCATGTGTGTTCTTCTTACAAACCGCACTTGGATCCACCAGTGTCATTGCATGCATGTTCTTTTCACAAACCACACATGGATCCACCCAGTGTGATTGCATGTCTGTTCTTTTCATAAACCACATAAGGATACACCAGTGTAATTTGATGTGTGTTCTTTTCATCAACCACAGCTAGTGTCATTACATGTGTGTTCTTTCCATAAACCACATATGGATCCACCAGTGCCATTGGATGTGTGTTCTTTTCATGAACCACACCCAGTGGCATTGGATGTGTGTTCTTTTCATGAACCACACCTAGAGTCATTTGCATGTGTGTTCTTTCTCACAAACCACACATGGATCCACTAGAGTTCATTGCATGTCTGTTCTTTTCACAAACCACATATGGATCCACCAGTGTCATTGAATGTGTGTTCTTTTCATGAACCACACCTAGAGTCATTGCATGTCTGTTCTTTTCACAAACCACACATGGATCCACTAGTGTCATTACATGTGTGTTCTTCTCGCAAACCACATATGGATCCACCAGAGTTCATTGCATGTCTATTCTCCTCACAAACCACATATGTTCCACCAGTGTCATTGGATGTGTGTTCTTTTCATGAACCACACCTAGTGTCATTGCATGTTTGTTCCTTTAATAAACCACACATGGATCCACCAGTGTCATTGCATGTATGTTCTCATGAACCACAGCTAGAGTCATTGCATGTCTGTTCTTCTCACAAACCACATAAGGATACACCAGTGTCATTGCATGTCTATTCTTTTCATGAACCACGGCTAGAGTCATTGCATGTCTGTTCTTCTCACAAACCACCTAAGGATCCACCGGTGTCATTGGATGTGTGTTCTTTTCATGAATCACATCCAGTGTCATTGCATGTGTGTTCTTCTCACAAACCTAACATGGATCCACCAGTGTCAGTGCATGTGTGTTCTTCTCACAAAAAACACATAGATCCACCTAGTGTGATTGCATGTTTGTTCTATTCATAAACCACATAAGGATACACCAGTGTCATTTGATGTGTGTTATTTTCATTAACCACAGCTAGTGTCGTTGCATGTTTGTGAAAAGAACAAAAATTCAATGACACTGGTGGATCCATATGTGGTTCATGAAAAGAATACACATGCAATGACACTGGTGGATCCACATGTGGTTTGTGAAAAGAACACACATGCAATGACACTGGTGGATCCATATGTGGTTTGTGAAAAGAACACACATGCAATGAACTCTGGTGGATGCATATGTGGTTTCTGAAAAAAGAATAGACATGCAATGAACTCTTGTGGATCCATATGTGGTTTGTGAAAAGAACATACATGCAATGACTCAAGCTGTGGTTAATGAAAATAACACACATGCAAAGACACTAGGGGATCCATCTGTGGTTTGTGAAAAGAGCACACATGCAGTGAACACTGGTGGATCCATATGTGGTTTGTGAAAAGAACACACATGTAATGACTCTAGTGGATACACATGTGGTTTGTAAAAAGAACACATATGCAATGACTCTAGCTGTTGTTAGTGAAAAGAACGCACATGCAATGACACTAGTGGTTCCATATGTGGTCTGTCATAAGAACAGAGATCCAATGACTCTAGATGAGGTTTATTAAAAGAACACGCATGCAATAACACTGGTGGTTCCATGTGGGTTGTGAGAAGAACACACATGTAATGACTCTGGTGGATCCATATGTGGTTTGTGATAAGAATACACATTCAATGACTCTAGCTGTGGTTAATGAAAAGAATAGAGATGCAATGAATCTAGCTGTGGTTTATCGAAAGAACACACATGCAATTACTCTGGTGGATCCATATGTGGTTTGTGAAAAGAACACACATTCAATTACACTGGTGGATCCATATGTGGTTCATGAAAAGAACACACATGCAATGACACTGGTGGATCGACATGTGGTTTGTGAAAAGAACACACATGCAATGACACTGGTGGATCCATGTGGTTTATGACAATAACACACATGTAGTGACTACATGTTGTTTATTAAAAGAACACACATGCAATAACACTGGTGGATCCATGTAGTTTGTGAAAAGAACACACATTTCAATTACACTGGTGGATCCGTATGTGGTTTATGAAAAGAACACACATGCATTGACACTAGGGGATCCATATGTGGTTTGTGAAAAGAACAGACATGCAATGAACACTGGTGGATCCATATGTGGTTTGTGAAAAGAACACGCATGCAATGACTAGCTGTTGTTAATGAAAAGAACACACCTGCAATGAAACTGGTGGATCCATATGTGGTTTGTGAAAAGAACACAGATCAAGTGACTCTAGCTGTGGTTTATTAAAAGAACACACATGCACTAGCACTGGTTTGTGAGAAGAACACACATGCAGTGACTCTGGTGGATCCATGTGGTTTGTGAGAAGAACACACATGCAATGAAACTGGTGGATCCATGTGGTTTGTGAGAAGAACACACATGCAGTGACTCTGGTGGATCCATATGTGGTTTGTGAGAAGAACATACATGCAATGACTCTCGGTGTGGTTAATGAAAAGAACAGAGATGCAATGACTCTAGTTGTGGTTTATTGAAAGAACGCACATGCAATGACTCTGGTGGATCCATATGTGGTCTGTGAAAAGAACACGCATTCAATGACACTAGTGGATCCATATGTGGTTTGTGAAAAGAACATACATGCAATGGAGAATATCATTTTGCGGCCCGAAAGTTGGGGCGTGGTACCCAAGTTGCATGTAATCAGCCGCGATAACTACAGTTGGCGTGCCAAATACTCAGAGGGTCTTTTTCGGCATGAATTCAACTTTATGTTTCAATACAAAATATCAGGATAACGGTCGTCAAGTTGGCACCCCTGTCAGTTCTCGCTGTTATGTCGCTCCCGTCGCTTAGGCGGGGGTGGCTGTCACATAGGCTTGCAGTGCTGGCACAGTGGATAGGACAACGCGACCGGCCTAGTGTATTGACGTGACAAAATAGGGCACATATATCATTGTTATAATTATTATTTTGTTTACTTAGAAGCTGGAAGGGCCACCACCACGCATCTCTTCTTTGGAATTCCGTCCCCGTCGTTAACCACTACCTTAAAAGCGCATTAACGGTTCCACCGTTCCCCTGCCTCGCAGAAACCACTCTTCTTCCTGTCATCTGTCTTCTTCCTGTCTTCTCCTTGCCGCCATGGAAGGTCATCGCACTCTAGAGACAAGCTTCACTACCCATGACAATAAGAATATAGATGTCGTCTACACCAACAAGGAGGAGACAGTGGTGCGAGTACTGAGGATGTACGAGGGTTGCTTGAGAAAGACAAGAACAAGTTTGTGGGATTGGACCTCGAGTACACCCCGGAGGACCCATATGAAGGGAGTGAAGTCGCCGTCGTTCAACTGGCCATGAGGAAACACGTCCTCGTCTACCACCTCTCCTAGTTTGTAGATCTTCTCTCTATAGCCAACCGTTTTCAGGCTTTTCTCCTCTTGTTCTTTATCCATTTGCTCATCTTGCAACAACTGGATTTTATTTAGGACCAAATAAATTATGACAAGACAATGTTGAGAGTCTTGATCTTGCATTTAGTACACTTTTCAAAATTATATTCAGATGACGATCTTGCATTGACAAAATATTTGTAGTTACATATTTTGGTGATGAAAAACTATATACTTTCAGGACTGGCAGGAATTGTCCGGCGCTGCGCCAGTTCCTTATAGAAAAGGGAATTGTTTTCTACACTATTGACAATACAACTGATTTTTCGAAATTTCATCGAGAGGGAATTACATTTCCTGCGCACAACTGGATCGATATTCAGAGTCTTGTCAAGATCCTAGGGGGCTCGAGGAAGGATGGAATGGCATCACTCGCAACTAGAATCCTCGATGAGACGTACGACAGAATGAAGGCAGATTTCCCTACGGATAGGCACGATTTTTAGGACGAGTGGCCGTTGTATGATATAAACCTGAAGTATGCAGCCATAGATGCTTACATGACCTACCAGCTGTACAAGAATATCCATTTTTTCTACGTTACCTCGTGTTTTGCCCTATTTGCAAGAGGGAAGATGAGCTTAGGGGAGCCCTTTGTAGAAAATGCAGAATAGCTGAGTTTGAAGCTACATATGCAAAGGAAATGGCTGCATCTGAAGCAGCTGACCGAGAGGCTGCAGAAGCAGCTGAAAGAGAGCTTGTAGCTGAAGTAGAAGCAGCTGACAGAGAGCCTGCAGCTGAAGCAGCAAATAGAGAGGCAGCATCTTCTAGCGGCAACAATCAGGTCTATGATGCACCGCTAATTGTGCCACAGGATGCTGAAGATAGGGAAGGCAAGTCAGATCCCAGGTGGGATGAAGCATTTCGTGAGCTGTGGAGTGCCAATAATGTAAGATCCACCAGGAATGATCGCAGTTGGTCGCCTAGGAACGATGGAAAGCGCCTCAAGTGGGCTGATGAGAAGTGAATTAAATTTTACTCCTTTGTGTTATGTTTCTATTTTATGGAACTCATTTATCTTATCAAGATGTCTAGCGCCTCAAGTGAGAGTAGTAAAATAAATTTAACCCTCTTTGTGTTATGTTTCTATATGTGTCTTGTAGCTTATCAAGATGGTAGCTCGTTAACTGGCAGTTTGAAAGAGTACCTATTTCCTCTCTCGCTAAACAGATGTGTGTCATTTTGCCCAAATTGGTAGAAAATCTAGAGAAGATTCTCTCTTTGATAATTCGTTCCATTTTGGACCTCCTTTTGCCTCCGATCTGTTAGCAAATCTAGAGCAGTAAATCACACCAGGCAGAATACATTCATTAAGAAAACAAAACAAATGTAGATATAGCTGTGCGCAGCTAAATCACACCAGTGTCATTGCATATCTGTTCTTCCCACAAACCACACATGGATCGACCGGTGTCATTGGATGTGTGTTCTTTTCATGAACCACACCCAGTGTCATTGCATGTGTGTTCTTTTCACAATCCACCTAAGGATACACCAGTGTTATTGGATGTGTTTTCTTTTCATGACCCACACCCAGTGTCATTGCATGTGTGTTTTCACACAACCCACACAATCATCCACAATGTCATTGCATGTCCGTTCTTTTCACACAACTAGAGTCATTGCATGTATGTCTTTCCACAAACCACATATGGATCCACCAGTGTCATTGCATGTCTGTTCTTTTCATTAACCACATAAGGATACACCAGTGTTATTTGATGTGTGTTCTTTTCATTAACCACAACTAGTGTCATTGCATGTGTGTTCTTTCCACAAACAACGTATGGATCCACTAGTGTCATTAGATGTGTGTTCTTTTCATGAACCACACCCAATTTCATTGCATGTGTGTTCTTTTCATTAAACCACACATGGATCCACAGGCTTTATTGGATGATTGTTATTTTTATGAATGACACCTAGAGTCATTGCATGTTTGTTCTCTCACAAACCACACATGGATCCACCGGTGTGATTGCATGTGTGTTCTTTTCATGGACCACAGCTAGAGTCATTTGCATGATTATTCTTTTTCACAAACCACACATGGATCCACCGGTGTCATTGCATGTGTGTTCTTTTCATGAACCATAGCTCGAGTCATTGCATGTGTGTTCTTTTTCACAAACCACATAAGGATCCATAGTGTCAGTGCATGTGTGTTCTTTTCATGAACCACTGATGACCCAAAAGTATAGGGGGTGTATCGCTGTATCTTCGATAAGTAAGAGTGTCGAACCCAACGAGGAGCAGAAGGTGCTGGCTAGTGGTATGGATCAGGAATTCTCTGCAAATACTTAGCAAACGGATTTTTAGGGGTTTTTGATAAAGCAAGTAAACAAAGTACGAGTAAATAAAAGACAGTAAGAATGAATGCAACAAGTGGCCCAATCCTTTATGCAGCAAAGGACAAGCCGGTTGTATTTCTATAGATGACCAAACGTTCTTGAGGACACATGGGAAGACTGTCAAGTGCTTTCGCTTCATATAGTCGATTAATCTTCTCTAGCTTGCTAAGTGTTGTGTGGGTGAACCTGTGCTAATCTACTGCCCCATCCAAGACTTAACACATACTTGTGATTAAACCCCCTTGCAAACATCCATAAGTACAAGAAAGTAATTAAGGTAGAAACCTAACCACAACTTTAAACTCTAAGACCCTTACGTCCCTTGTGCAATGGTTTCTTAACGGGGGGTTCAGGTTTCTGTCACTCCGGCAACCCCTACGATTAGTAGCCAAATACACAATGCATTGCCCTAGGCCCATATAGGTGAAGTGTCATGTAGTCGACGTTCAGATGACACCACTAGAAGAAGTACACCACAACTTAAATAACAATCTATTGAATCTTTCTCAACACAACTCCACTACTAACAACAAGACTTCTCCCATGTCCTCAAGAACAAAACGAGCTACTCACAAGACATCATATGGATCATGATCAGAGATGAAATAATGATGTATAACAATCTAAACATAAACAATAATTCAATGGTTCACTCAAATAGCATCAACTAGAAAGAGTAATCAACACCGGGAAAGTTTCCCCTATGAACTATGCAAGATTCAACGCAATTGTTACGGCATGGTGATGAGGGTGCTGATGGTGATGATGGTGGTGATGATGATGATGATGATGATCCCGATGAAGTCCAGCTTGATGGTGGTGTTGATGGCGATGATCTCCCCTCTCCGGGAAGGATTTCCCCCGGCAGAAATCTGTCTGCCAGAGAGATATTTGTCTCTCGATGTTTTCTGCCCCGCAGAGGCGGCGGAATCCTTCTGTGGTTGCTCTCTGAGTCTTAGGGTTTCGGGAGGTTGATATACGCCAGAGGGGAGAGGCTGGAGTGGGCCAGGGCGGCCACACCACTCCCTGGCGCGACCTAGGCTTGCCCGCGCCATGGGGTGGTGTGGGCCCCCTGTGGCCCACCTCCACTCCATCTTCTGGCATCCTGAGTCTTCTGGAAAAATAGGATTTTCCCTATATTTTCCCGGATTTTCTGATCTTCGCGAATTTTGCCTCCAAACAGCACCTTTTCCATCAGAATCCCAACTGCAGCGGTCCATGCTCCAAAAGTCATCAACCATGCAAAAACAGATGAAATAACATAAGTATCACCTCTCAATACGAAATATATCAATGAATAATAGTGAATTAAGACATAGAATAGTGATGCAAAATGGACGTATAAACTCCCCCAAGCTTAGACTTCGCTTGTCCCCAAGCGAAACTGAGCTCAATAAACATGACCTGAGGTTTATGGAGTGAAGAGTCGATAAAAGGATACGGACAAGAAGCATCACATTCATCAAATACATAGATCATAATAGAAGACAACTCACTATTATATAACTCAACTTGCAATGAGTAAAGGAAACACAATAAAGATATATAAAGTGAATCATAATTGGCAATGCAAACTTAGCTCTTGGTCGAAGAATAGTTGATAATTTGCTGGAGTTCACAAATGGCTGGTTTTTCAATCATAGCTTTCAAAGTAGTAAACATCAAGATAAGAGCAATGTGCAAAACAAGGAACATAAGAAACATGAATGAATAAATCATCATATGAATGAATGAAACACATCAACTCAAAATACTTGTTGAGGTAGAAGGGAATAGGTTTACTGACTTAACTACAAAGAAAAAGAAAGGGTCCCTTCGCAGAGGGAAGCAGGGATTGCAAGTCTCATAAAGAGCTCCCAAAAATTATGATACTTACTAGCTTTCAGCTCCCATTGCCCCTATCATAGGCATCTTTTTGGTGATTAATGTTAAAGTGACACAACTAAGAGGATATGCTTGACAAGTTATAAGTTGAAATCTCATGCCCCTTACTTATGAGTATTGATCCTCATGCTACTCAACTTCAGTCACGAGCAAGCTCTTGTCATTGTAAATACATGCGTATCATCGAGAACCGCCAACGGGGTACCCCTTGCACATGACACCGGAGTTATCCCATAATCAAAATGACAAGGCAAGCAGACAGTGAGCATCTCAGCTATCTTTTTATTTTCTATTTGCATAGGTTTTTATTGAGGATGCTTCATAGAATGCGCACTATAGTTATGCTGCAAGTTTCCACCATGATTAGGCATGGCTTAGGCTAGCGGCCCAAGCATTTCTCTAACACACATATAAACTCCATGATCTTACAAGTTCCACTTTTATTTCACACCGCCGAGATCCATAAGCAAAAGAATATGATATCAACTAGGTACAAAGTACCAAATGAAGTGTTGAAAGCGGTCCCCATGACACATGGTTCGGCTAACTTCAACTCATAAAGCGCAAGCATATACGCAACAAAGAAGGACCCAATGGTTCAAGTTTATTAAATGCGAGAAAGTAAAGTGTGCCATCAAGTTTGTGAGAGCTTTAATCACTAATTTTCACATAACAAGTTTAATTTGGGAGGTAGATAAAACATGAATTTACTTGGAATAGCAATAATGCTAATAGGTAGGTATGGTGGACTCAAATGGAAAAGGCTTTTGGTTTAAAGGAAGTGGATGCACGAGAAGAATACCCTCTTAGTACAGGTTTTTGGCTAGCAAGGCTGGGTAGCAAGTACAAGAGTTGAAGGAAACAACCAAACATAAAAGTGATAAAGACAAACATGCAATCTTCCTTGGAAGCACAAAAGAACTTAACTAGATAATACTAAACTTATGAGCAAATCAAGAAATAAAGATGATGAAATTATTTTTCTCTCGAGTACTTCTATCTTTTTCTTTTCAACTCTCAAAAAGGGTGTTGCTACTGACCGAGCCAGGTTTTCGAAAACCAACTAAATTAACTCAATGATCCAAGAGTGCTACCAATACTAACAACAAGATCAATCATATAACCACGAATTGAAAACTAATATAAGCTATGCAAAAGAGTGAATGATAGAACTTCTCATTAATATTCCATAACGAAAACTCACACCAAGGGATACATATCTAACGAGAGAGGGGACACTTCCATAATGCAAACCATACTACATAATAACTCCTCTATTCATGATATGACTCTACTAATAAGGTAAAAAGATGGAAGATAGTGATATGATACCGCGGCACTCCCCCAAGCTTGGAACAAACCAAGGGGATGCCAAACGTGATGACGAATCACTCCTTTGGTGGTGGTGATATCCTCTTGATGAGCTCCTTGATTAGTTTCCCAAAGTCCTCAATCTCGAAGGTGAGATTACGAATCAGTTGTGAGTTTTGCTCAATGCGGCTCATGATCATGTCGTGTTGAGAATCCCAGCTCTTGCTATTCTTTCCCCACTCTTCCTCCTTGAAGTCTTCTTTCCCTGCATGGCTAGAACGAGGCAAATCCCAATTGGAGGGTAATTTCTCCTTGGGCGTATTCTGGTATTGATGCTCATGGATAAGGGTATGGAAAGGATTCTTGGTGCGTGGAGAAAGTGACCAGGGATCTGAATGGTGATGAGGAGGCTTCCCTCCAATGGCTAGATTTTCCACCACTCCTATGCTTGCAATGGTGGTGCCGGTATGCGGATGTTGGCCTTGCTCCTCTTCACCTTCACTCTTGATCTCCTTCTCCTTCCCGGGGTCTTGGAGGTCTTCCTCCATAGGTTCCTTCCGTTTATCCTTGGCGGACACCATTGTGCTTCTAAACCTTCAAAGAATATGTCCTGGCAGAAACAGATCGAAACAAAAACACAACGAAAACACGATATACGGACCTCGGGGGATCCGGGGGGGTTATATATTATGAAGTTTCATACCAAAAGGAAGGTACTGGGAGAAAACGAGTCGGAGGCGGAGTCCGGAGTGGCCACACCACCTGGTGGCGCGGCCAGGGGTGGGCCCACGCCATGGGGTGGTGTGAGCCACCCTGGCTCCGTTTCCGTCTCTTTTTCGCTCCGTAGCTTTCCTTATTGACTGAAAACTGCAAAAATATAGTTGGATTGTATTTTCGCGGAACTTTTCTTACCAGAACTGTTACCTAGTTGGAAACGGACTCTGTAGGTCTCTGAATTTGGTATTTAGTGGATCCTTTCGGAGTCACCACTTGAATAACATCAATATCTTCATCTTCATACACTTATTACTTGAGTCATAAAACCTTTCTCTTCCTTATTACACCATTATCTCCACTTCCTGGAAATTTCTTTCACACAAAACTTCACACAGTTCTTATTAGCAACATTAGTGTAAGCGAAGTGATAAAACCTTTTGAGTCCAACTTCAACTGAAAACCATCAAAACATAAGCTACTGTAGCAACTCCTTTCAAAAACCCAAAAAGAATTCAAAAAGGAAATCGAATAAAGAAGCAAATGCAAGATTGGCAAAATCTATCAAAACAGACCAGCAGTTAAAGATCAATTTTTTCGAAAATCTTCTATTGCTCAAATCAAAAAGTGCAAAACTAAAGAAAGTTAAATAAAAACCTGGGGCATAAGCACAAAAAATTACAGCTCAAACCGACATACAGAGATCTATCTCGAATTTTTACGGTGAAGCACAAAAACCTGTTTGGGGACAGCAACTTCCCCAAATCTTACTTCTCTCTCATTAGAGGCTGATCTTGACACAAAAACCAAACAAAACGGATAAGGAGCGTTTATTACTGAATTAATAACTTCCAAGACTCAAAGAAACAAAAACAAACTAAAAGCAAAAACAAATTGGGTTGTCTCCCATAAAGCTGTTTCTTTATAGCCATTAAGATGGGCATGATAATTTTAAGGAAGCTCTCATAGGGATATGAATTGAAGTGAAAGATAGCATTAAGAAGCAAAAACACACACTCATTTAAGTCTAACCCACTTCCTATGCAAGGGGATTTTGTAAACAAACAAGTTGTTGAAACCAAAGGCAACTTGCATAAGAAGGCAAAAGAAGTGCAACATAAAGACTTTCAGCATAAAACGGGGAAACTTGATATTATTGAGATGCATAAGAACACTTTTCCCTCTCTCATAATAACTTTTAGTATCATGCATAAACATAACAATATAGCTATCACAAGGACCATCATAGCAATGATCACTTATTCTAACAGAA
This sequence comes from Avena eriantha, assembly GCA_910589775.1. NCBI lineage: Eukaryota > Viridiplantae > Streptophyta > Magnoliopsida > Poales > Poaceae > Avena > Avena eriantha. The sequence continues at coordinate 329,587,565 of OU342741.1, read as the reverse complement.
AACACAGGAATACTAGCTCTCATAACACTACTTTGTAAAACAATATTAGAGGTACCCTTACAAAGGATAGGGTGTCCCTCTTTTTCATATTTAGCAACAAAGTCTTTCACATTTGCTACAATAGGTTCATCAACCATCTGTTTATCAGGTTCAACAGCCGTATTCATACTTTCATTAACCATACTAGCCATCATAGAATGTTCCTTTACCTTAACTGGGAAAGGCATTTTCTCAATATAAGGTTTAGGTAGAACATGATTAGCAGTATAAACTTCAGTATTTCTTGCAGGAACACTCTTAGCAACATCTTTATAAGGTTCATGATACTTATTCCACTTCTTTTTAGGCACTTCAATATAGGAAGCAAAGGCCTTAAAATAAGAAGCAATAGCTTGAGAGTCTAGACCATAAGCATTTTTAATATTTTGAAAGTCATCAGTTCCCATAAAAGATTCAACGCATTCATAATCATAATTTATACCTGATTTCTACCTTTTTCATTCTCCCAAGCTTCAGCATTGTCTTGAATACGATCTAGAAGGTCCCATTTAGCTTCTTCTTCCATACGAGTGAATGATCCAGCACAAGAAGCATCCAATAAATCCTTGTCATGTAGAGGAAGCCTTGCATAAAAGTTATTGATAATAATATTATTGGGGAGCTCATGAATGGGACATTTGAGCATTAGTAACTTCAATCTCCCCCAAGCTTGAGCTGTACTATCTCCATCAAGAGGCCAAAAGTTGTATATTTGATTCCGATCTTTATGAATCTCACTAGGAGGATAAAATTTTGAATAAAAGAGAGGCACTATTTCCTCCCATTCTAGAGCTTGACCATTCTTCAGCAGCTTATACCATTCCTCATCTCTTCCTTTCAGTGATAATGAGAATAACTTCTTCTTAACTTGATCTGTAGTAATACCTGCACACTTGAACAACCCGCATAATTCGTGTATAAAGAGTAAATGATCACCGGGATGGACAGTTCCATCCCCAACATAGTAGTTATCCATAACACGATCAATAATTCTTGTAGGTATTTTGAAAACATCTTTCTCAGCAGGTGGTGGCTTATCCACTACCTTAGCAGTGGTAGTAGCATTACCAAATAAGAAACTCAGCGAATTATCCATAACGAAAATAAAGCAACTAGCAGAAGTAAACAATACTCACAGTAGAAGTTTCCTTTACCAGTTCCACTCTCTAATAGCGCTTCACTCCCCAGCAACGGTGCCAGAAAATAGTCTTGATGACCCACGAGTATAGGGGGTGTATCGCAGTAATTTCGATAAGTAAGAGTGTCGAACCCAACGAGGAGCAGAAGGTGCTGGCTAGTGGTATGGATCAGGAATTCTCTGCAAATACTTAGCAAACGGATTTTTAGGGGTTTTCGATAAAGCAAGTAAACAAAGTACGAGTAAATAAAAGACAGTAAGAATGAATGCAGCAAGTGGCCCAATCCTTTATGCAGCAAAGGACAAGACGGTTGTATTTCTATAGATGACCAAACGTTCTCGAGGACACATGGAAAGACTGTCAAGTGCTTTCGCTTCATATAGACGATTAATCTTCTCTAGCTTGCTAAGTGTTGTATGGGTGAACCTGTGCTAATGTACCACCCCATCCAAGACTTAATACATACTTGTGATTAAACCCCCTTGCAAACATACCTAAGTACAAGAAAGTAATTAAGGTAGAAACCTAACCACAGCTTTAAACTCTAAGACCCTTACGTCCCTTGTGCAATGGTTTCCTAATGGGGGTTCAGGTTTCTGTCACTCCGGCAACCCCTACAATTTGTAGCCAAATACACAATGCATGCCCCTAGGCCCATATAGGTGAAGTGTCATGTAGTCGACATTCACATGACACCACTAGAAGAAGTACACCACAACTGAAATAACAATCTATTGAATCTTTCTCAACACAACTCCACTACTAACAACAAGACTTCTCCCATGTCCTCAAGAACAAAACGAACGACTCACAAGATATCATACGGATCATGATCAGAGATGAAATAATGATGTATAACAATCTGAACATAAACAATAATTCAATGGTTCACTCAATAGCATCAACTACAAAGAGTAATCAACACCGGGAAAGTTTCCCCTATGAACTATGCAAGATTCAACGCAATTGTTATAGCAATATGGAGATGGTGATGAGGGTGCTGATGGTGATGATGGTGGTGATGATGATGATGATCCCGATGAAGTCCAGCTTGATGGTGGTGTTGATGGCGACGATCTCCCCTCTCTGGGAAGGATTTCCCCTGGCTGAAATCTGTCTGCCGGAGAGATCTTTCTTTCTCGGTGTTTTCCGCCCCGCAGAGGGAGCGGAATCTTTCTGTGGTCGCTCTCCGAGTCTTAGGGTTTCGGGAGGTTGATATACGCTAGAGGGGAGAGGCTGGAGTGGGCCAGGGCGGCCACACCACTCCCTGGCACGGCCTAGGCTTGCCCACGCCATGGGGTGGTGTGGGCCCCCAGTGGCCCACCTCCACTCCATCTTCTGGCATCCCGAGTCTTCTGGAAAAATAGGATTTTCCGTATATTTTCCCGGATTTTCCGATCTTCGCGAATTTTGCCTCCAAACAGCACCTTTTCCATCAGAATCCTGACTGCAGCGGTCCATGCTCCAAAAGTCATCAACCATGCAAAAACAGATGAAATAACATAAGTATCACCTCTCAATACGAAATATATCAATGAATAATAGTGAATTAAGACATAGAATAGTGATGCAAAATCGACGTATCAACCACACCCAGTGTCATTGCATGTGTGTTCTTTTCACAAACCACATAAGGATACACTAGTGTCATTGGATGTGTTTTCTTTTCATGAACCACACGCAGTGTGATTGCATGTCTTTTCTTTTCACAAACCACATATGGATTTACTAGTGTCATTGGATGTGTGTTCTTTTCATGAATCACACCCAGAGTCATTGCATGTGTGTTCTTCTCACAAACCACATAAGGATACACCAGTGTCATTGCATGTGTGTTCTTCTCAGGAACGACAGCTAGAGTCATTGCAGGTATCTTCTTCTCATAAACCACATAAGGATCCACCGGTGTCATTGGATGTGTGTTCTTTTCATTAACCACACCCAGTGGCATTGCATGTGTGTTCTTCTCACAAACCACACATGGATCCACCAGTGTCATTGCATGCATGTTCTTTTCACAAACCACACATGGATCCACCCAGTCTGATTGCATGTCTGTTCTTTTCATAAACCACATGAGGATACACCAGTGTAATTTGATGTGTGTTCTTTTCATCAACCACAGCTAGTGTCATTGCATGTGTGTTCTTTGCACAAACCACATATGGATCCACCAGTGTAATTGGATGTGTGTTCTTTTCATGAACCACACGCAGTGGCATTGGATGTGTGTTCTTTTCATGAACCACACCTAGAGTCATTTGCATGTGTGTTATTTTTCACAAACCACACATGGATCCACCAGAGTTCATTGCATGTCTATTCTTTTCACAAACCACATATGGATCCACCAGTGTCATTGAATGTGTGTTCTTTTCATGAACCACACCCAGAGTCATTGGATGTCTGTTCTTTTCACAAACCACACATGGATCCACCAGTGTTATTGCATGTGTGTTCTTCTCGCAAACCACATGTGGATCCAGCAGAGTTCATTGCATGTTTGTTCTCCTCACAAACCACATATGTTCCACAAGTGTCATTGGATGTGTGTTCTTTTCATGAACCACACCCAGTGTCATTGCATGTGTGTTCCTTTCATAAACCACACATGGATCCACTAGTGTCATTGCATGTGTGTTCTTCTCATGGACCATAGCTAGCGTCATTGCATGTCTGTTATTCTCACAAACCACATAAGGATACACCAGTGTCATTGCATGTCTATTCTTTTCATGAACCACATCTAGAGTCATTGCATGTCTGTTCTTCTCATAAACCACATAAGGATCCACCGGTGTCATTGGATGTGTGTTCTTTTCATGAATCACACCCAGTGTGATTGCATGTGTGATCTTCTCACAAACCTAACATGGATCCACCAGTGTCATTGCATGTGTGTTCTTCTCACAAACAACACATAGATCCACCTAGTGTGATTGCATGTTTGTTCTATTCATAAACCACATAAGGATACACAAGTGTCATTTGATGTGTGTTATTTTCAATAACCACAGCTAGTGTCATTGCATGTGTGTTCTTCCCCCAAACCACATATGGATCCACCAGTGTCATTGGATGTGTGTTCTTTTCATGAACCACACCTAGTGTCATTTTATGTGTGTTCTTTTCATTAAACCACACATGGATCCACCAGTGTCATTGGATGTCTATTCTTTTAATGAACCATACCCAAAGTCATTGCATGTCTATTCTTCTCACAAACCACACATGGATCCACCGGTGTGATTGCATGTGTGTTCTTTTCATGGACCACAGCTAGTGTCATTTGCATGCATGTTCTTTTTCACAAACCACACATGGTTACACCGGTGTGATTGTGTGTGTGTTCTTTTCATGAACCACAGCTAGAGTCAATGCATGTGTGTTCTTTTTCACAAACCACATAAGGATCCAAAAGTGTCATTGGATTTGTGTTCTTTTCATGAACCACACCCAGTGTTATTGCATGTGTGTTCTTTTCATAAACCACATAAAGATACACCAGTGTCATTGGATGTGTTTTCTTTTCATGAACCACACCTAGTGTCATTGCATGTGTGTCCTTATAAAAAACCACACATGGATCCACCAGTGCCATTGGATGTCAGTTCTTTTCATTAACCACACCCAGTGTCATTGCATGTATGTTCTTTCCACAAACCACATATGGATCCACCAGTGTCATTGCATTTATATTATTTTCATTAACCGCAGCTAGAGTCATTGGATGTCTGTTCTACCCACAAACCACACATGGATCCACTAGTGTGATTGCATGTCTATTCTTTTCACAAGTCATAGCCATTGTTATTGCATGTACGTTCTTTCCACAATACACATATGGATCCACCAGTGTCACTGGATGTGTGTTCCTTTCATGAACCACAGCTAGAGTCATTGCATGTCTGTTCTTTTCATGAACCTCAACTAGAGTCATTTGCATGTGTGTTCTTTTTCACAAACCACACGTGGATGCACCAGTGTCATTGCATGTCTTTCTTTTCATGAACCACAGCTAGAGTCATTGCATGTTTGTTCTTCTCACAAACCACATAAGGATCCACCAGTGTCATTGGATGTGTGTCTTCTTCTTCCGAGTCAGTCGACTGGGCACGTCGCACCCTTGATTTGTCGATCTTGTGTTGTGTGAGGTCATCGCGTGCATCATAGTCGTGGTCGTGTCGTCGTGAGCGGCGGCGTCGAGACAGGTCGTGACTATCGTCACTGGATGAGGGCGAGGAGTAGTGTTTTGCTAGCACTTTGCCTTTTTTCGGCTCCGGCGTTGGCTCCTTGTCGAGACCGCCTCGATTAGTCCCAAGCCCGCGATCGTAGATCGGTGCATGGTGGCTCAGGGATCTCCAGCTGGCGCCTGGTTGTTTAGGAGGTACATGGTGGCTACCGTCACCGCGGCTTGCGGCATCTTGGGGACCATGTTGCCCTATGTATTGACTGTCATAGAGCTGAAGTCGAGGACCTTTGCAGCTTCTATGCGTTCTTGCTCGGTGAGATGAGTCATCCGAGATCGCCTCTTGTTTGCGAGGTACATTGTTGCCCTTTGAGGAGGATCCTCCGTGGGAGGAGAGCCCAGCATGTCGAAGGCTCGACTCGTCTGCCGCCTTTTTGCGCGCCCCGAGTTGCGCGATTGTTTGCACCTAGCGCTTTGATTCCTCCTTCAGGAGCCAATGGTAACCCATTAGCAGTTCTTGCGGAGATCCGAAGGGTAGAGGGTTGCCTCGTAAGGCGTCGCGGTAGCGAGCCCACTCTTGCTCGTTGAGCTTGATCACGACGCGTTCGCCGGTTTGCTCGTATATTATGGTTGGAGTTTCGATTGATCCTCCATTGTTGACGGGGGTGCGATTGCCACCATTGCCACCGTTGCCGCCGTTGGGCGGGTCGGTTTCATTGCCATGGTTGCCCATGTTGTCGCGATTGGCGGAGGTGTCACCCGCGTTGATGACAGCGCACATGAAGTAATTGGGGAAGCTGCTGCTCCTGCAACTCTTAGATCCGGAACCGTAGGCTCCATCTTCAGTTGCCATATCGCTCAGATCGGATTCGTGACTGATGTCGCTGACCGTGTTCTCGACTATTGTCGGGGCGTTGAGTTCACTTAGGGTGCCGATCGATGGAGGGAACCACGATGCTAGGGCGATCGATGGCACCGTTCGCTGGTCAGGCATGCGAAGCTTGCCCATCTGACCAACTTGGAAACGGAAGCTCCCGATCGCCATGCTGATTCCGTCGCCCACGGACTCGAAAGCCGGGCGAGTGGCTGGCGTGTGGACGGTGAACTCGAACGCGCCAAAGAGCTGGCGAATCTCTGCTGTTGCAGAGTTGTAGATCGCGGTTGATGGGGCCGAAGAAGCCGCAACATCAGCACTCCCAATTCTCACAGACGGCGCCAATTGACGAGGGTTTAACTCATCAATGCCCATTGTTATGGACTTGGGTTTTGGAGAAGGAGGGAGCGCTGGAGACATCTATCGGCTAGCAAACAAGCACACAGGGGACTCAAAGATTTACCCAGGTTCAGGCCTCGTAGAGGTCCCTACTCATGCTTGTCTGCTCGTGGAATTATCAAAGGAATCGAGGATTACAATGGTGCGCCGATGCAATCTGGCGAGGGTTGTGGAAGCTAGGGTTGCGTGTGTCCTCCTCACCGCCCCCTCCTAGACTTTATATAGATAGGCTAGGTCTCGGGTAGCAGGTCGAGTCGGTTACAGGTTAGGGTTTTCCCCTTTGAATTTTGGTATGATAGGCATAAGTAAAATGTTTACAACCAAAGTCGCATAAGCACGTCTTTGTAGGTTATTCAAAAGCAACAGTTGGGTATTCCTCGATATCACTAAAGAACTTTGATTAGGTTGATGAACCTAAGCAAGATGTAGTATGTAGCACAACACCAGAAAGTGTAACGGAGGCAGCCACAGTGCTCATGGCTCCCGTGACTACAAAGGTTGTGATCTCGGAGATTAGAGTTCCTATTGAACTGTATGGGTCGTGTAACAATCAAATAGTGAGATTTGATAAACAAGTCGTTATTGTTTTTACAATGATGAACGGACTGCATGCAAAGAAGCGATGATGGGCCCTGAATCCATAAAGTGACTAGAAGTCATAAAATCTGTGATAGTTTCGATACACAAGAAATCAAGTTTTTGAACTTGGAAGACCCTCCAGAAAAGCATGAAGCCTATCGGTCGTATTTGCATCTGTAAAGAAATAGACATTGATGTTTCATATCTATGAAATAGTCAACATATGGGAAAAAGTTTACCACAATGTTCAAGGAGTTGACTACGACAAGATTTGATCTTTCATAGAGATATTTATTCTAGATGGATTATTGTAGCAACCTCTACATATGTAAATTTTGGTAGATGGTAGTTGAACAAACAAAAAAAGGTTCTTGTAATAGAATGGTTACCTAGGAAATGTACATTACATGGTCCGAAAGGTTTTTGTTATATCAAAGGATGCTCAAAGAGCATGCAAACTTCAATGGTTGAATTAAGCATAGCGGATTTAGAATCTTCACCGTGATGAACTATTAAAATGTTTAATTTCATCAGAGACGATGAATATGCTTGCATCTGCAAGAAATTAAGTGGGAGCGCTGAGACATATTTCTAATACATTACATACAAGACATGTTCTTGTTGGAAATGATGTATCTTTTATTGACATAGGTTAAGAATTTCATTAAAACCAGATTTCGATGAAATAAAATGTTTATACCAGAATATTGGGCATCAATGTCTATATCTATATATTGAGGCGCTAATATGGTTGTGTTAGACATACATAGATGAGATATTGAATGTTTTCAATATGGAAACGACAAGAAATGTTCTTGCCACATGGAAAGGGTCAAATCAAGATTCAAGTGTATCGACACTTGGTAAGTGAAACGTGATTCTAGTGTCTTGGCACTTGGTGAGTGAAATCACATGAATATTCTGATCAATCATATATACCATGATATGTACTAATCCAGATATGTCCTATGCTCTAAATGTTATGAGAATATACCAGGATGACTCATAAGATGATCATTGGACGATAGTAAGGATATTCTTATGAGCTTTACAAGTACTAAGAATATGTTATGAGGTGACAAATAGTTCATTTTAAATAGTTACAAATAGTTCATTATAAAGTGTTGCATTGATACTAGTTTTGCCACAAGATACGAGTCAAGTTTATCTCAATTTAGACTATGGGTGGCACAACGTAATGGAAAGGAAGTTGCATGATGGATTTGTATGAGTTCCAAAGTTAAGAAATTGTGGTTAGAGTGGATACTACAACAAAAGGCTGAGTATACAACTTCTATAGTAGCAGCAAAGGAGGGCATTTCTGTTAAGTAGTTTGTTATCAAACTAGGTGTGGTTTACAATGGGCTAGTACTATGAAGATATATTGTACGACAATAGTATCGACATATTTTAACCCATAGGAACTGAGATCTCACCAAAGGACCAAATTCATACAATGTCCTCTCCTTTGAGAATGACTGATGCGTAGAGATGCAAAGACATGCAAATACACATGTACCTAAAAGTGTTACATCTAAAGATTAGGTTTACCACAAGAAATGCGTATATACAACACCAGAAACCTATAGGTGTTAAAATGCGCAAGTTTCAAACTCGATTACTGACTCTAGTGCAAGTGGGAGACTGAAGGGAATATGCCCGTGACGAAATAATAAATATCGTATCCCATGTTTATGATAAATGTTTGTTTCTCATGCTATAGTTGTATTAATAGGAAATGTTAATACATGTGTGTTTAATAAAAAATAAGAGTTCTTAGTTATGCCTCTCATACAAGCTAGCTCATTGATTAACAAGATGATCAAGTTTTCCTGAAAATGGACATTGGATGTTCTTAATAACAAGGTCACAACCTTGGTGGAATGATGTGATGAACATTCACCCAAAGTATAGTAATATGATCAAAGTCATTATATTTACATTTCTATAACATCATGGGAAGTAAGCTTAGTCCTTAGACCATGAGATCATGTCAATCACTAACACCATAAGAGTAACTTGATAACATCAAACGTCACACCATAATAGGGTGACGATAAAGGTGGGTTTAGATACTCTAGAAGTGTTATGTAGGGGCCCATGGATCAAGAGTGGGATTTTTCCATCCTGATGATGGAGAGATATGTCGAGGGACCTCTTGGTGATATCACATTGATATAGCTTGCAAGCAAGTGATAAGATCACTAAGAATGTTATATCACGGGAACAAGAAAAGAATACTTGTCGGTAACGAAATCAAACTAGGTATATGAATACGGATGATCGAATCTCAGACTTGTAATATATCATGGGACAAAGGGATTTAGTTACGACGTCAAAGGTTCTCACGATCACTAGAGTCATCGTGGAATGTGTGAGAGTTAATATGGATCTCCAGGTCCCGATGGTGATTATTGATCCGAGAGGGGTCTCGATCATGTCTACATTATTTGTGAACCATAAGATATAATACCATAGAAAGGATTTGAAAGCCTTGTGATTATTTCGATGGATACTGGAACTGTTTCGGGTCAACTTGTTGAAAATGGTTCCAGATGTAATATCGAAGTATTGTAAGTTTTTTGGCAAATGTTTGTTAATTAAATTAATTAATAAAATTCTGAATAAAATAAATACAATTTTTTATTAAATGAGAGATGCATTAATCTTGGTGGAAAATTAATGTAACATTGAGTGGAGATGGAATTGATGTGGGAATGCTTAGTGGAAGCTCCACTCACATGAATGAGGGAGAGGTGGGGCCACCAACCATGGCCGCCGGCCATGGCATGGGGCCTACCCCCCATGAAAGGAGGTCTCCTCCTCCTCTCCACTCACACCTCCTCGTGAAGGATCTCTCCCCCTCTAGTAAATTCTCCATGACTTGGGATTAGCGAAGTATATGTTCTTGGTGGATTCTCTGGAAGGATCTACTACTTCCGATGCTTTGATGGAGCGAGGACTAGGAGGTTATCAAGGTGATAAATGTGTGTGTGATCACGGAGCTACTACTTTGCAGTGCTGAACTTCAACTCGATCTTGAGATTGGCAAGTGTACGACTATATCATCCACAAAATCAAATTTTGTTATCAAAGCATTTCGGTATTCGAGGGTAAGATCTCTATGGATGTATATCCACCCGTTGATTGTATCTAGGTAGATAGATCGTGGTGCTTAGTTGTTCATATCGTAGGATTTTTTTTTGTTTTCTATGCTGGGAACCCAACAACTTCGATAAAAACTGCTCGCAGACTATAAATGTTGACAACAATACCAACGGCATATACGAGAATAAGAGCAGATCGTAACACAAAAGGAAGTCCTAAAACACTGACCAATAGAAAGAGAAACAGATACATACCGACAAAGCGCGACACATCCTCGACGAAAGAGCCAAGGTCGGTGAATGCCACGAGATCACGTATGAGCTTCAAAAATTCAGCAGGATACTCTCAGCTACCTCGTCAATGACAGTATCCCCGTGAGACAAACCATGAGGCCGCATTTGACAACACGCTAGGCGACTAGAGCGCTGGAGATCGTAAACCGCCATAGCGCGTATATGTTGTTGGGTTCGCAACATAGAAAACCAAAAATTCCTACAATGGGAACTATTATACACCAAGATCTATCTACTAGATACAAGCAACGGGTGGATATACATCCATAGAGAATATACCCTTGAAGATCAACAAAACATTGTTAATGAAACTAATTTCGTGGTTGATGTAGTCATACACTTGCCGATCTCAAGAACATGATCAAGTCCAGCGAGTCCAGGAGGTCCGGCTCCAGCAAGTCTAGCAGGTCCAGCACCACCAAGTCTAGCACCACAAAGCAGTAGTGCATCCGTAATCGCACACACATCCGATACCCCGACAACCTCCATCCTCGATCCAGCAAAGAAGTGGAAGCAGCAACTCCTTTCCAGATAAATCCACTAGGAACATGTATCTCGCTAATCTGAGACCATGGGGAATAATTTCTTGAGGGGGAGAGAGATCCTTCGCGAGGAGGTGTGAGTGAGAAGTGAGAGGAGGGGCTCCTTTTATAGGAGGAGGGGCAGTCAAGGGCCATGGCCGGTGGCCAAAGAGGATGCCCCCACCTCTTCCTCCATTCATGTGAGTGGAGCTCCCACTCACACAAATGGCTCTCCATTTCCTCCACTCAAAATCCCACTCAAATCCCATTAAATTTCCACCAAATTTAATGCAATCTCTCATTAAATAAAATTCCTTTTATTTATTTATTCAAAATTTTGTTAATTACTTTAATTAAGAAACATTCACATAAAACCCCTTGCAACATTTCAATATCACATGCAGAACCAGTTTTTGCAATTTCACCCAAAACAATTCCGGTTTCCATCGAATTGATTCCAGTGCTTTCTTAAATTTGTATCTGAAACATATTTGCTCCAAATGGTGTCGGTATCCGTTAAGTGTGTCACCCTATGTTTCACGAATAATGCAGACATGATCGAGACCCCTCTCTGATCAATAATCACCAGCGGGACCTGGAGATCCCTACTGACTCCCACACATTCAACGATGACTCTAGTGATTGTGTGAACCTTTAACGCTGTAACTAAATCCTTTTGTCTCCCAACATATTACAAGCCTGACATTCGATCATCGGTATCTCAATACTTAGTTTGATCTCGTTACTGACATGCACTCTTTTCTCGTTCCCGTGATTTAACATTCTAGTGATCACATCACTTGCTTGTAAGCTATTTCAATGTGATATCATTGAGAGGGCCCTGAGTATATCTATCCGTCATCAGGATGGACAAATCCCACTCTTGATCCATGAGCCTCTAAATAACACCTTCGTAGCACTGAACCCACCTTTATAGTCACCCTTTCACGGTGTGACGTTTGATGTTATCAATATACTCTTCCAGTGTTAGTGATTGACATGATCTCATGGTATAAAGACTAGGATTACTTCGTATGATGTTATAGCAATATAGACATAATGTCTTTGATCATAATGCTATACTTCGGATGAATGTTCATCACACCATTCGACCAATGTTGTGACCTCGTTATTAACAACATCCAATGTCCATGATCAGGAAACCTTGATCGTCTTGTTAATCAACGAGCTAGTTTATATGAGAGGCATTACTAGGAACTTTGTATTTTGTTTATTAAACACACATGTATTAATGTTTCCAATTAACACAATTATAGCATGCAAAATAAACATTTATCATAAACATGGAATAATATAATAACCACTTTATTATTGCCTCTCGGGCATATTCCCTTCACATGAGGCCTTCAGTCAGCCTTGCCCTAAGCTTGCTAACATCTTCTTTTCCGATCTCAGCATAGATCATGTCATCCTGAAAACGTCGTACTCAGTGGCAATCTAGAAAAATGATGATGTTTAGAGCTAGAGAAGTACACTACCTTCGAGTCGAGCAAGAAGATTTCCACACGAACAATTGGTCCATCGAACACCCCATTTCGATAATCACATGCATGAGACACCCTTACCACCACAGATGAGTCAGTGTCACCGATCCGGAGCTCTGATAGAAAACTAAACGTAGGCATCTACGAGGCAAAAAAAAGTTTAGAGATGGAGATAACATTATATGTACTGGCAAAAACATAAGAAAAACATGGATAAAAAGGTAAAGCCAACGTGTGGAACAATGCAAATACCTAGAAAAAAGTATGCTACTCAGTCGATCTCCCTACGCATTATACAAGGAACATCAAGCCCATAGTTTCGAAGAAAATACATAGAATGTAACAAAAATAGACCTATGTTTATCTAAAGAACGTCTATAGATAGAGACGTGTCCATACAACAACCGTTAGTCAAACTCGGCGGCAAGATAGAGCACGGGCAACACCTTCGTTAAAAAAGTATACTTACTTGGATCAAGAAGCGAGGCATGCGGTTGGTGGTAGGAAAAGGTGACGATGACGCAACGTTCGGCGAAACACGCCTAGAAAACCCACATGAGGAAAGACAACGGTGAAGCCTCAAACGGTGGAAAACAGGAGATGCAGACACACGTGACACTACACTAAGAGACAAACCATGCCGAGAAGCAAGGTAGGAGAACCACGGACAAGGTCACACGTCAAAAGACAAAGATACCTGCGAAAGACAGACAAAAGTAGTTAGCAAACAGAGAAAACAAACACTCGAGAGCGTAGCAAGAAAAGAGACAAAAAATTCACTAACATGCGAAATAGAAGGAAAGAAGACATTACCTAGTGGAAGAATCTTAGAAGACGATCCTAGAGTAACTCTGTAGAATCACATGAAATAACACAATAGCGAGTAGGAGAAATATTAGCGACGGAACAGACCGTCGGCGTCCAAATTTCAGAGCATGAAGAACCGACGGAGAGACACTGGACAGCCACTCGAACTCGCCGGCAGAGCAAGAACATCGAAACCGTGTGGAGAGAAGAGCAGGAAGAGAGAGGTAAGTTGAGAAAAACATAGGTCAAGCAACACTTATTGTATGCAGTGCAAGTGGTCAGATGATCTGCAAAAATCCGGACGACACCGTACAATCATAGTTCGCTAATCCCAGGATACGCCAACGTAGATAGCAGGGAGCTCTAAGCTCGCGAGGAAATGTGCGGACTACAGGCATTGTCACATAGACCGTAAGAGCTATCCCACCTAGCATCGATGAAGGATCATACAGTAATATCAGCTCACCTACCGGGTTGTTTAGTATCTATGCTGCTAGATTGGTCTCGGCAGCCAAGGCGTAGCATGCCACGTCAGTTCTCGGGGGTCCCTAGACAACACGAGCCCATGATCGATGATAGTACAGGACGCCACGTAGGTTATCGGCGGGCCCCATGACCACGAGAAGCCACGTATGGCTAAACTCTACGATGTGATGCTAGCTCTGGGCGAGACCTACATCCCCTAGAAACGAGGCCACCATGGGTTCATAGTGCCATGGAGATGTTCATCAGGCCCATCTCCGTGATAAACCACCTTCGTCATGGGATCACAATGCCACATGAGTGCCACACTGGCATTTAGTGGGCCCATGCCTGTGACAAACTGTGTTCGCCACAGACTCACAATGCGGCGATGTTGCCAGGTGGGTCCCACAACCCGACGGATGCGGGGATCTATTTCCTAGGGAACGCTTTTCACCACACACGTTCCAACCCACAAGCGCTAACCGCGGGTCCCTGTCACTCGCAAAGTCCACCTTCTAGCAACGCATGGTACGACGGCATGCGGCACACCCGTCCACGATATGGAATATCTCTCCCTGGCCTGCAGCGGGGCCCACCTCACATGATATCAGGGATATGTTGCGATATCGCCATGTGTCCTCCTCGGTGTCTATCCCATGGCTAAAAATAATCTGGACAACATCGATTGCAATTTCAGCCAAAACAATCTAGTGCTATTATTTTCTCCTAATGTTCATCTTATTATTTTAGGATCATGTGTAAAGAAACATAAAAGGTGTGCGCGAGAATGGTAAAATGCCATAATCCTACTGCTACATAGGCAAAAACATCAAGTAAAATGCCTCAAATATGAACTCATCAACTTCCCTAAGCTTAGACTCTTGCTCGTCCCCGAGCAAGACTATAGCTTAATGGAGAAAGTCATTATGTTCATGAAGTATAGGTTCTTAAAATACAAGAGGCATTATAAGCAACAATTATAATATCGGATATAGAATCACATCATGAGCTCTATCACACTTTCACATATCAAATAACTTAGAGGCTTCCACACCTTTTGTGCTAATAGGTGATATGAAGATTAATTATTAACATATCATACAATCATCAAGTTCAACTGAATGAGTTTGCGAGGTGACCTCAAACATGTTTAGGACTCCGCACATCCACTTAGAGTTCAAAACCATGGATGGTATATTACAAGTCCTCTCATGATCATGTACATCTCTATTACTCTTTGCACTATGCTAGCTTCATATTTATTTTCTCTTTCTTTTACTTCATCTTGTATTGCTTATGCAAATAAGCTATACATATTCATATTCTCATGAAAAGATTCAAAATAAATCAATACATGCTACCATCTTACAAGCCAAGTATGAATTAATTCAAGGTTGTGTTGGACTATCTACCTCAACTTGTACTCACTATAATTTTATTGATAGAATCATTTATTTATTCTCATCGATTTCATAGTTCATATGCTTCGAATCAAACTAATGACTATAACATCCTATCAAGAATTATTCTCATATTCTATTAGTACTATTGGTTCTGAAGACCCTAAAATCATCGCAAAGTATAAGTATAATAACACTCATCTTCATTCATACATCTAATAGAGTAATCATAAACCAAGATTACTCTAAATATCATAAAGGCTTGAAAAATCACAGGATAATAATTCCTTCCTTCGCCAAGGGAGTTGAATATGCAACTAATGCAAAATTTCGAATTTAACTAATATGCGTGCAAGAAAATAAACAAGCTAAAACTGTAAGATTGATTACAAGGTGTTATAGATGTCCCTATAGGTGGGATCCAATAATCCCTTGCGATTATTTGATACAATAGTGCTCCTTTATTTTTAAAGTGAACCCTTGCATCATGAAGCCTGGCGGAGAGGTTTTTGACGGTTGCCTCCAAAAGAGTAACGTAGATCCTATGCTGCTTGCTAATTTTCTCTAACTGAGTGATGAAGCACTGTTGGACCTCCACTGTCCCCTTTTGAACTTTCAGTGAACAAAGAGTAATTTCAAGATTGACTTCCAATCCGTTCTTTATATTGTTATCTACCTGATCAAGATAGCAGCATAGCAAGTCAATGTGTTTAGCGGATCCTAGAGCTTTTACCTAAATTTTATTGATATGGAGATCAAGGCTATCGAGCGAGCTTTGAATTTATTCTAAAACGAGAAACCGTCATCCTTCTCGGGGGCTAGGTGCACCTCCTCATGATTGTTTCCTTCCCTACGAGAATGTTGAACACCTTGCGTCCTTCTTTCATCATCTCCATCAACTTGAACCCCTCATATAGACCAAACTGATCCATCCAGAGTTCTTATTCCTTGTTCTCCTCAATGGACATATTCTCAGTGTCACTTGACCTTGCGGAGGATCCCTTCCTATCCTCATTTTCTTTAACAATATCACATGGCTGAGACATGGTTGCGAGGTTCCTTGAGAGGGGTAGAGTTGATGAGATATGTTTCATATGGAAAGAAAAGGGTGAGACTTCTTTAGAGAGTTTATAAGGGATTAGAGATAGGAAATATTCGTAATATTATGCTTGAATTTGGCCAAGAAAAGAACCCCAACAAAATAGGCAAGAAAAATCAATAAAAGAAAATTCGGAGACTGTAACAACCACTAGTACGGGTCCGGCCCGTACTGGTCGCTCGTACCTGATGCACTTCTAAAAATCCACCATGCCGATGTCGGTAAAAATCTTTCCAAACTCTTGGTACGGACAAGACTGACCCATACTATTTGCCCGCACTAAGAGTTACCAACCTCTAGAGGCAGTTTTTTTTTCACAATAGAAAACGATAGAAAAAGTCCAGATGAGGTAACTATCATCAGTTCGGGGTCGTGGTCCCGTACGGCCTGGTAGTATCGCTTCAGGGAAATCTAAAAACAGAAAGCAAGTGTACTATGTGCATAATGACTACTAGTACAGGCGTGCGCAGCCGTACCTCCCGCCTATACCGGAGTCCAAAAACTAGCAATTCACTTAGAACAATCCAAGGGTCTCGAAAAAGAAAACGAAAATGATGATAACACAACTAAAATTTGAAAATAGGTGAAACTAAGCTTACCTCACTTATAACAATCCAAACATTGGTTCTAGGAACTTTTTTACAAGACCTGCCTACTTTAAATGCTTCTATTAATTTTATTTTCCCTTTGTATATGGTTGGTTACAAGATATCGCTAAAACAATTACACAAAGTTTGAGAAAATTCTTTTCATAGGGAAGTGTACCTAGAGGCACATAGATTAATTCCACCTTCTCTTGTGTTTTTAATTCTTCAAACGATTCATGTGCTCCGGGCTACTCTTCCTTCTGTTACAGAATTTGCAACTCAAATTCTTGTAAAAGAATATTCCAACTAATCATTCTAGGCTTAATATTAGTCCTTTCAAGGATTTTTATTAAGCTATCCCTATCAATATGCACTCTAAATTTTGAGTCAATAATATAGGATCTAAATTTATTACAGGAAAATACAACAATAAAGAATTATTTTTTATCCATGGGGTAGTTCTTTTTGGCTTCATTAAGGGTACGACTAGCATGATGAATGATATTTAATTCATCACCATCATGCTGATAAAGAACATCCCCAACATCTTTATTACTAGCTTCATAGAATAGATCAAAGGGTTTTCTCCAATTTGGTGGTTTAATAATAGGAGCATTTACAAGTCCTTGCTTTAATATGGTAAAAGCAGTGCGACAACTTTCATGAAATTTAAAGTGGACATTCTTTTGCAAGAGATTTGGTCATGGTCGAGCAACCTTAGAAAAATTCCCAATGAATATCCTATAAAACCCTACATGACCAAGGAAACTTCTTATACCTTTAACATCCCATGGAGCTGGTAGCTTCTCTATTGCTTCTATTTTTGCTCTATTAACTTCTATACCTTATTTTGGATTTTATGACCAAGCACTGTACCTTCTTGAACCATGAAGTGTCACTTGTCCCAATTCAAGACTCGATTAGTGTCCTCACACCGCTGCAAGACTTTTGTTAAGTATGGAGACAATGGTTAAATGAAGTTCTATAAACGCAAAAATAATCCATGAATACTTCCATTATGTTTTCAACATAATCTGCAATAGTCATACATCTTTAGAAGGTAGCAAGTGTATTACATAAACCAAAGGGCATACAACAATAAGTGTACAAACCAAAGGGGCAAGTAAAAGTTGTTTTTAATCTATCTTCTAGATGAACAACTATTTGTGAAAATCCAGAATATCCATCTAGATTAAAAAAGTGAGAATGCTTAGCAATCCTTTCTAATGTTTGATCTATGAATGACAAAGGATAATGGTCCTTTCTAGTTTTCTTATTTAGCTTTGTAAAGTCAATACACATTCTATGCCCAACAATAGTATGAGTAGGTACCAGTTCATTGTTTTCATTTAGCATAGCAGTAAATTCACTTTTCTTTGGAACACAATGAACATGACTCACCCATTCGCTTTCTGCCACATGATAAATTGTACCTGCATCTAAAAAGAGAATTATTTATTTCCTTACCACCTCTTTCATTTGGAGTTTGAGTCTTCTCTGAAAATCCACAGCTGGTTGTGCTCCTTCTGCCATAAATATTCTATGAGTGGCTATTGAGGAACTAATACCTTTCAAGTCATCCATATAATAACCAAAGGCTTTACAATGCATTTTCAATATGATCATCAAATTTTCTTCTTCCTTTTATGCGAGGTTATCACTCATAATAAACGGATATTTATTAGTACTAGACTCCTCTTTGCGTCCCCTGGGGCGCGGCTGGTAGACTAAGCATCTAACATTAAATGTACAAATGCATGATTCTGGTCTAATTCGATAATCGTAACATTGGAAAATTCACAGGAAAGTGCGTTCCTGAATGATGACTAAAAGAAAGTTTAAGACACGTCATCGCAAGAACAATAATCCTGTGAAATCCTTTGTTTTATAAGAAAGCTAGATAAGCAGAAAGTTCGAATACAATCATCTTAATTGATTTCTCTTTGTCCCCCCAGGGCTTGGCTATGAGGTAAAATGTTAAATAATAGGCTGAAGAATGTTGACCAAGTGCATGCCCAAGCAACTGTTACTACACTAAGTAAACTCCGTCACCACGCAAAATTAAAAACAGTAAACTTTGTCATCACGCAAGATTAAATTTTTTTTAAGGCATTCCCATAGGAATTGGAGTTCCTAAGGTAGAGCCTCAATCCTAGTTTGCCTAATTCTCATTGTTGGGTTTATAAATGAAACTCCTCTAAGCTTTCAAGGTGGGACTAAACTTCTAGGCTTCTAGCACATGAAACCACATACGCTATAAGAGCTGGTTCCGTGAACACGTGCCGGAGCCATTTCCACGAGCGCATGGGCCGCGTACGTACAAACATAAGAGAAAGTTTCACGTGCATCCAATATCCATGACACGACTCATGAAGGTAGGAGCTTATTTAACATGAAGACACAAGCATACAGGAATAGAGTGCAAAACACTAAGACGTGGAAGTACACGCATAAAAAATAAAATGAAACATACACAAATGGAATTATAGACAACACATTGTATGATGGCTAATCCTAGAATCCTATCTAGCGATCTACATACACTACGGAGCCGAGAAAGGGGGTTGTGAATCTCTTCTGAAATTCTCTTATCTCCTCGGCAAACAATGGAAACTTCTAGATGACTATCATGAAGCTGAGAAAAGGGATATGAAGCTCTTCCAAAATTCTCTTATCTCCTCGACGAATGATATAAACATGAAGATGACTATCTTCGAATTCATGAAACCTACATTGTTTAGACGCTGCACGTCTATTGCGTTAGAGAATATCAATAGGCATCAGAGTCAATACGAAGCATAACTCGCATGAGACAACAATGGATTTCATAATCAATATCTTCGATTTTCTTTTGTGCACATTGCAATAGAAAAAGTAAATCGTAAGAAACTAAAACAATAAACACGTTATTGGAAGAATAAAAACACGCACAAGCATCAGAGTCAGTAGGAAGCGTTACTGGTTGCAGAAAACATGAATAACACATATTTTTTATATCTTGTTGTACAAATTACATACCTAATTGCATTCTATCTAATCTAAACCTATGATAAATACCGGTCAAAAGTCCCTAGTGCTGACTAAAGCTTGTACATCGCCTTGGTGGCGATGTGTTCACCCCAGCGATGCACTTCTCGTAGACACCGCAGAGGGAGTACACAATATCGTTGTTGGTCCTTCTCCCTGTCGACGCAAGCTTCATGGTCAGCGTGGTAGCCACTTCTTCCAATGGATGTGCCTCTCGCGTACGTCATGACATGAGGACATCGCTCCACCACGGAGCCTTTTTGACATCTACGGTCGCGTTGTCGATGTCGTGTCCCTGATCCTCGTGCCTCCCATTTGACATGCTCGTGGATGTCTTTGAGAGAGAACATGTCGCGGACGACAGTCCCTCTCCTCATATGCGCGATCTTCACCATCCTCGTGGTGGCCGCTTGTCCTCATGTACATGATTCCCGCACACACCGATGGTGGAGGATATCACTCTGCCACGAAGCCATCTCCCATATTCGTGTTCTATGTTGACGCCATGGCACCGATCATCCCGACCCCCGCTTCTCCCTGTTGATGAGGTTCACAGTACATCCAGCGAGAGGACATGACACCGACTCGATTCCATACATGTTTTTTGTTGGCTATCGTTGCATTGTACCTACAAAGTAATTAACCTACTCTTCCACTGCTCACCATGCTATAAAGCACCATGTTGCCACCCCAAATGCATCGGATACGACAAAGCAATCGTTTGGGGTAGTTGGCGGTGTCTATTCTAGCACGACATGCAGGGAAGGCAAGATGAACTAGCTAAAATCAATGTGAGAAACCACAAAGATGGAGTAGTATTTTATAGGATAAAGGCTAGTCGTGGCATCCAGGTTCCGCGTACCTAGACCCACCGTCACGTATCCTGAAAGATAATGCTGCTAGCTTGGATCTTGGCTATGAGAACACGAATGAGGGATAGCGTTGTCAGCTAGAATATAGACGTACGCGCGAACTGGCGGACATCTACCATCTATGATGCTGGCTCAGGTAGTAACAAGACCCACCGTATGACCTCAAAACGAGAATACACGTACGTCTAACGTCTATGGTGCCATATGGCCTCTCCATCCGTGAGAATATGCGGCCGGTATGGGCTTACTATGCGAAGTCGTCATTCGATCGGCCCCATGACCACCAGAGCCCCTAGAAGGCATGGGATCATATCGCCATGTCGGTTCTCTATGGGCCCCGACACACGGAGGGTGCGGAGGCGTGTAACGTTGGGAATGCCTCCCATAGACCGCGATCGTGCCCATGTATGCTGACAGCAGGGCTAGGTTGCATGCACCGCCCACCCTCTATGACGCGGGAAAAGACGGCACACGCGACACCAACCCGCTGCGTGGAATCTTTTGTCCTGACCCGTAGTGGGTCACGCCACACGGAATAGGAGGGCTCTGTTGCAACGTCGCTCCGTATACTTTTTGGCCTCCATCCCATGACCAAAAAGAATCGGGATGACGTAGATAGGAGTTTGAGATGAGACAATCTAGTACTAATATTTACTCCTAATTATCTAAGAACCTATATTTTAATTCTTTTGGAAGAAGTTTAAGTTCTAGGGTTGGAAGTTCCTCATCTCCTTTTCTCTCTGGGATTTCATAAACTTCATTCATGAGAGAATCAATTATTGGAGCAGAGTCAACATAATCATCAATTTCCTTTTTATCAATGTCTTCAGGGACATTATCATTTTCAACTTAACTCCTTTCTAGATCATCATTAGGAGTTTCATAAAACAAGGTGGCAAGACTAGTGATATTACCTTCCTCTTATTGCTCTTGCTCTTCAAAATCTTCATCAATATGTTTGTGTTGAAATTTGAGAAATGGAATCGCATTACATCTTCTCCAAGCTTGAGGGAAATTGTTTCCTTCTTGCAATAAATATTTGCCCTTGTAGTGTTTAATAAAGTTTTTCCTCAAATAATTGGACAGTAGGAATCAATTGGCATATCAGCTACCACAAAATAAATGGGATATTTATAAGGCCTTATATAAATAGGCACATTTTGAATTATTGTCATAGGGACTCTTATTATTTTATAGGTAAGCATGATTGCCATTTCAATATTTTCTAGTTCAGGTGGTTCAAGTTCATCCTAAATCCCTTGATAAAATCTATATGGAATAACATTAATCACAGTTCCAATATCACAAAGGCAGTAATAAGAGGATTCACCAAAAGTACAAGGAAGTAGAGGTTTACCAATATTTTTAGCTTTTACCTTTCCTACAACAAACAAAGAAGCTTCAGAATCAAGATCAACTATGTTGCAGTGTGCAAACATAGATAATGTACCTTCTTTAGTTACTTCCCCCTCTTCCATGTTCTAACAAGACACTTCTTCTATCTTTGCCTCCCCTTCGCGTTTTTTGAGAATTTCCTTTTCTTTCTCCAATTCTTCTGCAAGGAGTTGAGATCTCATATGCTTTTTTGTTGTCCTTGGGAAAGGAAGTGGTTATACATATTGCATAATTTCCATTGGCACCTTCTTGGGAACATCAACCACCACTTGCACTTCTTCAACTAGTATAGACGGCAGAGTGTACCGAAGCCATTCTTTCTTCGGTGCTCTGATATATTCTATAAAAGACTGGAGAACTTGCTTCATCGGCTATTTCTTTTACTTTCTAGTGTCTTTAGAACCATTAAGACAATCATAATATACTTCTATTCCACTTTATCCTCCTAAATCAAAACCCCAAGTTGTGCGATTACCAGGCCTCACATTCGTGTGCGATTACCAGGCCTCACATGACGGATCTCGGGGTCTTACCTTCATATCATGGACACGACATTCATACATATTATTGCGGCGGATGCGATCGGATAATTTATAGTTTTTTGTTGACTCCTTTGTTTGCCTGTTGGAATTGCTGAATTTGTCAGCTTTTTGTCATCTTCATCGAGTGCACTATTAACACTCCCAATGGGAGTAACCATTTTTAGGATACACTTGGTTAATGCTCATAAGTTTTTTATTTTACCGACTCCATAGGAGGATTCTTGCCCTTTCTATTGGGTGTGCAACTAGCGCTCCTGATGGGAGTATCCCTCGAGGCTTCATTCGAACATTTGCATTTGAGTGTAGGATCAAAGTTTGTCTACATGATTTTACTGTTGACTCTGTAAGAGGATTTGTTGTTTCCTTCAGGTGCGCATCCAGCGCTCCCAATGGGAGTAGGCCTCGAGGCTATGTTCGAATGCTTGTGTTCGAGCATAGTCTCAGGTCTTGATCATATGAGAATATTCTTGACTCACGTCTTGTCTATGCAAATAGTTATTTTCATTGGGTGCACGACCAATGCTCCCGATGGGAGTAGCCCCTAAGGCTATGTTTAGACGCTTGCATCCGAGCATAGGCTCAAGTCTTTAGCATCTAAGGAGATACTCGACTCAAGTATTTTTGTTTCTTGAATCACCCAAAACCATCAGGTCCACGACCAGCGCTCCAGATGGGAGTATCCCCTGAGGCTACTTTCGGTGGCTTTCATCCAAGAATAGGCTCAAGTCTTGATCATGCGAGGAAATGCTCGAATCTGGCCTTGAATCTATAGTTTTTGTTCGAGTTCTTTAATGGCACACCCGCTACCTTTTCTTCATCACTCATGATGCCATTACCGAGGATGATGGTGTGCTTCAGTTACGTTGGAGAGTACATGATGGGATGTTTTAGTGGTGGGCCCTTGTGTAGGATGATGATGCGTGGGGGATGTGTCAGCGATGAGTTTGACCGCACAACCCCTTGTCACGCAGAAATTGAGGATACGCACTATTTTGTCCCAAAGTTACCATGGTAATTATTAATTATTACGGCTAATCCTTCGTTTATCTAGGGATACGTGTTGCCCGTAGGTTTTATCCTGACGAAACGTCTTCTGTATCTGATAGCTCTGGACTGCCGCGGGTACTTTATAAGTGCTAGGGTAAAAAACTCACTGCTCATCCTCTCCTCCATGATTGTCCTTCTTCCTCCTTGCGCCGCATTGGTTCCTGTGCTTCTGCTTCTACCTCACATACTCACGCACCCACGCCTCCGACACTAATGCCATGGGGAGGACCAAGGGAGCTGGCTCCACCGTCAACGCCACGATAACCAAGCTGAAGGTTATCGGCTGGGTCCCCTCGAAGTGTTCTCAGCAGGATCTGCGCGAGGCCTAGAAGTATGGACTCCTAAAGGAGGACTCCCTCAAGCTACCCGACTACGAGGCCACCCTCGTGCCTGGAGAGGGATAGCGGGTAATGTTCATTTCTTTCCTCTTTCACGATCTTTCTCTCCCTGCCCATGAATTCCTTCATGGTATTCTCTTTGTTTATGGTGTGCAACTCTACGAGGTCACGCCAAATTCCATTCTCTACATTTCTTGTTTTATCACCCTTTGTGAATGTTTCCTTTGGATCCATCCCCATGGGGCATCTAGAAACGCCTATTTGTTGTGAAGAGGAACACGACAAAAACCTTCGTCTATGACGTTGGGGTGCCATCATCCATGTCCGTTCTAATGTGGATTACTTCGGCCTCAAAATGGAGAACTCTGGCCATGATTGGCGGAATAGGTGATTCTATATCAAGGATGATCAATTCAAGGGCTAGTTGTATGGCTTGGCCCCTTCGACTCTACCAAATACGTGATAAAGCTCAAATCCTGGGAGGAAATCGTGACCCAGGTAGATATTGATGAGACGAAGCCAATGATGGACCAAATCTGTGATCTCTGTTACACTACTGGAAAAGAAGTCTTGGACATTCAGCTCATGGCGCATTTCATTCGCATCTACGTCCAACCTCTCCAAGGCAGATTTTTGGGTATGTGGGCATATACTAGGAAGAAGGACCCAATGAGGATTTCCTTGGATAACCTGACCTGTGTTGAGCTTGAGAAGAGGGTCATGTCCTTCAGCATGCTCACCAAGAATGACTCGGTCCCATCCGAGTGTTGGTTTGAGCCTTTTGGCAAGAGGAACCACGTGCCTGATGTAAATCCTTGTCTCTTGTCTTCTATTTATCGCGTTCTTGTACATTAATATATTGCAATTCACACATACACTCATATTAGATTTAATAATAAAAGTTTTTGTTAACCCCTAACTTGGGTGATTAGAACTTGATAATCTTGATTAATATTTTTGGGGTGTTACAAACCTGCCCTCCTTAAACAAAATCTCGTCCTGGGATTTAAGAAAAACTAGGAACTAAAGAGATTTGGAAACTCAATCCTAATGTAATCTTCTCGCTCCCAAGTAATTTTTCTTCAATATGGTTGCTCCACTGGATCTTGAGAAACTTGATACTCCAGGTCCTGGTGGTTCTGAAGGCTTCTTCCAAAATACGAATGGGTACTTCATGATAGGTTAGATCCTTGTTGATATCTATGGATCGGTGATCGATGTTCTTGAACACTTTGGTCTTTTCCGGAACTTCTAAGCATCTGCGAAGTAACAAGATATGGAACACATCTGTATGGATGACATCTCCTCTGGCAGTTCCAGTTGATATGACACTTCTCCTCGGCGAGTCAAAATCTTGAAGGGTCCAATATATCTGGGGGCTAACTTTCCTTTCAGACGAAAATGCTGCATTCCCTTCAAGGGTGATACTTTGAGATACACAAAATCTCCGACATTGAAGGTCAGGTCTCGACGTCTCTTGTCAACATAAATCTTCTCTATGGATTGGACGGTCTTGAGGTGTTCATGGACTTTGTGGGCCTTCTCTTCGGATTCTCGTAGGATGTCGAGTCTGAAAATCTGAGTCTCTCCTACTTGTGACTAATTCAGGGGGGTACGACACTTCCTTCCATACAGATTTTCAAAGGGGGCCATTTGCAAACTAGCTTGATAACTATTGTTGTATGAGAATTCTGCGAAAGGCAGACAACCTTCCCATTTTGATCCATATTCTAACACACGAGCTCTCAACATATCCTCAAATATTTGGTTGACTCTTTCAGTTTGTCCATCAGTTTGCGGGTGATAAGCTGTGCTGAAGTTCAGCTTGGTTCCTAATCCTTCTTGGACTTTCTGCCAAAATCTTGAGGTAAACTGGGTTCCTCGATCCGACACTATGGTCTTAGGGGTTCCATGCAAACTGACAATTCTAGCAATGTACAACTCTGCTAGCTTACAACTCTGGTAGGTAGGCTTAACAGGTATAAAGTGGGCTACCTTGGATAGTCTATCAACTATGACCTAAATAGAGTCATTTCCCCTACTAGAAGTAGGCAAACCAGTGATGAAATCCATTCTGATAGAATCCCATTTCCATTCGGGAATTTGCAATAGTTGCAAAAGTCCTGCGGGTCTCTGATGTTACGATTTGACTCTCTGGCATATATCACACTTAGCTATGTAGCTTCCGATTTTCTCTCTTCATCTTGTGCCACGAAAATTGCTCCTTCAAATCCTGATACATCTTTGTTCCTCCGGGGTGGATAGAGTAAAGAGTATCATGAGCTTCCTGCATGATAACTTGCATTAGCTCGGAATATGTTGGCACACAGATACGTCCTTTCTACCACAAAACTCCTTCTTCATCTTCGGTGAATCCGAGTACCTTCCCTGTACCGATACAACGCTTGATTCTGTCGATACTTGCATTTCCTTTCTCTGCTTCCTTAATCTGACTGATCAAAGTGGGTTGAAGTTCAATACTGGCTAGGAATCCTTCGCTAACTAGCTCTACTCTAAAATTCTCCATCTCCTCATGCAAACTTGGCTGGGCTTCTTTTATCATGGTGTTTAATCTACACGGCAATCTGCTAAGAGCATCCGCTACCACATTGGCTTTGCCGGGGTGATAGTGAACGTCAAGGTCATAATCCTTGATTAACTCTATCCATCTCCTTTCCTCATATTCAGCTCCTTCTGGGTGAAAATATATTTTAGACTCTTGTGATCCGAATAAATGTCATAGCGGTTACCCATGAGGTAATGCCTCCATGTCTTTAAAGCTAACACTATGGCTGCTAGTTGGAGATCATGGGTAGGGTAGTTTTGCTCATGTTGCTTCAGTTGTCTAGACAAATATGCTATTACTTTGCCTTCCTGCATCAACACAAATCCGAGACCAATCTTGGATGCATCACAATACACATCAAAAGGCTTCTTGACATCCGGCATAATCAGAATTGGGGCTGAAATCAATCTTTTCCTGAGCTCTTGAAAACTTTCTTCACATTTGTCTGTCCATTCAAACTTCTTATCTTTCTTCAACAGTTGGGTCATCGGTCTTGCGATGCTCGAAAATCCTTCAACGAACTTGTGGTAGTATCCCGCTAATCCGAGAAATGCATGGACGTGGGTTTGAGTGGTTGGGGCTTTCCATTATTTAACATCTTTAGTCTTGGCAGGATCGACATCGACTCCTCCTTCCGACACAATATGTCCTAGGAATCCTACTTCCTTTAACCAGAACTCACATTTGCTAAACTTAGCATACAACTGATGCTCTCTAAGGGTTTCAAGGATGGTCCTCAGGGTAGCTCATGGTCTTCTTCTGACTTGGAATAGATCAGAATATTGTCGATAAAAACAACGACAAACTTATCCAGGAAGTTCATAAAAATCTTATTCATGAGGTTCATGAAATAAGCGGGGGCATTGGTTAATCCAAAAGACATGACATTGTACTCATATAATACATATCTGGTGGTGATGGCAGTCTTTGGGATATCCTTTGCAGGAATCTTGAGTTGATGATAACCAGTTCTAAGATCAATCTTAGAAAACACTCTGGCACCAGTCAACTGGTCAAATAGATCTTCTATCTTCGGTACCGGGTACTTGTTCTTAATGGTGACATCATTCAACTTCCAGTAATCTATACACAAACGGTTACCTCCATCTTTCTTATCCACAAACAAAACAGGAATCTCCATGGCGATGCACTTGGTTGAATCAAACCTTTCTCCAGCATAGCATCAAGTTGCTTCTTTAGCTCCACCAATTCAGATAGGTTCATACTATAAGGACTCTAAGCTATGGGTCCAGTTCTAGGAACTAGTTCAATGATGAACTTGATATCTTGATCTGGGGGCATACCGGGCAATTCATCTAGAAACACGTCGGGATATTCACAGACTACTCTGACTTGGTCTAGGGTTGGTTGGGATAGACTCTTGTTGCATTTAAATTGACGGGGCAGTTTCTCAGATACATGCTCTACTGATACTCCAGTGCTACTGTTCATGGTCATGGCTTTCTTGGCACAGTCGATTAATCCTCTATGTTTTGTCATCCAATCCATTCATAGTAATACTTCCAAACCTTTGGTTCCAAGTACTCTTAGATTATCATAAAAATCTATTCCATGGATTCTGATAGGTACAGCCTTACAAAATTTTATAGTTTTTGTACTTGAACCAGGTATTTGAACTATCATAACATGCTTCAATTTTGTTGGTTGAATCTTACTAGTCCATGCAAATTCTTTTGTAAAAAACGAGTGCGATGCTCCAAAATCAAACAACACTCTTGCAAGTACTGAGTTAACAGAAAACATACCAGCACGACATCTGGCGCTTCCTGAGCTTCTTCAGCATTCATGTGGAACAGACGGCCGTTGCGGTTGAGCAAGTTCCCTAGGGAAAATCTCCTTCCAGGATGAACACGGCGTTGCTTTTGAGCGGGTGCATCCACATTGGTGGCTGCTGCAAGCTTCTTGGGGCACTCATTGGAGTAGTGACCCTTGAATCCACATTCAAAGCAAGTAATCTGGGACTTGTCTTTTCTTGCAACAGGCACATCATTGCTTCCAGTCCTAGGGGCAGTATTGTTGTTCTGGTTGTTGGACTTGGGCGGTGCACGGTTGAAGTTATTGGAGTTGCCGGGTTTGTTGTTGTGGTTTCCTCCAGACTTCAGGTTTCCTCCGCTACAATTGGGATATCTTGGACGGGACAGAGGGGGTCTGTTGTTTCTTGGGGCGTATCCTGCAGACGGGTTGGGGCGATACTTCTGGGTATGGTGGGATCCAGGCTGGTGCATCATCCTGAGCTTGCGATTGTCACTGGCCTGGTTAATCTTTCCTTCCATCTGAATGGTAGAGTCTACTAGCTCTTCTAGATCTGCAAAACGGATGTTGACTAACATAGTCTGCATCTCATCATGTAATCCATTCAGGAACCTTTTCTTCTTCTTTGCTTTGGTGTTAATGTCATTAGGGGCATATCTAGCTAGTGACAGAAATTGGTCACGGTACTCAACTACTGTCATCCTTCCTTGCTTTAGTTCCCTGAACTCATCCCTCATCCTGATGACCAAACCTTGGGGCACATGGGTCCGGCTGAACTTGATCTTGAATGCTTCCCAAGTCATCATCTGACCTTCGTTCATGGTACGGGTGCTATTCCACCAGGCTCTTGCATCTCCTGCTAGGTAGTGGGTGGAAAATAGTACTTTTTCATTAGATTCAACTCCTGTGACCTCCAAGTTGTTCTCCATGGTTTGCAGCCAGTCATCAGCATCTAAGGGGTCCTCGGACTTACTAAAGATAGGTGGGTTGGTATTCTGAAAGTTCCTGAGCTTGGATCCATGGTGATCCTGGTTTCCGTGACCTTGATTATTATGGGCCATCTGAGCTATCTATTCAAGAGTGGCTAGGTTGGCTTGACGTTCGGCTCTACTAGCTTCACGGTCAGAAACTAGCATTTGCAGAATTTGCAACATCGGGTCCTGAGATGAACTGCTTCCTCCGAGATTTCCACGAGTCATCTGAGGATTGAGATAAATAATGAGATAAGAGGGAAAATCTCTAGGGTTCATGGTTTTGTTTCAAAAGCTTTAAACTTTGAGTTTGACTCAGGTTTTGCAAACTAATAACTTCCTCTAATTCATTCATTCATTCAAGCACACAATACAAACACACACCACAACACAAATAGAAAACAGATGGTTTTATGAACCTTTCTGTGAAACTACGAGACAGTGGGACCGGTACAACTCATTCCTACGGTAGTGATCACGTGCATATAATCATCATCAATGAAGTTGGAATCATCATCAGTGTGGAACTCCATGGCATCATCTTCTAGGTAGTCATCATCATTGTTGAGGTAAGAGTAAAGATCTCCCTGGATATCTTCACCTTCCTCCTCCTTCGCTTCAAGCTGGATTTCCTGTTCACAGATGGTCTACTCGAGAGTGGCCACCTTCTTGCGAAGACGATCAATGGTGCGATCCTTCTTGTCGCGCTGGCGATGAAGTGATTGGCGCTCCTTGGCGAGAATGGCGAGGGTCTGGTCCTTCTTGACTGCAATGGCATAGTTGTGGTTGGCGTAGGCACGGGCGTTGTCCAACTCGTTCTGTCTATCATACAACATGAAGTCAAGATTGTCTACCTGGTGCTTCAGCTCCTGGTGTCCTAGCATCTCCAAGGGCATTCCCATAGAATCACGCCTTGCGTAGTGAGAAAAGCGAGTTCCCTGGATCTGGTTGATGTTCTGCCCACACGGACGTGCAAGAGCTTCATGCATAGCCCTGGCTAATCCATCTAGCTAGTTGTTCTCCCGCAAGGTGAATTGGATCTTCTCCAAAGTGGGTGCTTCCATCTTGCCTCTGAGATCTGCAACTATCAGCCATTGTAGATCTCCTCCTACGTGATCGTTGAGTTTTGCCCCGAAGAATTCCGGGTTACGGCGCTCAAGATACTCTGACAGTGCATCTAGATCCCTCTATAGATCAGGTGGCCTCCGTTGCCCAGCTGGTAGAACTTGCAATACTGGATCTCCATCTACAAGCATTTAGGATGAGTAAGTTAGTGAGGTGATCAAGTGTGTCAAATTTTTATGTAGGAATGCAAGAATTTTTGAGGAACATGACTTGTTTTTGAAAGAATCAAGGATAAGAGTGGGAATAGGTTTTCATAAATACTAACTTCTTTTGTTTTGAAACTAAGTTTTTGTTCGGGCGTCCATTATAACTAGGGTCTCCTATGGTCAGGATGGCTCTGATACCAACTTGTCAACACCCTGATTTTTAATCCTAGATGCATGTTATGCCATACCTTGCAATCCCAGGATTACCATTTTTGCGAGACATAACTGAATTGGTACCACAGTACATCATCCATTACATACCATAATAAAGGTCTTACAAATAAAGGATCTCATGATCCAGTCTTAATACAATCAAGCAGCACAAAGTGAACGTAGTAGGGGCTCCATCTTCAGGGTCACATGCAATGCTGCCGATGGGAGATGATCCTAGTTTTCGTAGACCTCCTGCTGTCCATCTTCCTGGTAGTCCTCCTCATAGTCTAGCCACGGGAATAGCCAGGGACAAATCCATGAGTACTCTTTAAGTACTCGCAAACTATCACTAACAAGTAAGGTAGTTCTAGTAGGAATCTTAAGCTCTAGGTTTATTTGCAAAAGGCCAAGTTTATTTCATACTGAGTTAAGAAGTAAAGAAAACTAATTTAATTTTCTACATCACCTAAGTGGGAACCTAGTTTTCATGTTCACAACCCTGTTGTGGTCAAGTCAAGGTCATAGTTCAATTCAGAAGTCATTTTGAAAACATCTGACAACAGAATAGTATGGCCACTCCAACTGTCCATGACCGCGGACGCGGCTATTCGAATAGTTTGACACTCTGCAGAGGTGGTACACTTTCACTACAAAATTCGATACATCCGTCAGGGATAGCCCTAAATCATCATACTTAGTATGCGATAATCAATCCTAACCTTTCAATTATACATTCTAGTATAGGCACCTCCCCTATGAGCTTGGCCTCCCAGCCATGGCCATCTGCCATCACGGGCACTGCATAGGTGGACATTCACATTCACGAGGTAGCCTCAGCTCAACCTCTTTCCGCGAGGGAACCCATTCTAAGGCATATAAACTTCCAGTTAAGCCCTACCCAATTGAGGTATTGTGGTTGTATGGTAAAATTGGAATGGTATCGCATCTGAACCCAACCATCAGTTTTTATAAAGGGCTAAGGCTCATGCCTCAACATTTTCATCATCAAATCATTTTGTGTCCATAACACATGTCAAAACTTCTCAATAGAGTGAATCATCATTCCAAGGTTTTCAGAATCATTTTCACCAAGTATTCCCATCTAAGGTGATCAACTTTTATGCTTAGCACTAGCCACTAAATTTGAGGGTATTCACTAATGAGGGGTGCTAATCAAGTGTAACTATCCAAATCTAGTTTTATGCCTTTTGATGACATCTAAGTATAACTACTTAGGCCTAGTTTTGTACTCTTTATGGTATCTATCCTATTTTCTAATACTCACCAAGCACTAACTAAAAGTAAAGAACTTTGGTAAAAAGTAAAAGAATAAAGCTTGCAAGTAAAACTTGGGATTGGTATAATCAAGTTTGCATAACCAAAGTATGCCTAATGCATCTTGCATAGGTTATCTTGCAAGTAGTGATGGCTTGCATAGGTATGAAACTTGCAAGTGTTAGCTTTCCTTGAGTAGTGCGGTGGTTTAAATTCTCTTCTTCTTCGTAGTAGTACTCCTCCTCCTCGTAGCTTCGGTCGGTACTAGCATCTATAAATGAATACAAGGTACACATTCACCAAAAAAAATACTTAACTACTTATATTTAGCACACAAGGCTCACACTAGATGATCTATCATCATCACATGAAATAAAGACCTCGTCTTATTTATCTTATTTTGGAAAAGTAATTTCTACTCATTGAAAATACTTAAAATTTAATATTCTCCAATTAAAATATGGGATCATGTTGACACATGTCATCACCACATATTCTAATACTTGGGAATGTGATTTAAAGTGGTGGTCACATTTTATAAAGTTTAAAATTACTATTTAATAAAATTAAAGTGACAAGAAATGCTTATATAACATTCTTTTAGTACTAGTCCAAGATCATTATATGTAAACTTAAATATTTACATATTCATATAGGTCTTGTCAAACGTGATTTTTGAGAGTTGGAATCAACTAAAAAGCATTTATGCTTGATTTTTGAATAATGTTTGCAGTGGCAAAAGTCTCTTCCTTGTTATTTTTACTATAGGTGATCTATAATTTCAAATAGTTTGAGCCGAACGGGCTAGGTTAGATATTTTGAATACCTTTCTAACAAAATTGGAATCATGCAATTTGGTTTCGTGAATCTCTTTGAATTGATTTTTGAATATACCGACAGAATGTGGTTTTAACTAAAATGAAAAAATCTTATTTGAATCGACGGGCTCTGCGCGCGAAAGTAAACGGGCCGGCCCAACTGCACTGCGCTGGCGCATCGGGCTGCTGACAGGGGGTCCCACTAGTCAGTGGCTCATCTAACCTGAAACGATATGTTTCAATCTGAGCCCTATGATTAGAATGCGATCTAACGGCTGAGGTTCATCTCCTACGTCGAACAGCTCTGGCAAGGACTGAACCCGAACGCAGCGCTGGGGGTCGTGTGAGGCTCACCATGGCTCCAGCTAGGGTCGGCGATGGGGGCGAACGACGTTGTATACGATGGCGGTTTGAATGGTGGTTGCGGTGGCTCCTAGGGTGGTCGTAATCGACGGGGTCCTTCCTCCTCTGCAGCGGCAGGCTCCGATGAAATTCCGGCGATGTGGTGCTCGCCTTGCTCCGGGGAGAGGTGTGGGAGGTTCTGTGAGGAGTGCGGGGTGAGATGGTATGGTGAATTGAGGCGGGGTGGCCTCTATTTATACACCGGCAATAGGGACCAAGCGGGATGGTCTGGCTCCCCCGGCTATGGCGGTACAGCGAGCTATCGACGTGGCTAGGGGTAGGGGTCGACGCAGTGCTTCAGGGCGGTCGTCACACGCTTAAAGGCACAACACGGGGCAGTCAAGAATGGTCGGGCACGAGCGGTGCTCTACGCGGAACTGGCGGTGTTCGAGACGACGCACGGGGGCTACGGGTCGCACGGTGGCGAACAAGGATGTTTGGGAGCTAGTTGGTGTTATGGCGAGTGTGTGCACGTGCGGAGAGGGCGAGGCGCGGCGTGTGCGAGCTGGTCGGCTGTGGCGCTCTAGCGTGCTCTCGGCATGGCACAGAGAAAGTGGGCGCGGAAGGTCTCTGGTGGTCCATGGCCTGCCTGTGGTTGAGGGTTGGACAGGGGGTGGCGGTGGACGGTGGCCTGCCTCCTGGACATCATGGATGAGGGCGGCGCGGTCTGTGGCGAGCGGTCCATGGTCGGCCGGTGTGGCAAGCTTCGGGCGGCGCTGCATTGGCACAACGGCAAAGGGGGGGAGGTTGTCCACTGCGTTGCTAGGTGTTGGGGAAGGCAGGTGAGTGAAATGGGGGAAAATGGTCGAGTGATTACTGCTCCAAACAGTGGAGTTAGGCAGGGTTTAATCTATGTCTACAATGTGTTCGACCAAATGGCCGCATGAACTTATGTTTGAAATTTTTGAATGAAACTTGGTGAGTGTTTTGATCTTATGCTTAAGTGTCTATGGTTGCTTGGAAAAGTCAAGGTGAATTGATTTGAGTGGTTTTTGTAAAATGGTGATCTTACCATATGAACTTGATTCAATTTTGAACTGTCATTTAAATAGATTTGAAAATAGTTTCTGTGAGTTTGTAAAGTGGGCTTGGGTTCACTTTTACTTGTTCTAGCAAGGGGTGAAAAGAAATGGAAATGTTTTTGTTAGATATTCTTTACTAGGAATACTCAAAGTGGCATAGTGGTTAATTTTGGTCAAAATGACCATTTTCTTATTTGATTCATATTTGATTTCTTTTTCTTTTGATTTTGTTTGTAATTGGCCTAGATGATGTAGTACTCATATTTAAACCATTTCTTATCATTGGTAGCAATCAAACATGGCAATTGCACTCATTTATACACTATTGCAATTCACACATACACTCATATTAGATTTAATAATAAAAGTTTTTGTTAACCCCTAACTTGGGTGATTAGAACTTGATAATCTTGATTAATATTTTTGGGGTGTTACAAAATGACCTTTGTGGAATGTACTTTTCTAAGCTATATATTATGTAACAAAGTCATCTACCCCATCAAAAGACGCATCGAATTAGTAAAATTAGCAACTGTCCTATATGAAAATACAACATGAACCGTCAATTCGGCTATAGGTTACACGACATAGTACCTTTAATTTGATGAAAATGTCGAGGAAGACAGATTCGATGGCAGGGCGCATGGAAGGTTGTCGGTATCGCGGTAGTCTCAACAGAGGCAGAGGCAACGGCCTTGCTAGCATGGTGCTACGATGACATCATCTTGATTGACATCTTTCTAGAGCGAGCGGAGGTAGACACCGAACTAGTTCAGTCTACGATCTAAACAAATGATGACAACGCTAGGTCTAAACTAACCAAAGGTATCGAGCAGTATTAGAACGATAGCCTATAAATAAAACATGGGCATGTTTTGGTCCTAGGTACATAATGAGCACCACTCACTAATGTGTCAGGTTTGGGCTCAATACCGACTAATTAAGTCTATAAGAGCACCGGTCTCTACTAGGTGTCTATGCAATACCCTTATTAGTACTGACATCTTCATCAATTTGTTGAGGGTGTCTGCTCGTTGTGTGTGTGGGGGGGGGGAGGGGGGTCCTAGCCCCTGCTCTCCCCTATATCACTATGTTGAAGAGTTAAATGGAGATAGAGTTCACTATGTTGAACAATTAAATGGAGATGATGATCACCATGAGAAAATGGGTTATACAGTGTCACAACTATGTGCATGCTGTTCTTGTTGTTTTACTTGTACGCAAGTTTTTATGATACAAGTAGAACGATCTCTCACAAATGTCAAGTTAAACGTTCCTCCCAGCTAAGCCTATCACCATCCCATTTCGTGTACAATTGATGGAGGGTCTATAAAATTAGGGTGCCATTAGTTTTCCTTGGTCGGAGGAGTTTGTATCGGATACCTACCCATAGGAGTTGGTGAACTTAGTAAGGTTATCTTAATAATTAAGGAACTTGGGACATAAATGTTGGGCACATGATTTTGATATTGATATGCTAGCCAACAAAAAGAGTCATATGTGATATATTAGCAAGTGTTGCTTACCGATCTACCTGGTCTTCTGGCGGTGATGCTAAATCTCAGTAGTCAACTTGTTAGTTGTGGGTCTTGAAACACTAAGTATCAAAAGATGGATGTTTATTTAGTGGGAGTATATTCAATTAATTATTTTAATGATTTACTCTATCATGGATTTTTCTCTTACTCCCTTCGTTTCTTAATATAAGATGTATAGTTTTTTAAGAAAAATTCTAGAATGTAAGGTGTATCCTTGGGCCAGACAAATTTACCCCTCGGTTGCTAACTCCCCCGCATGCACCACAAGGGAATCTCTGAAATTGTGGAGTTTTTTTAATCGCTTTTAACTACCTCTCGTGATCTATCTGTTAAAAAAAGAATCCTTCCATACCAAACCGTGAGGACTACTCCTATAAACCGCGAGGACTTTTTTCTTATTGAGTTGTTGCTTCAAGTACGTACCTTAGATTAGGGTTTTTGCTCGTCTATATATACTCCTATCAAGATCATATCTCCCATCTTTCTTCTTCTCCCTCGCCAGAACCTCATCTCTATCTCACAGTCCCCTGTTTTCCTCTTTCTCACGCACATCCCATATCCCATGGAGACGGGCAAGAAAACATGCCCCTGGTTCACCTCTCCCAGCCCTTGGAGAAGGAAAAGAAGACGCCGGAGAGCGGTCAAGACATGAGAACGCCCAAGGTCAAGGTGAGAATGAGGCGGACAAAGGCGAGATGGAACCATGCAATGTGTGTGCATATTTCCTATAAGATAATCCATGCTCCATGGTTTACTATGTGACGGGTGTAGCGTTTTGCGTCCATTTTTGTATGCCTTAGAAAGCAAGAATAAAAACCTCTACTAAGATTTTTGGATGATGGAGCATTGTGATTCCCTCCTCTACTTATAATTTTCGACGAGCCAAAAATCTTCTACACTAATTGATTTGTGCCTGTGCATGCCGCACAAGAGCGAGGAAATAAGGCGGATGACATGGCGCTACCAAGAAACTTGTGCGCGATAGGTTTAGGGATACGAAAGGGAGAGAGTCAAATAAAGAGAGAAATGTGGGATTTGTTTCACTTATTGAGGCAATTAATTCGATTAGGAGAGAGGATGCACAAATTTCCTATTTTCCCTCTATCTCACGTCAAATCACCTGGGGGTATTCACATCCAACAATAGCAGAATTTGGCCTCTCATCCCATGCGCTAATATTCGTGCAAGAAACTATACACCTTATATTAAGGAACGAGGAGTAGTATTTTGCATGTTTTCTATTGTAGATCAATGACACTTAGCACCAAATCACCTTTTACTCTGTGTTCAATCCTTGAAAAAGATAAGTTAAATGGAAGAAACTACTCGAACTGGGTCTGTAACCTACATCAGGGATGATAAAAAGGAAACCTTTATGGCAGGGATACCCAATCCAAAAGAACCTATTGATATTACGACTGCCACTATTAAAAATGCCTACAAGAAAACATGTGACGAATATCTTGAGGTTAGCTCTCTTATTCTTGCATGCATGTAACCAGCATATGATATGATCGCTATGCTTAAGGGTATGTTCCATACATATGCGAGGACTTAAAGGTTCAATGCCCCTAAGGCCCTTGTAGAATGTGAATTTATAGAGGGTACAACCATAGGGCCACATGTGATCAAAATGGCTAGATACAACTAGAGTTTGGAAAATATTGGTTTTCCATTAGGCCAAGAGTTGGCCATTGATTTCATTTTGACTCTCTTCCACCTAGATATGTGCACTTCATTTCGAACTACCATAGGCACGAGGTGGAGAAGGGCCTGGACGATCTGCGTGTTATTCTTAAATCAGCAGAATGTGAAATTAAGAAGTGTGCGGGCCATAGCCATGTGATGGTCGTTGATACTTGCATTTTGTATCATCATAATAACCACATATAGGACTATTTTATATTATTATTGGCATATATATCATTGTTTATGCAATTTTTAGAGGATTTATGGGACTTTTTACAAAGTCTCTTGTTTTGGTATTTAATTTCTAGGATGCAAAAAACTCCTTTTTCGTATTTTGCTGATTGAGGGACTTTCTGGACACAAATTAAT
Source organism: Avena eriantha (assembly GCA_910589775.1). NCBI lineage: Eukaryota > Viridiplantae > Streptophyta > Magnoliopsida > Poales > Poaceae > Avena > Avena eriantha. The sequence continues at coordinate 329,549,433 of OU342741.1, read as the reverse complement.
TCAACAAAAAATATCATGGAAGTTTTTCATAACGAGAAGGGCAATGGTCCTTGGAAGCACACGAGGGGAGCCACGAGGGACGAATGAGGCCTGGTGGCGTAGGAACCTAGGCCCATTTGGGACTCAAGCATCGCCTCAAATACCATTTTTATAGATGACATTGTATCACCCAAAAACTTACACCATATTTTCCCCACGATTTACATAAGCAACATCGGAGGCGAAATTCTTCTCCTACTCTAGGAGAGGGAAGATCATGTAGCTCGGAGGCCTCTAGAGAGGGAGAAATAGAAGCCATCATCATCACAACTCCTCCTTGGCATAGGGTGAGGCTTATACATCACCATCTACATCATCCCCAACATTGGCACCATCTCCATCTCGAACATGCATCTTGTTCCCCTCGCAGTTTGTGATCAGATTGAACCCTATTGTTTTAGTGCCTTGTGCATGATTGTGCTTGGTAACTTGTCATTATTTTGTGGTGAAGTTATAGCTTTAGTTTGTGCTATACCCCATATACCTATGATCGATATCATGTTTCAGCATTGTAAGTAGTTACCCATGTTCTTGGAGTCATAGGATGAATTGGCTATGACTTTCATATAGTATGCAATGAGTATCTAGTTAAGTTTTAATTTTCTATGTGGTTCTATGACGGTATGATGCGAATGTTGACTGCATATTACTTCACTTATATGGTCTCACAGGGTTGCACCTTAGTGTAACAAAGAGAGTAAGGAGGGAAGGAATGACAAAAACTGTGTCTCGAGTCTTGAAATTGTAGTAGGGGGTTTTATAGTGGGGACCTTAGAACTTTATACTGTGGTTGGACTTTATGTCTTAATGAATTGGTTGTTCGCTCATGAATATGGCCTTGGGACCAACCATTAGGGGTTTACTTGCTCATGTATATGGCTGCACCTATTTTAGGGTCCACCAAACGAGAATAAAACTTGACAAGATACATACATGTTGCTGTAGAAATATCTATGCTAAGTAAATTCTTGCCGCCCTCAGGAACATTTGTCACATATAAGAACACACACTTAGCTTGTCCTCTTGTTGCATAGATTATTGGGCTTTCTCTAAAAGAGCATTTACTTTACTTGCAATTTACCATAGAGTAACTTAATATTCCGCAAACTATAAACCCAGAAACAACAAACCTTTGCATATTTTATTGCTTTACCTGTCAGACTCTTACTAACCAATACCTTCAGCTACTCGTGGGTTTGACAATCTTTTCTTATTGAAAGGTAGTACAATAGATCTCCTGCACTTAGAAGGCACCAAACCATTGCTACTATGGCTTCTGACTTATGAAGCACTCTTTATATAATCATGTTCACTTTGTTAAGAATAAAGTTCATCAACCTTCTAAGCCATAAGGGGAGTATCAAATTCCTATTGGAAATGTTAAAAGTGTCAGGAAAGAATTTTTTCAGGCAATGGAAACAAACCTGCCTAGGATCATGTGTAGATGATTGAGGATATATGTTCTTTATTTAAACTTTCTGGTATTTATCAAGCTGAAGTAAAAGGTTGCTATTATATTTATTTCTTTGTGCTGTATGCTCACGAATGGTTTAGATCTCTGGATGAAGAATGCCATCTTGATTGGGAAAATCTATAGAAGGCATTCTATCTTAAATACTATACTCCCAGGGAGGCTTATAATGATCATTGTCATATTTATAATTTTTCTCCTCATGTTGGAGAGAGTATCACTCTAGCTTGGGGGAGATTAAAAGAACTACTCCGTAAGAATCCTCCTCATGGTCTCTCTAAAACATCATATTGATCATTTTCTATGTGAGATTACCTCAACATCAGAAGGACTTTCCAGATAATTTCCTCTAGAGGAAGTTGTACTCATAAGAGTGAAGAAGAATAATGGGACTTATTAAATACAATCTCTAAGAATACTAATAATTGGGATCTTGACAAAGGTAACTAACCCCGTTTGGAATATGAGTACTCATGTGTAGAGAATTTCTCTTCTTCTATCTTGTCTGACGAATTGAGTAATAGGTGTCGTCTTTATCCATATGTTTTAGTAGAAGTTGTTAAATATTTTGCTAACCATATTTCTGTTCCTAAAATAGGATTTGATGTATATGTTGAACATGTTAAACATTCTATTGTTGCGCCTAAAATCATTAAGAAGGCCAACCAAGCTTCATCTACAAAAATTAAAGAATGTGTTGAAACTCCTCCATATCCAAATAAAGTGCAAGAGAAATTACTCACTATATTGCAAACAAGAGTTCTAGAAGACCTTGTGTGCCATATGAACAACTTGAAGTTCAAAATCAAGTCTCGACTATATTAAAGAATTAAAAGAAGAAGACCCATGTGATCTTTACTTATGTGAAGATTCCACCAAGGTAACTCAAGGGTAAACCACTAAGGTTGGTAAACCTAGTATATCATGTGCTATTGGAACTTCATGTTATCATGGTATTTGTGATATTGGACCAAGCATAAGTGTTACATCATATTCTCTACATCTTAAAATTAAACCTGACATTGATCCCATGCACATGGAAGAGGCAGGTATGACTATCCAACTTGCTAATAAAGAATATATATGTCCTCTTGGTATGGTTAGAAATGTTGAAGTACTAGTAAGAAAGATTATATCGTGCAAATTTTATAGTACTTGGTTGTTCTCAAGATTCATTTTGTCCTATTAAATTTGGTATACCTTACTTACATACTGTTGGTGCTGAAATTAGTTTACCTCAATAGAAAGTTTTCATTAAATGTGCTAGAGAAAAGCTAGAGTTTAATTTTTTTAAGTTTGCTGATAAACATTTAGAAACCGAAAGATTTGCTAAGGATAAAGTTGAGACTCTGGCATATGTTGTTGTTTCTTTTTCTAAAGCGATGGGGCGATATATACTTAACCAAGATGAACCCTTCACTAATGAAAAAAAGAAGCTTTAGAATAAATATTATCTCAACAACATCCAAAATTGCAATTACATTCCCCCCGATTATTTAGGAGAATTGCCTCCACCTAAGGAAGATCCTAGTTTTGAACTTAAACCTTTACCTGAAGATATGAAATATGCATACCTTGATGAAAATAATGTATATCCTATTATTATTAGTGCTAACCTTTCAACTGAAGAAGAATCAAATTTACTTGATGTACTATGTGCTCATAGACGAGAATATCATTTTACGGCCCGAAAGTTGGGGCGCCTAGGCAACGCGGTACCCAAGTTGCATGTAATCAGCCGCGGTGACCACAATTGGTGTACCAAATACTCAGAGGGTCTTTTTCGGCATGAATTCAACTCTACGTGTCAATACAAAATATCAGGCTAACGGCCGTTATGTTGCTCCCATCACTTAGGCGTCAATTAGGCTTGCAGCATTGGCGCCTACATCAATTACGCGTCTTCTTCTTCACCGGAGCGGCAATCTGTGGGGGCGTCACAGCCATGGCGTGGAGCTGGGATGTGGACGAACCTACTCGGCCCCACTCTCCTCTCTGTAGGTTTGCAGCGTTGGTGCCTGCATCCATTATGCGTCTTCTTCTTACCAAGAGCGGCAATCTATGGTTGCGGCCATGGCGCGGAGCTGGGACGTGACGAACCTGCTCGTCCCTGCTCTCCTCCCCATCCCGAGTCGGAGCTCGCCCTCACCATGGACGCACCCATGGCACGGTGCGGGGAGGAGAATTGGTTCCTAGTGAGATCTGTCACCGTATCGACCATGCTCGGTCCTATTTTCCTCCTCCAGAATCCAAGCTCGCTGTCGCCATGGTCGCACCCTCACCAATTCTGCCACCTCTGTTGAGGTCTCTGTGGTAGTTCAAGTTCTGCCATGTTGAACCTGTAAGCAAATTCGGAGCTGAACTGGGCGGCGGCAACCCGTTGTTGAACCTGTAAGGAATTTACTGAAGACTGCATGCCGCTCCAAGGTCTTCGGCTAATTCCTTCGGTCTGCCAACGTCCACCACCGATGTGAGATCATTTAGTTACATCAATACAAAATTTTGACCAATTTAACTTGTTGATGTATTCCTTGACAATTATAGTATAATCAAGCACTAGAAATATTTTGTAGTGTGCATGAGTATGATCATTAATATAATTGAACACTAGAAATTTTAAGGTACTCCATATAAAGGAGTAGATTAATAGATATAGAAGGTTCACTAGAGACACCACACGGATATATTTTCTTACATGCCACACATAGGTAATAATAATTAACTAAAAAAAATAAAAGTAGGGGCAGCAGCAGGAGGCCGGGACACGGAGACGCCTAGCAGGGAAGGGGCATCAGCAAGAGGCAGGGACAGCCTAGTCGAGGGGATACATGCCAGTCTTGACATAATCCCGGAGGAATTTGTCGAAGGCTGCATGCTGCGCCAAGGTAATCGGCTTATGGCTTCTGGCTCCACCTTTGGCAACGCCCACCGCATGCTGGATCATGCTGTCGTGGTCCATGTTGATTGCTCTGCCATAGAATGGGCAAAAACAGTCTCCCCCTACGGTAGAAACGGATTAGCCCACACCATAACCACCTCAGCACATAGCGGCTCTTTTTGTCCCTGGATTCCTTGCTATCGTCCATGTCATCATCATTCTCTTGTTGATTTTTAAGAACATAACTTAGAACTCATACATATGATGGAATTGTATTAAAACTCAAGAATTGACAACATCTATATGTAAGACAATATATCCGTGGATATCAAAGAGAAAGCATCTCAGCAATAGTTTGATCAGTTCATATATCATTTCATCTCAACATAATGACAATTAATTGCATCAAGGTGTATGTAGAATAAATCTAGGGGCCTCATAAGTTTCTTTAGGGATGGAGTGAGTGAACCTAGTAACAATTGCACAACCTATAATGTTCTTGTACCTCGCCCCAGGTTCGTAACTCATCCCTGAAAAAATCTGATACCAATGTGTCTGCCTCTCTTTTGGGCAAATTTGAATCATTAGCCACAATAAGAAATTGAAATGTAATCGTACAAAACAATATTCAGGGATATACATAGTCAGGTACAAAAACAAGCCTAAATATTGTAATTATAAATAAAAAACCAAACAATTAATCTTCAGGTACATGTTAGCATCATACGAATCATTCAAAGATCAGAAACAATTCAAGGATCATATATGTAGTTCAATATGAGAATAAATCAAGGGGCTCATAATTTGTTTCAGAGATGGAGTTGGAGAACCAAAGTACCAACATCACAACCTATATTGTTTGTGTGCATTGCTGCCTCAGGTTCACCAACCCATCCCTAAAACACGACACCATCATATGTGTCTCCCCTTGAACTCTTTTGGGGAAAATTTCAATCATCGACCTCTGTGACAAACTGAAATGTAATTCTTATACACTTTGAATGCATGGAAAAGATAATTCAAATATCATAGTTCTATATGAGAATTATATATATAGGTTCCATATGAGAATAAATTAAGGGCCTCATTTTTTCAGAGATGGAGTTGGAGAACCAAAATACCAATAGCACAACCTTATTGTTTATGTACATTGTTGCCTCAGGTTCACTAACCATCCCTAAGAAAACGACACCATCATATGCCCTTGCACTATTTTGGGGCAAAATTGAATCATTGGGCTCAGTAAGAAATAGAAATGTAATGTTATAGGCATATTGTGTATCGAAATCAACAGTCAACTAGCAAACTCAACTAGATGGCATATGAGCAGATTGGGGTTTTGTGACTAGACAGATTGGGGTTTTGTGACTAGATGGCAGATACATCAATCGACCATTTGAACCATATATATACTACCCTACTTCAAGAGCAAGAGAATCTATACACGATTGAGAAAAACCTATGTATGAACAGTGAAATCTGCGGCTGCGACTAGAGAAGCTAGAATGTAGTACCTCAGACTCCTCATCAGGGACCTCCTCCTCAAACTCGTCATTCTCCGCGATTGTGTCAAAGATTTCTTAGACGGCGATGGGGTCGTTGATGTAGAGCACCAGATTGCCTCTTTCTGCCGCCTGCCCTCCATCCAGATTTTCCGCTGGCACCAGGATGTTGTCGGCTAGCTGCTGCTCGGTGGCAACATCTACTGGCTGGACGGATGAGCTCGAACCCTCGACGGCGCGGCGACTAGCGGCGTTCATGCCCGAAGAAGACGCCTCTGCCTGCTTGGCGAAGACCGAGCCATCTGCTGCTGCGCCTTCAACTGGCTTCACCTCCGGCTCGTCTCCACGCGTATGCTTGATGGCGCACATAGGGAAGGAGGTAGTGCAAGCGAAGGAGCTTCGACACGCACGGTAGGTGCAGATTGGGGTTTTGGGACTAGACAGATTGGGGAAAATGACACGATCACATGGAAGAAGAAGGCCGAGCGGGTTTAAAAACACTAGACCGTTCATAGTCCTCAAGTGGACACATGTGGTGGGTGGGGGGATGCGGCTACCACGATCTCCACCTTTTTTTGGGTTCCTTTTTTTTGAAACAACCATGATCTCCACTTTAGAACTGCATTGAAAACACGCTCATGGCAGACCTCGATTCCACTGCATGCAAGTGGCGCGGAACCAATTTGTAGCAACGTTAGATCTACTCAAGGGGATCCCTTGATTCATGGAAGTTACTTGCGGTAGGGCCGAGTTGGAAGTAAGATTGAGATCGTTGTGTAAAAATGGGATATGTCTTATTAAAATCAAGTGGCAATAAATTGCAGCGTCCCGACGACCACCGTGCACTTGATGACCCCGTTGCCCTGTGCATGTGTTGTAGTAGCAGTAGTAGCCTTTGCAGACTAGATTAAACGTGACATGACCACTCGATGACTTTTTCCATGGATGGCATCATGTTCCTTCTTGTAGAAGTCTCGCTGAGGGAGACGTCCATGCTGTCTCACGTTGTACTGTGAAGGGAACAACATGTCCAACGAGCCTCGTTGGATCACACATGATCAATGGTTGGTGCGCACGATCCCTGTGACAACTGTGACAACCAATCAGGGCATAGCAGATAGAGTAGGCACATGTTTGGGCTTCTACGAAAGAGAGAGAGGGGGCAAAACTAAGTAGTATCAAAAAACCAAGGGTAAAGCTGAGTAGTATAAAAATGGAAAGTGAGTGTCTTTTACAATGAAATACATCGTGGCATACATCAAAGTATTCCAAGATAGAAACACTAGAGTTCATTGGACGTGTTTTCTTCTCATAAACCACATATGGATCCACTGGAGTCATTGCATGTGTGTTATTGTCACAAACCACATAGGGATCCACCAGTGTTCATTGCATGTGTGTTCTTTTCACAAACCACATATGGATCCCCTAGTATCATTGCATGTGTGTTATTGTCACAAAACACATATGGATCCACCGGTGTCATTGAAATGTGTGTACTTTTAAGAAATGACATATGGATCCACCAGAATCATTGCATGTCTGTTCTTTTCATAAAACACATGGATCCACCAATGTCATTGCATGTCTATTCTTTTCATTAACCACAACTAGTGTCAATGCATGTCTGTTCTTTCCACAAACCACATATGGATCCACAAGAGTCATTGCATGTTTGTTCTTTTCACAAACCACATATGGATCCACCAGATTCATTGCATGTGTGTTCTTTTAATAAACCACAGCTAGAGTCGTTGCATCTTTGTTCTTTTCATTAACCACAACTAGAGTCATTGCATGTCTGTTCTTTCCCCAAACCACATATGGATCCACCATAGTCATTGCATGTGTTCTTTTCACAAACCACATGGATCCACCAGTGTTATTGCACGTGTGTTCTTTTAATAAACCACAGCTAGTCACTACATGTGTGTTATTGTCATAAACCACATGGATCCGCCAGTGTCATTGCATGTGTGTTCTTTTCACAAACCACATGTGGATACACCAGTGTCATTGCATTTGTGTTCTTTTCATGAACCACATATGGATCCACCAGTGTCATTGAATGTGTGTTCTTTTCACAAACAACATATGGATCCACCAGGGTCATTGCATGTGTTCTTTCAATAAACCACATCTAGAGTCATTGCATCTCTATTCTTTTCATTAACACAGCTAGAGTCATTGAATGTGTGTTCTTCTCACAAACCACATATGGATCCACCAGAGTTAATGCATGTGTGTTCTTTTAATAAACCACAGCTAGAGTCATTGTATCTCTATTCTTTTCATAAACCACATATGGATCCACTAGTTTCATTGCATGTGTGTTCTTTTCATTAACAACAGCTAGAGTCATTGCATGTGTGTTCTTTTCACAAACCACATGTGGATCCACTAGAGTCATTGCATGTGTGTTCTTTTCACAAACCACATATGGATCCCCTAGTGGCATTGCATCTGTTTTAATTTCATTAACCACATATAGAGTCATTTGATGTGTGTTCTTTTCACAAACCACATATGGATCCACAAGAGTTCATTGCATGTTTTTTCTTTTCACAAACCACATATGCATCCACCAGAGTTCATTGCATGTGTGTTCTTTTCACAAACCACATATGGATCCACAAGAGTCATTGAAATGTTTGTTCTTTTCACAAACCGCATATGGATCCCCCAGTGTCACTGCATGTGTGTTCTTTTCACAAACCAAATATGGATCCACCAGAGTCATTGCATGTGTGTTCTTTCAGTAAACCATATCTCGAGTCATTACATCTCTGTTCTTTTCATTAACCACATTTAGAGTCATTGCATGTATTTTATTTTCACAAACCACATATGGATCCACCAGAGTTCATTGCATGCGTGTTCTTTTCACAGACCAGATATGGATCCACCATTGTTCATTGCATGTGTGTTCTTTTAATAAACCACAGCTAGAGTCACTGCATGTGTGTTATTGTCATAAACCACATGGATCCACCAGTGTCATTGCATGTGTGTTCTTTTCACAAACCACATGTGGATCCACCGGTGTCATTACATGTGTGTTCTTTTCGTGAACCACATATGGATCCACAAGTGTCATTGAATGTGTGTTCTTTTCACAAACCACATATGGATCCACCAGAGTCATTGCATGTGTGTTCTTTCAATGAACCATAGCTAGAGTCATTGCATCTCTGTTCTTTTCATTAACCACAGCTAGAGTCATTGCATGTCTGGTCTTCTCACAAACCACATTTCGATCCACCAGAGTCATTGCATGTGTGTTCTTCTCACAAACCACATGGATCTACCAATGTTCTTGCATGTGTGTTCTTTTAATAAACCACAGCTAGAGTCACTAGATCTCCGTTCTTTTCACAAACCACATATGGATCCACCAGTTTCATTGCATGTGTGTTCTTTTCATTTACAACAGCTGGAGTCATTGCATGTGTGTTCTTTTCACAAACCACATGTGGATCCACTAGAGTAATTGAATGTGTGTTCTTTTCACAAACCACATATGGATCCACCAGTGTTCATTGCATGTCTGTTCTTTTCACAAACCACATATGGATCCCCTAGTGTCATTGCATGTGTGTTCTTTTCACAAACCACATATGGATCCACCAGTGTCATTGAAATGTTAGTTCTTTTCACAAACCACATGGATCCACCAGTGTTATTGCATGTGTGTTCTTTTAATAAACCACAACTAGAGTCACTGCATGTGTATTATTGTCATAAACCACATGGATCCACCAGTGTCATTGCATGTGTGTTCTTTTCACAAACCACATGTCGATCCACCAGTGCCATTGCATGTGTGTTCTTTTCATGAACCACATATGTATGCACCAGTGTCATTGAATGTGTGTTCTTTTCAGAAACCACATATGGATCCACCAGAGTCATTGCATGTGAAAGTGCATGTGTGCCCCCATGTGTGGTTTTGGTAATTAATGACAATCTTTATGGACTTATGTTTGCATTAAGTTTTACTTATAGGATTTGTCCATAGGCAATGCTTGAACCATATGTTAGCTTCAAGGTTGGGAGAAGAAGAAAGTAGAGAAGATCAAGTGTTGACCAAGGTTTCAATGAGTGATTAGGAGATTGGTCAAGTAAGTGTTGGGCCTATAGCAAGTGTGTCTTGAAGAATAAAGTTGGAGTGATATCTCTTATGTACCTTCAAGACACCAACATAATAAAGAAAGAAGAAATGATGTGCAAGTTCAAGATGAGTCATCTCGAAGAGATCATTTGCTTGAAGCTTGCCATCCTATGGTGATCATGGATATGGGAAGATGATATGCCCAAAAGAGAAGCTCTACCATAGTGGAGTATGGCGAGCAATTTGCAAGTCTTCCCCAAGCTAGCGCAACCAATCAAGAAAGGTGTTCCATCTTGAGCTGGAGAAGATCGTCATCATCAAGATCAAGTGGAAATATGCGCAAGGCAAAGGTATGGTCTTGATAGGGTTTCATTCTTACCGGTCTCGTGGTGCTAGTTGGAGAGACCGGTTTGTAGGATAGATAACCGTTCTATCAAGAGGGGCTCTCGAGTGAGTAACTTGATCATATCCTTCGGAGAGAGAGCTCAAACCTTTGCATTCTTGGCATCATGTTTCTTGGTTATTATTTGGATCTTATCCATGTGAGGTTCTAGAGCTTGTGGTAATATTCATAACAAGCTCTAGTTCATCAAAAACGGATTCCCCCTTATACCTTATTGAGTTTTTGTTGGGTAGCTCTTGTCACCCCCTTTCCAACAAAATTGGTTTCGGGTCAATCGGAGTCCGGATGCAATTGTTATGATCGTTACAGTTTTGTTGTTTCCATCAGTTTTGTCTCTGGCGGGTTTTTAAGACCGGAGTCTCCGGTGTGCAGACACCGTAGTCTCCAGTGTGGTCCGGAGTTTCCCCACAAGTCTCTGGAGTGATCAAAGTTGAAGACCTGGGTCAGCCAGATTGGTGGTCCGGAGCAAGGTCCGGAGACTGACCGGAGTCTCCGGTCCAAGCCCTTGACCGGAGTCTCTGGTGTGATTGGACCGGAGTCTCCGGTCCACTTGGCCCACAGAAGGGGTGGGTCATTCTGTTTGGTGGTCCGGAGGCTGGTCCGGAGATGGGCCAGAATCTCCGGTATAGACCGGAGTCTCTGGTGTGCAGGCCGGAGTCTCCGGTCCGACTCTTCTCCAAAAGTAGGAAAACGGTCAGAAATCAGTGGGCCTATAAATAGGGGACCTCTTCTTCAACCTCAAGCTACTCGTTCCAGAAAAAGAAGAACACCATTAGAGAGCCACCAAAACTCCAAGATCTCCCTCTCCAACCACCCAAAGTCCCTGGTCTTTGGGGGAATCGAAGGAGGAGGCCTTGATCTACAGCTTCACCAAGAGAGATCTTCATTTCCCCCTCATTCACTTGAGGGCCCCTTGCTCTAGGGTTTCATTGGAAACTCTAAGCCTTGTTTTTATTGATTTGATTCTTACAAGCTTGTCTTTGATTGTTTGACAGCTTGCTTGTATTCGGGAGCCTCCAATTAAGTTGTGGATGTGTGCCTTGACCTTGTTGTAAAGGTGCCGTCTACCACCTCGAAGGTTGCCGATACTGGAAGGGTGGATCGATCCCGTTGGGGTGAGATTTATCGGAGAATAAGGGAGGCATTTTGTGGCGTTGGTGGTTTGATACCACCCCCTCTCCAAACGAGACGTACTCCATTGTTGGGAGGAACTTGATAATAATCGTCGTCTCCGCGTGCCTCGGTTATCTCTATACCCGAGCTCTTACTTATGCACCTTACTTTGTGATAGCCTCCGTGCTTGATGTCTATATCTTGCTATCACATAGTTGGTTTTCTTGCTTAGCATAAGTCGTTGGTGGACATAGGCGAACCCTAGCTGTTCTATGTTTTGTGCTTGATAAAGTAAACACAAGTTTAATTCCGCCTTTGTTAAGCCCATCTCGGAAAAGATTTTAAACCGCCTATTAACCCCCCCCTCTAGGCGACATCTGTATCCTTTCAGCATGTGTGTTCTTTCAACAAACCACATCTAGAGTCATTGCATCTATGTTCTTTTCATTAACCACAACTAGAGTCATTACAAAAATTGAATGGGCGCTTCTGATAATACTACTATGCACTTCAATCTTGCTGATTTTTTTGGTGATGGGATGAGCACAAACTTGAGAGAAAATTTGGAAGCTCCTTTTCTAGATAAATAAATTGATGATGTAGTGAAGGAACTGCCCAATGACAAGTCTACTGGACCAGATGGCTTTAACAACGAATTAATTAAATGTTGCTGGCCTATAATTGGTACTGACATAAAAAAGATGATTCATGACTTCTATGATCATAAAATATCTCCTGAGAGCATCAACTCTTCTTTCATCACACTTATTCCTAAAAAGAACTGCCCTAAAACACCATCAGACTTCAGACCCATATCACTTCTCAATAGTGTGCTGAAGATCATCACTAAATTACTTGCAAACAGGTTGCAGAAGATTATTTTAAAGCTAGTACATAAAAATCAATATGGATTTCTCCAACAAAGGTCCATTCAAGACTGCCTTGGCTGTGGGTTTGAATACCTATTCCAATGTGATCAATCAAAAGAAGAGATTCTTGTTCTAAAACTAGATTTTGAGATGGCTTTTGACATGATTGAACATAATGCATTATTTGAGATTCTCAAGGCTAGAGGATTTGGTGAAAGATGGATAAAATGGATTCAGCTGATATTTAGCTCTGGAACTTCATATGGTTTACTTAATGGTGTTCCTGGGAAAAAAATTGCTGCAAAAGAGGAGTCAGACAAGGATACCCATTATCACCACTCCTGTTTGTCCTTGCTGCTGATTTGCTTCAATCCATATTGAATAAGGCAATGGCTCAGAATTTGATCTCAGCTCCTCTCAACTGCCCTGCATGTCCTAATTATCTAGTAATTCAATAAGCTGATGATACCCTCCTGATCATGAAGGCCAATGCTCAAGAATTGCTTTGCTTAAAATCTATTCTAAACACCTTCACTGACTCAACTGGACTGAAGGTCAATTATCAGAAATCAAGTTTGATTCCCATTAACTTGGATAGTCAAAGAGTGGATCATTTTGCAAAAACCCTGAACTGTCTGAAAGGATCCTTTCCTTTTACATACCTTGGTCTACCTTTAGGTCTTACCAAGCCTTCCTTAGAATATTTCATACCAATGGTTCAGAGAGTGGAAAAGAGACTTTGTGGAATAGCAAATTTCCTCAATTATGGTGGTAAACTTGAAATGATTATATCAGTTTTATCCTCATTGCCAATGTTCAACATGAGTTGCCTAGAGATACCACCTACTATCAAGAATCAATTGATCAAATATTTCATACACTACTAATGGAGAAAGAAAGGTTCTGAAAGTGCTGAAGTTCAAGCTAATGGTTCTGCTCTTGTGGCTTGGGACAAAATCTGTAAGCCAATAAATCAAGGAGGATTAGGTGTCCTAAATATAACTATCCAAAACAATGCCTTACTGCTAATTTTTTTGGATAAGTTTTATAATGACCATGACATTCCTTGGGTGAAACTGGTGAAAAGTTCTTATTATGCTGATGGTTCTGTTCCTAGTCATCATTTAGAAGGATCATTCTGGTGGAGATCTCATCTTATGTTGGGCCACGCAGAGATAAACAAAACTTTTTCCCTATGCGGTGATCCCAAGATCCAGCTCAGGTAGAAGGCCATGAGGATTACCACTAGACGCGCAGTTGTGGAATCGGTGAAGCACGTCGCTTGATGCAGTGCAGTCCTCACGATCCGTTCTTGTTCCACGCCTCATGATCTATTCCGGTTCCACAATCGTCGAAGTGCTAAACGTACAACACCTCCGCCAGTATCCACACGTACGAGGAGGAGCACCGGCGGTGGACTGCTAGGTCCGGTACGGCGGCGACAGGACAGACTAGAGGTAGGGTTTCCAACACATGGAGTGACCTAACCTTGTGCTCTAAGCACCTGCGCCCCAGCTTATATAGGAAGTGAAAGTGGGCTCCGCTCACTTGTGGCCCATTCACTAAAAGGCCTATATTAGCCACTGCAAGTCCCACCTGCCGACTAAGTCCATGTATCTATTTGGGTCCAACTCAAATAGATTTCCTATTTGGGTCTAACTCAAACTTGCTCCCGCTCTTAAGTGTGTGACCTGACAGGCTCATGGTAACCCGGACACGATTCCGAGTCTCACTCGTGATCGATCAGTCGGTAGCGGCCCCTAGCAGAACATGCCGACTCCCAAGTACCAATAAGTCATGATGACATACCTTCCAATGTGACTTTGGTCTAAGTCCCTTTTGCCTCACGATATACATTGTCGAACTATAGGCGAATGATCATCATCCCTTAAATAGTCCGACTCTCTTTCTTGATCCGAGATAAGTGATTCATCCGACTAACTCTTAGTCGGTTGCCTTGGTTAACACTTAATCAAGACGCGCATGGCCATGCTTTCCGAATCATATCTTCCGAGAGGGCCCAGAGAATATCTCTCCAGATGGAGGGGAAAAACCCCGTCTTGGTTATTCACATCACGTAGCTAGATTCTCAGTCGACCCGAACTCCACCTTTATAACTGCCTAGTGATGAAACAACGTTTGACAGAACCTAAGTCGGTGATTCTCAACTCGGATTTGTGCAATAACCTTAGGTCTAAGGATTACATTGATTGAGACATGCAAATGACGACTTGTACGTTGCATCTTAATATGGGTCAGTCGGACTCGCTAAACTCTTTAGCCGAATCTGTGTAAATCAGAATAGCATCTCTATGCCCATGACAAGTGTAACCGAGTCATCAGCCAACTTTCACATTAGTCTGAGTTGTGTGTCCAGCACAACCTCAACGACCAAGGACAATCAGTATAAACAACATGAATATACAGTTCCACAATCGCATCACATATTCAATGATATATATCAGTAGTTCATACAGGGACAATACTCTTATGAATACATTGGGAACAACATCATACATGATTGCCTCTAGGGCATATTCCCAACAGTCTCCCACTTGCACTAGAGCCAATCATCTGACATCACATGTCTAGACATCTAATGCCCATAGCTCTCAGGTGCGCCTCATGCTTCGGCTGTGGAAGTGGCTTTGTCAACGGATCCGCAATGTTTGCATCCATGTGTACCTTGCATAACTTGATATCACCTTGATCCACAAACTTGCGAATAAGGTGGTACCGCATGAGTATATGTTTGTTCTTCTGGTGTTGTCTAAGTTCCTTGGCTTGTGTGATAGCACCATTGTTGTCACAATACACGTCTAACGGATTGGACGAGCCCTAAACCAGACCAAGATCCATGAGGAAATTCGTCATCCAAACGGCTTCTTTTGCCGCCTCCGAGGCAGCAATATACTCAGCTTCTGTTGTAGACGTAGACACTGTCTCTTGCTTGGAACTCTTCCAGCTCACAGCCCCTCCGTTTATCACAAACACATATCCGGATTGCGAATGAGAATCATCCGAGTCAATGAGATAACTCGCATCCGTGTAACCCCTTATACTGAGTTCATCCTCACCTCCATAAACCAGGAACATATCCTTAGTCCTTCTCAAGTACTTGAGGATATTTTTAGCCGCTGCCTAGTGGATCTCTCCAGGGTCAGCCTGGTATCTGCTCACAAGACTTAGAGCAGAGGAAACATCCGGCCTAGTACAAATCATAGCGTACATGATGGATCTGACTGTAGAAGCATACAGAATCACACTCATCCGACTTCGCTCATCAGTTGTCGAAGGACACTGAGTCTTGCTAAGTTTCACGCCATGGGACATTGGTAAGAACCCCTTCTTAGACGATTCCATGTTGAACTTCTTCAATACTTTGTCCAAATATGTACTTTGACTCAATCCAATAAGCCGCTTTGATCTATCTCTATAGATCCGGATTCCTAGTATGTAAGTAGCCTCACCCAAGTATTTCATCGAAAAACTCTTTTCCAATGATTTCTTGGTCTCTTGCAACATCTGGACATCATTTCCAATCAGTAATATGTCATCCACATATAAGATCAGAAAGTTTACTTTGCTCCCACTAAACTTCTTGTATAAAAAAGAATCATGATCACTCTTGATGAAGCCAAACAATTTGACTACCTCATCAAAGCGAATGTTCCAACTCCGAGATGCTTGCTTCAACCCATAAATGGATTTCCGAAGTTTGCATACCTTGTCAGCATTAGCCGGATTGACAAAACCTTCAGGCGGTATCATATACACATCCTCGGTTAAATTTCCATTAAGGAAAGCCGTCTTGACATCCATCTGCCATATCTCATAGTCGAAATAGGCTGCTATAGCTAACATGATCCGAACTGACTTAAGCATCGCCACGGGAGAGAAAGTCTCATCGTAGTCAACTCCTTGAACTTGTCGGAACCCCTTCGCGACAAGCCGTGCCTTATAGATAGAAACATTTCCATCCATATCAGTTTTCTTCTTAAAGACCCATTTGCACTCGACGGGTCTTGCACCGTCTGGCAGATCAACCAAGTTCCAAACTTGATTTTCATCCATGGACTTTAACTCGGATCTCATGGCTCCAAGCCACGACTCAGAATCAGATCCCACCATCGCTTCCGAATAAGTTGTCGGCTCATCACTGTCCGACAGCAACACATCACGAACACTTCGCAATCTGGCCGATCTTCGCAGTGTCGGTGCAGTTGCTGGCTCAGGTACAACGATTGGCTCAACCTCTAACACTTTTTCCGACTCGCTGTTGGCCGGTATCTCTCGAATTTCTTCGAGCTGCACCGTGCTCCCACTGACTCCCCGACTGAGAAACTCTTTCTCAAGGAAGACACCATTCCGAGCGACAAACACTTTGCCCTCTTCTCGGTTGTAGAAGTAGTAACCCAAGGTTTCCTTGGATATCCTACGAAAATACACTTATCCAACTTAGTTGTAAGCTTGTCCGACTGAAGTCGCTTGACAAAAGTTTCACAACCCCAAATCTTAAGAAAAGATAAACTCGGCTTCTTGACAGTCCACATCTCATGCGGTGTCTTCTCTACCGACTTTGATGGTACTTTGTTTAGTGTGAACGCTGCAGTTTCTAGACAATAACCCCAAAATGATAAAGGCAGATATGTCTGACTCATCATTGATCGTACCATGTCCAACAAGGTCCGATTTCTCCTTCTGACACACCGTTTCTCTGCGGCGTTCCTGAAGGAGTGAGCTGGGGAACTATTCCACAACTCTTTAGATGGTCATCAAACTCATGGCTCATGTACTCGCCTCCTCGGTCCGACAGAAGAAACTTTATTTTCTTGCCGAGTTGATTCTGTACCTCATTCTGGAATTCTTTGAACTTTTCAAAGGCATCTGACTTATGTTTCATCAAGTAGATATATCCATACCTACTCAAATCATCAGTGAATGTAATGAAGTACTCATGACCACCTCTGGCTGTCGTGCTCATCGGGCCACATACATCACTATGTACTAGTCCCAATAAGTCGGACGCCCTTTCACAACTCTTTCCAAAAGGTGTCTTGGTCATCTTGCTGAGTAGGCATGATTCACATGTCTCGAATGACTCCAAGTCGAACGAAGCTAGGAGTCCATCATCATGGAGCTTCTTCATGCGTTTCCAGCTTATATGACCAAGCCGACAATGCCAAAAGTAAGTCATATTCAGATCATTTGGTTTCAACCTTTTCACATTTATGTTATAGACAGATTCACCTTCAAGGTTCAAAATAAATAACCCGTCCTGGATGGGTGCAAAGCCGTGAAACATATCATTCAAATACAAAGAACAACCATTATTCTTAATATTTGACTCATAGCCTTGTCTCATCAAACATGAGGTAGAAATAATGTTTTGACTAAGCACTGGAACATAATAACAATTATTCAGCTCCATTAAGAATCCAGAAGGTAAATGAAGTTGCATTGTGCCGACTTCCAACGCATCGACTCTCGCTTTGTTGCCGACTCGAATGTTAACCTCGCCTCTCACCATGCTCCTAGTTCTTACCAGTCCCTGCAACGAGTTGCAGATGTGAATAACTGATCCGGTATCATATACCCAAGAACTACCAGGTGCATCAGCAAGATAAACGTCTATAACATTGCAAACAAGCGTACCTGAGCTGGAAGTCACACCTCCACTCTTGGCTTTGTCACCCAGATACTTGCTGCAATTCCTCTTCTAGTAGCCATCCGCCTTGCAGTAGAAGCAAGTGGATCCGGCTGCAGGAGATGGCTTAGTCCCTGAGGAAGCGCTTTGGACCGCGTCCTCAGCCTTACCTCCCGACTTAGCCTTCTTCTTCTTAATCCAAGAACTCTTCTTGAACTTAGCCTTATTCTATACCATCAACACTTGACTGGCACCTTTTTTGAGATCCGGCTCAGCCTGCTTGAGCATCCCATGTAATTCAGTGAGATTCCTATCCATACCATGCATGTGGTAGTTCGATATGAACTGACCATACGCACTAGGATGAAAGTTCAGAATTATGTCCATAGCGAACTCTTCGCTAATGGGGTAGCCAACACTTTCCAGAGACTGCACGTAACCGAACATCTTGATCACATGCGGACTCAGTGGATCGCCATCCTTAAGCTTGCAGCTCAACAAAGCCTGAGAGAGTTGATACCTCTCAGTCTTTGCTTGAGCCTGGAACATACTTTTGAGGCTTTCGATCATATCGTAGGCCTCAACATTCTCGAACTGCTGCTGCAAGTCCGGTTCCATGTGAGCAAGCATAAGACAACTAGCACAAATCCGACGGTAGGCATTGGTGGCTGCGACAGTCGCATTCTCATCCGGCTCAGCTGGAAGTGGGTTGTCTAGGACACGGTCCCTTTTTTCTTGTTTGAGAACAATTCTCAGATTACGATACCAGTTGGTGAAATTAGTTCCATTTAGCTTATCTTTCTCTAAGATGGTTCTCAAAGCAAAACCGTAAATCTGAGGAAGACTGCTAGGTGCCATTGATCTACAACAGAAAATATGCAAAACACTTAAGACATGTATCCATAAAAGAGCAAGCATATTAAACGCTTTAATATTTATGCTCCCACTAGAACCAACACCCCTCCGATGGTTACTTAGTGATTCAGGACCCTAAATAAGAAAGTCGATTAGTGAGCTTTAGCATCACCGCTAGCCTTCAAGTGATCTAGGTAGAAAACTCCTTGTCAATCGTATCTCATACGACTCCTGTTGGATGGGTGGCATAACATGCCCCGGCTCCCATCCGACTTTTCTCGAGTCCCACAACCGTTGTGATAGACCCGTCTCGATTACCAAGTGCTTCCGCTGTAAGAGTCCGACTCGAACCCACCTAGTCGGAAAGAATTGATAGCACCTCAATTTTATGAGCCCACTACCAAAAATGTCCGACTTGTGATGGTGTAGAACTGGCGGGGAAAACGACTAGACCTTCTTTGAGGGATTACTTTCTACCAACTATCTAATGGAGGTAAAACAGAGACATAATAATAACACAAAATAAAGTAATTATAATGTGAAATGGTATGGCTCTCTTCATGGCGATCTCCATCTCCACAAAGCCTGTAATCTGACTCGTGTCAACTCTTGTCACGTGCCGTCTTACTCCATGTAGCCGACTTGTACATCGACTTGCATGCCATCGGGGTTCTCCAAACAGCTACACTAGCTAGTAGTGTAAATTACATAGAGAATCCGACACGCAGGTCGTTATACAATAAAATGACAGCACCTAGGCTCCAGCCGGCTGACAAAAACCGTGATACGCAGATTATGTATGGATTACACACATCACACGCACATAAGCCATAGCATTCACAACATCATCCTGCAAAAACAAGTTATGCATAGATACGATATCTACTGGCATTGTGAAACTCGTAACGACATCTAAGGCGCTACGACAGGGCGAAGCCGATGGTTCAGACATGGATTTCTTCATCGGATAAAACAATTTTATCCAAATCTGATCCAGACTCCAATTTGACCAAACTCTTTGATCTTCGATTATCGCATCCGGATTTACGTGTCACAGTCTACCCCGATGGCGGAAGCCGACCGGTAGGGGTATGTCGTTCCACGACCTTAGTAGTTAGATCATGGAAACCAGATCATCCATTTCCTGAGTATAGTTGATCCAATCAACTTTGTAAAAAACTGATCTATCTCATAGATCGACCACCAAAACTGCAATTAGATCCAATCTAACACCAACCGCATATCACATATGCACGATCTCGAGCCTAAAACCAGAAGCTAACGCTCTGATCCCACTGTTGGGCCATGCAGAGATAAACAAAACTTTTTCCCTACGTGGTGATCCCAAGATCCAGCTCAGGTAGAAGGCCACGAGGATTACCACTAGACGCGCAGTTGCGGAATCGGTGAAGCACGTTGCTTGATATAGTGTAGTCCTCACGATCTGTTCCTGTTCCATGCCTCACGATCCGTTCTGGTTCTACGATCCTCGAAGTGCTGGACGTACAGCACCTCCGCCAGTATCCACACGTACGAGGAGGAGCACCGGCGGTGGACTGCTAGGTCCGGTACGGCGGCGAAAGGACAGACTGGTGCTAGGGTTTCCAACACATGGAGTGACCTAACCTTGTGCTCTAAGCACCTGGGCCCCAGCTTATATAGGAAGTGAAAGTGGGAACCACTCACTTGTGGCCCATTCACTAAAAGGCCTATATTAGCCCCTACAAGTCCCACTTGCTGACTAAGTCCATGTCTCTATTTGGGTCCAACTCCAATAGATTTCCTATTTGGGTCTAACTCAAACTTGCTCCCGCTCTTAAGTGTGTGACCCGACAGGCTCATGGTAACCCGGACACGATTCCGAGTCTTCATGATCGATCAGTCGGTAGCGGCCCCTAGCAGAACGTGCCGACTCCAAAGTACCAATAAGTCATGACGACATACCTTCCAATGTGACTTTCGTCTAAATCCCTTTTGCCCCACGATATACATTGTCGGACTATACGCGAATGATCGTCATCCCTTAAATAGTATGACTCTCTTTCTCATCCGAGATAAGTAATTCATCTGACTAACTCTTAGTCGGTTGCCTCGATTAACACTTAATCGAGACGTGCATGGCCATGCTTTCCGAATCATATCTTCTAAGAGGACCCAGATAATATCTCTCCAGATGGAGGGGAAAAATCCCGTCTTGGTTATTCACATCACGCAACTTGATTCTTAGTTGACCCGAACTCCGCCTTTATAACTACCCATTGTCGGAACAACATTTGACAGAACCTAAGTCAGTGATTCTCAACTCAAATTTGTGCAATAACCTCAGGTATAAGGATTACATTGATTGAGACATGCAAATGACGACTTGTTCATTGCATCTCAATATGGGTCAGTCCGACTCGCTAAACTCTTTAGCCGAATCTGTGTAAGTCGGAATAGCATCTCTATGCCCATGACAAGTGGAACCGGGTCATCAACCGACTTTCACATTAGTCTGAGTTGTGTGTCCAGCACAATCTCAATGACCAAGGACAATTAGTATAAACAACATGAATATACAGTTCCGCAATCGAATCACATATTCAATGATATATATCAGTAGTTCATACATGGACAAAACCCTTATGAATACATTGGGAACAACATCATACATGATTGACTCTAGGGCATATTCCAAACATCTTAAACTAATAGATACATACAAGGCCATGGATAGAGGAAACTTGGGTAATGGTAAAACCATTTTATTCTAGATAGATCTTTGGGTGGACCAATGTCTTCATCAAAAATTCCCACACCTACTATCCTTTGCAAAAAATACAAACTTCACTATAAAAGAAGTGGTACAAACTGAGTTCCTGGAAGATCTATTCCACTTACCTTTATCTCAGCAAGCTTTGAACGAGTTTGAGCGGATGGAAATGATTTGTCAGCAAGCTTCTGTAAAGATTCAAGAAGATAGAAAGGATATTTGGTCTTACATTTGGGGAAATAATAAATTCACTTCTCATAAAGCTTACAAAGTCATGGTCGGGTATCAACCTACACCCCCACACTTCTCATGGATTTGGAATACCTCCTATCAACAGAAGCACAAGTTCTTTTTTTGGTTATTACTTCAAGACCGACTGGATACAAGGAATCTCCTTAGAAGAAAAAATATGTAGCTATAGTCATATTCATGTGCTGTTATGGAATTCGCACAAGAAGAAACTTCATCCCATCTGTTTTGGACATGCCCCTTTGCTGAAAACTGTTGGGACTTCATTTTCCCACAAAGACGCAAGGGGTTATCGGTATTTGAAGCCATTGAAGATATTAAAAGGAGAAATTACAATTACCCTTTGCTATGGAGATCATCATTCTAGCGGCATGGGGAATTTGGATTATCAGGAACAATAGGCTTTTCAATAATCAAAGGCCAAATTTCAATAGTTGGAAGGCAATTTATAAACAAGAGTTAAGGTGGATCAGCTTTAGAATTAACAAAAACCTTGGTGAAAAGTTCAAAGCTTGGCTTCAATCTCAGACTTAGATGTTTTTAGAGAGATCTTTGTAAAACTCCTTGTATATACATATTTATAAATATAAAAACTGCAGTGAGCTTCGGCTCACTATTTACCATAAAAAAGAGTCATTGACTGTGTGTTCTTATCACAAACCACATATGAATCCACCAGAGTCATCGCATGTGTGTTCTTCTTACAAACCACATGGAAACACCAGTGTTATTGCATGTGTGTTCTTTTAATAAACCACAGCTAGAGTCACTGGATCTCTGTTATTTTCAAAAACCACATATGGATCCACCAGTTTCATTGCATGTGTGTTCTTTCATTAACAACAGCTAGAGTCATTGCATGTGTGTTCTTTTCACAAACCACATGTGGATCCACTAGAGTCATTGCATGTGTTCTTTTCACAAACCACATATGGATCCACCAGTGTTCATTGCATGTTTGTTCCTTTCATAAACCACAAATGGATCCACTAGTGTCGTTGCATGTGTGTTCTTATCATGGACCACAGCTAGAGTCATTGCATGTGTGTTCTTTTCACAAACCACATATGGATCCACTAGAGTCATTGCATGTGTGTTCTTTTCACAAATCACATGGATCCACCAGTGTTATTGCATGTGTGTTCTTTTAATAAACCATAGCTAGAGTCACTTCATGTGTGTTATTGGCATAAACCACATGGATCCACCAGTGTCATTGCATGTATGTTCTTTTCACAAACCACATGTGGATCTTCCATTGTCATTGCATGTGTGTTCTTTTCATGAAGCACATGTGGATCCACCAGTGTCATTGAATGTGTGTTCTTCTCACAAACCACATATGGATCCACCAGAGTCATTGCATGTGTTTTCTTTCAATAAACCACAACTAGAGTCATTGCATCTCTGTTCTTTTCATTAACCACAGCTAGAGTCATTGAATGTGTGTTCTTATCACAAACCACATATGGATCCACCAGAGTCATTGCATGTGTGTTCTTCTCCCAAACCACATGGAACCACCAGTGTTATTGCATGTGTGTTCTTTTAATAAACCACAGATAGAGTCACCAGATCTCTGTTCTTTTCACATACCACACATGGAACCACCAGTGGCATTGCATGTGTGTTCCTTTCATTAACAACATCTAGAGTCATTGCATGTGTGTTCTTGTTGGGGGGATACCCCCGGGTAGGGTCACGCCGGGGTATAAAAGGCCGAGTTAGCCGAGGTTCGGCAAGGCCAAAGCGGACGCTGGCCGGGTCACCTCAAGGCAGGCCGAGTCTCGGAGTAACCTGGACCAGTGGATGTCCACCTAACGGAGCCTCAACCGACTTAAGCAGTAAGTCGGATAGGAGAATTTAACTTGTATGCAGGAACGGGTGTGGCCGGGTCAACTACGATCCGGGTCATATCTAGCTTCTAGGAGAAGGAAGGAATCTCGCTGGTCAAAAGCAACCCCGGTACGCACTGCATGAGCGAAGCGAACAGGGGCAGGACCACTGAGGCGTGGCCGACAAGAGGTGACGACGCTCGTGTCAGCTGACGCAGGCGCCGCAGAGGCTCACGTAGCCTCTGCATGGGTGACGCGGAGGAAAGCAACCCGGTCGCCTTACTGTTTTGGGAGGAGGCATATTCCCTGGAATATGCCTCCACGTATGCCCTAAGTAGAGACCTAGCCCCCTATATAAGGAGGGCTAGGGCCTCTATAGAAGGGGTTCCACTATCTTGATTGGTTTTAGGTGCTAAGGGTTGATCTCTGGTAGGTCTTGTACAGGTCTACTGTGGGTGAGATTAAGAGAGTTCCTTCTTCCTCCTCTCGCTAATACAGCTCTAGGAGCACTTGTAACCTTGGAAGTAAATCATATATAAATCTTCTGTGTGAGGAATCACCTCATTATCCCTCCCTGGATTCCCCTAGTGCATTTAGTCCCCACCTTTAGCCTATCCATGGCATCTGCCGTGACACCACCACGACAGTTGGCGCCCACCGTGGGGCTAGCGGTGCTAGCAGGGGTGAAGATCCGGACAGAAAACCTCATCGGCACCGGAGAACGCATCGTCTCCGGGCTCGTCCAGCGCTTTGGAGCGCTGGATTTCGTCAGCGACAACGCTGGCTCCTTCGGCACACGTCCTCTTCCGCGCAACGGCCTATTCGTCAAGCTTGGCACGCACAAGGTCTATGTCGTTGTGGATGTATCATGCGTTCATCCGCGGCACGTCGTCGAGGCGGGCGAGCCTCCCCTTAGCGTGGCTCACGGGGCGCGTATCGCTCGCTCCCCGGACTGTGCTGAGGTGATGATGACTGCGCCTAGCGCTGGCACAAACAAGGATCCGGCACCAGATCCGGAGGTAACACCCAAGGCACCAAGGAAAGGTAGAGGTCCTCCGCTAGAGAGGCCGGAGAATGTGTTGCGGAAAGCGATGGATAGCTTGGCAAACCCTGTAGCAGCGGTGGTAGATCCGGCTCAGGCACAGGCCGAGCTAGAGGAGACTAGGCAAAAAATTCTAGAGGGTGCGAAAAAGATAGCTGCGGCTCAGCAGTCGTTGAACATGACGCTGCGTGAGTACGCAAAGGCAAACAAAGTTGACGCTGTCAAGGTAAAGGGGAGAAATCTCATGAGTGAAATGAACAAAGAGGGTGATACTAGGATTGAGGAGTTAGAAAACTGCTTGTCCGTGGGGCTGCCGAGGTACAGTACGCCGGCTAAGAACCTTAGAGCAGCAGATGCAGCAGCATCCAAGCTAGAGGGTCTTACGGGTGAAGCCCGTCAGAGGCAGCAAGAAAGGGTCAATGAGTTGGTTCGGACCGCGAACAGACAAAATGAGGAACTGCTCAGGGCAAACCCGGAGAGAGCTGGGGCCTCCAAGATCGTTCATTCGGTGGTGGATAACCGGAGAAATCCGCTGGAGCCGCATCGTATCCTCATGGCGGCCCTAGGAGAGAAGAGGTAGTAACCTCGGCCAGAAGAAACAAACAGATCGCCCCGTATGACCCAACGAGGGCAGGGAAAGGAAAAGAAGTACAGAGAAATGATGATCGACGAAGTGCGAGCCGAGGTGAAGCTGGCCGAGGTAATCGCGACCAAGGCAATGCCGGTCAAGGAAACGTTGTAAATGGCAATGCCGGACAGCGTAACTCGGCAGGACAACCGCAACAGCGGAATATACCAAGGCAAGAGCAAAGTGCCGACCGGGGTATGCAACAGAGAGGCGCTCCAAGAGAGCAGGACCGGTATAATGATGGAGATTCAGAAATGATGAATGCAGGATACCCAAGGCCGGATTATCATGCGATTGGGTCGAGATTGGGAAGCAGAGTTTTGATGCCGGATGATGCCAGGCTAAAACTGGATCGACTGTATAGGTCGGAAAAGATTGAGTGTCAAGGTCCTCCGGGTCCTGCGTGTTTTGGGCCCCAGATCATGAAGGAGCCTCTGATGCCTAACTTCCAGTTACCCAGAGGTACTAAGACGTATGACGGTAGTACAAAGCTGGAGGATTGGTTGATAAACTATGCTACGGCAGTGAAAATTGCTACAAGCAACTTGAGATGGGCTATGAGATATGTACCCCAGATGTTGGAGGGGCCAGCGAGGGTATGGTTGAACAATTTGCCACCAGGAAGTATTAACTGCTGGATAGATTTTGAGGAAATGTTTATCAACAATTTCTCAAGTATGTATCAGAGGCCAAATAGGCCACAGACCCTAGCTATGTGTAAGCAAAGACCGAATGAGACGGACCGAGAGTTCTTAACCCGGTGGTGCACCATGAGAAACTCATGTGAGGGCGTGATAGAATCACAGGAGATAGCGTGGTTTGCGCAAGAATGCAGATATGCAAGCGAGCTGTGGCAAAAGTTGCAAAGGAAAATGCCAACTACACTGGCACAGATGATCCGGATCACTGATTCGTATGCTCTGGGTGATCCGACTCAACCTGGGATCGTATCAAACGAGTCAAATGATGAGTACTACCAGAGAGATGGAGCAGGATCATCCCGGAGAAATGATTACAGAGGTAAAAGAAGAGATGACAGACCGGATCACCGGTACAGTTCACAACAAGTTGCAGCTCTGAATCAAGATCAGCCCGGAGCAGGGAGCAATCAACGTCAGAAAACTGGAGGGCAATGGACTCCGAGAAATGATGACAAGAAAACTTGGACGCCAGAGCAAAAGAAACAGTGGCAAGAAAAGAAGGACCGTCCGAGGTATACTTATGAGTCAATGTTGGGTCAGCCGTGTAAATTTCACACGCCAAATCCGAGTAACCCAGCGGGTCATACAACAAGGCAGTGTGAGTGGATGCGCAAAATAGAGCAAGGTGGTTCGGGGAATGCTCAGGCACCCCAGAATGATCAACCTCGGCAGGAATTACCCCGGCAGAAATTGCTCTCCGGAGCGAACACACAACAGTTGACGTTGCCTCCCCCTCCGCCGAGGTATGATAACCATGAGAGAAGGGATGCAGTGCATCAAGTGGAAAACCAGCATCAACCGGATTAGAGGTACCCCAGAAATGAAGGGAGGAATGAGTACCGAGAGCATCATCAAAGTTACTATGTGTTCACCACTGAGGAAACAGATAGAAAAAGCTTGCAACATCGACATATGGAGGTGAATGCGGTAATGCCCGCAGTGACGAGGTATATGCCTTGGTCAGATCAGGAAATTACCTGGAATATTAAAGACCATCCCAAGCTTATGCCAAGTCCTGGTTTGTATGTGTTAGTTCTGGATCCGACATTCATTGGGCCGAACATCAGCATTAACATCATGTATGCGGATACAGTGCGCAAGTTAGGTATCTCGGAGAACATGCTCCAAGCTACAAGGACAACTTTCCATGGTATTGTGCCCGGCATTTCTTGTGAGCCCATAGGCAAGGTCCGGGTTGACATATTGTTCGGCACGAGAGAGAACTGCCGAACTGAGAATTTGGAATTCGAAGTGGTGAACTTGGAAAGTGCGTATCATGCGTTACTCGGAAGGCCAGCACTGAACATGTTTATGGCAAGCTGTCACATCAGTTACTTGAAGATGAATTTGCCCGGGCCAAATGGAGTGATTACCATTGCTGGGGATTTCCGACGTTCCATTGAGTGTGCGTCGGCCGGGTCTAACCTGGCCGAGTCACTTGTGATTGCGCAAGAGAAAAGGAAAATCCAAGAGGTGGCGACATTGGCTCAGTCCGGGCAGCAGTATATGCCGGCGCTGAGTAACCCGCATGGAAGTGTCTCATTCCAAGCCACAAAAGATACTAAGAAAGTTCCTGTTGATGATATGTTCCCAGAGCACACCGTAACAATTGGTGCCAGGATAGGTGACAAATAGGAAAGCGTGCTCGTCAACTTCCTCCGTGAGAATCGGGATATTTTTGCTTGGTCCACACAGGACTTGCAAGGCGTTCCAAGAGACTTGGCCGAGCACCCTTTAAACGTGAGACCCGGAGCAAAGCCGGTGAAGCAACCTCTCCGCCGCTTCGCTGAGGATAGGAGAAAGGTCATTGGAGATGAGATAGCTCGGTTACTAGCTGCAGGATTTATCATGGAAGTTCTTTACCCGGATTGGCTGTCTAATCCGGTGCTGGTGGAGAAGAAGAAGGACGATCCGAATGTGGCGGTGGTTTGGCATATGTGTATCGATTATAGGAACCTGAACAAGGCATGTCCAAAAGATCCATTTCCATTGCTAGGGATAGATCAGGTCATAGAATCAACTGCTAGATGTGAATTGTTGTCGTTCATTGATGCATATTCTAGTTTCCACCAGATACCTCTGAATCCGGATGATCAAATAAAGACTGCATTTATCACCCCGTATGGGGCTTATTGCTATCGCACCATGCCGTTTGGCTTACGTAATGCAGGGGCAACGTACCAAAGATGTATGCAAAAATGTTTGCATGACCAAATTGGTCAAAATGTACAAGTGTATGTGGATGATGTGGTTATCAAGACCAAGGAAAGCAAAACGCTCCTTGACGATATCAGGCAAACATTTGCGAACCTAAGAAGGTTCCGGATGAAGCTTAACCCGGAAAAATGTACCTTCGGTGTCCCGGCTGGAAAGTTACTCGGATTTCTTGTCTCCAGCCGAGGTATCGAAGTTAATCCAACTAAAATCCGGGCCAGTGAACGAATGGAATTGCCGAAGTGTCTTAACGATGTACAAAAGTTCATGGGTTGCCTGGCATCGTTAAGTCGGTTTGTATGTCGGTTGGGAGAAAAGGCATTGCCTCTTTACCAACTCATGAAAAAGTCGGATAAGTTCGTTTGGACGCCGCAGGCCAATGAAGCCTTTGCCCACTTAAAGAAGATGTTAGCCACTGCATCAGTGTTATCCTCTCCACTATCAAAGGAGCCAATGTTGCTCTATATAGCCACAACCAACCGAGTTGTAAGTGCAGTGATAGTGGTGGAGCGCGACGAGGAAGGTAAGTCGGTGCAAAGGCCAGTGTATTACCTGAGTGAGGTATTATCTGCCTCAAAGCAGAACTACCCACACTATCAGAAGGTGGCGTATGGTGTGTACATGGCAGCTAAGAAGATGAAGCATTACTTTGAGGAGCATCCCATCAGGGTAATATGTGAGGCTCCCATATCCGAGATAATGAGTAACAAGGACGCGAGTGGCAGAATTGCAAAATGGGCAATTGAACTAGCTCCTTATGCGCCACAATATGACAGAAGAGAAGCAATCAAGTCTCAAGCTGTGGCAGACTTTTTTGTGGACTGGGCCGAGGTGCAATACGAACCGCTGCTACCAGATCCGAACTATTGGCTAATGCACTTTGACGGGTCAAAAACAAAAACCGGGCTAGGCGCTGGAGTCGTACTTACCTCGCCAAAGAAGGACCAGCTGAAATACGTGCTGCAGATCCATTTCCCAGCATCAACAATGTCGCTGAATATGAAGCACGTGTGCATGGGCTCAAAGTGGCAAAGGAGATTGGGATACGTTGGATCCTGTGCTTTGGTGACTCGGATTTGGTAGTACAGCAAGTGTCGGGACTGTCGGATGCCCTTGATCCAAACATGGCTCTGTACAGATTTCATGTGCAGAAGATATCTAGTTACTTTCAGGGATGCGAATTTCATCATGTACCCCGGGTGGAAAATGAGGCTGCCGACATGTTGTCGAAGCTCGGGTCAACCCGACAAGCAATTCCACCGGGTGTAGCATTAGAGCACCTCATAAAACCATCTATTAGGCTGTCCCCAGAAACCGACTCAATTTACGTCCCGGAAGATACAGAATCCAGAGCTGTGCCCATGGACATTGACATGGGAGGTGGTGCGTGAAACCCGGGGACTGCCTCAGTGAACTCGGGGACTGCTTCGCAAGACCCAGGGATTGCTCAGCGTGATCCGGTTGAAGTTATGCCAGTGGATCAGATGGAAATTGATGAGGATGTATTCCCCGTGCGAGCAATACCAGCTTGGGCACTACCTATATTTCAATTCCTGAAAGATGGAACTTTGCCCACTAAGGAGGTACTATCCAGGCAAACACAGAGGAGAGCTAAGGCATACACGATCATCAATTCCGAGTTATACAAAAGGAGTGTGACCAATGTCCTCCAGCGATGCGTTGACCCGGAAGAAGGGCTTGACATCCTCCGAGATATACATCAAGGGGAGTGCGGGCACCATGCCTCGTCCCGAGCCTTGGTGGCAAAAGCTTTCCGACATGGATTCTACTGGCCAAGTTCCTTAGAACAAGCAGAAGATCTGGTGAGGAAATGCAATGGTTGTCAGAGGTATGCTACCAAGGCACATAAGCCAATGTCGGAGCTCAAGACCATACCAATTACATGGCCATTTGCCGTATGGTGCTTGGATATGGTTGGCCCGTTTAAAGCAGCAAGGGGGAATATGACTCACATTTTGGTAATGGTGGACAAATTTACAAAATGGATTGAAGTGAAGCCTATGAGAAAATGTGATGGATCTACGGCCGTAACATTTCTCAAAGACATCATCTTGAGATACGGTTACCCTCACAGTATCATAACTGATAATGGCACAAATTTTGCTGAAGGAGCATTTGCGCGTTTCTGCCGGTATAAGAAGATCCGTCTGGACGTTGCCTCAGTAGCCCTCCCCGCATCGAACGGACAAGTGGAAAGATCCAACAGATTAGTATTATCTGGGATAAAACCCCGGCACATTGAGCCTCTACAAAGATCAGCGGGGTGCTGGATAGAAGAACTACCGGCGGTACTGTGGAGTTTAAGAACAACTCCGAATTGATCAACAGGCTATACGCCGTTTTTTCTGGTATATGGGGTAGAAGCTGTATTAACAGCCGACATAGGGCATGATTCGCCTAGGGTCACCCAATACACAGAAGCCGAAGTGCAAGAAGCCCGGCAAAATGATGTTGATCTGCTGGAAGAAGCGAGAGAACTGGCATTGTCCAGATCTGCCATATATCAGCAAAATCTCCAACGCTATCATAGCCGGAAAGTAAGCCCCCGAGTCTTTCGGGAAGGCGATCTGGTGCTCCGGTTGGTACAACGTACTACTGGCATGCATAAATTATTCCCCCCATGGGAAGGGCCATTCATTGTGAGCAAAGCATTGCACAATGATTCTTATTATCTTATAGATGCAAAGCCACAGGAAAAGAACAAGGCAGATAGGTCCGGCGAGGAATCTAAGCGTCCATGGAATGTAGCTCTGCTTCGTCCTTTCTACACTTAGCAAAGAAGTGTATGTATCCGAGTCATCTCATATGTCGGTATGTATGCCGGCAATGAGCTTATCAATGAAGTGTTGGCACCTCGAGAGTAACTCGGGGACTGCCTTAATAATATTTGTTATCTTTTATTATTTATACGTCAGCTAGAGGAAGTTATTCTACTTGACTCGGTTTAGTAGTGTGTGGGCAGCAAAAACCCAACTCTTCGACTTGCTGCTGTCCAACAAGAATTGGCTTCATGGCAAGAAAGAGAACAAGTTTGGAACTGCCTGGCACATGAAAAACAACTAAGGAAAAGAACTTAATCGAGCCGACGTTTGTTTTCCGGACTAACCATGTATTTACATTCAAATTACTATGTTGAATTATTTTGAGCTAAGCCTAAAGTTTCCAAGTATTGTTAAAACAATTTTTGAAGCTCGGATTTGTAAGTTGTAAAACCGAATCAAGGTAGACACGAACCGAGCCAAAAGATTGGATGAACAAGAAAATGAAACTCGGGGACTACGCCCAAGCTAATCCGGCATAAGAAACTTAGTAGCAAAATATCACATGCGTACTGGATACAATTCCCGGCATACCGGGGATCTGATAAGTTTTCAAGTGTTTTCACTCAAGGAGCAGCAGGAGGAGGAAGTTCGGCGTCATCTTCGCCATCTTTGATATCCGAGGCGTCGTCCTATCCATCCTTGTCCGAGCCATCTTCAACGTTCTCAACCTCTTCGTCACCAGTGGCTTCCAGGAAGCTCGGTCCCTCAGTCCATTCATGAATGGGAGCATATTCGATGAGACTGTGGGCGCAAGCCTGGCGCCAAGCTACCCACTCCGGGTCATTGGTCCATTTGGACCCGGTGCGCAGGTGCATCAAGAGGTTGAGATCGATCTTCTCGTACCACGTGAGTATATGGTGAAGAACGGTATCAGCTGCAGCACGTCCAGCGAACTCCCTCCAGAGGTCGAGCTGGGTCTCGATTTCCATTAACTTCGGAACAAGAATTGTGGTAGTCTCCAGAGTGTCTTCTCCAGGCCAGAACGTGTTGAAGATTCAGACTACAACGTCGAGGATATCCCTGCCATAGTTCTTGATGAGTTCCACGTGAGATGACAGGCTGACCAGCAGGTCCTCCATGACATAAGGAATCTCCTCACCGCTAGAAGCAGTGGGAGTACCCCTCTCTCGGCGGAAATCTGCAACTGCAGCGCTCGCGATTGCAGTACCCTCAGGAAATTTGCCTGAAAACGAGACAAGAGAAACAAGTAAGAGAAAAGACATGTGAAGTAACCCGGAGAAATATGTCGGATAAGGGAAAGGAGTTTACGTGATATATGGCTGAGGATCCGGGTCAACTCCCTGGTACAGTCATCGCGTCTTTGCCGAAGCTGCACAAGTTCAGCATTCGCCGACTTAAGCTCACTGTCGGACTCATTGAGTAGATCCTGGTCCTTGGTGATCCGGAGATTGAGGCGCTCCCGCTCTTCAGTGTAGTCATGGCCAACCTTTTGGAGCTCCGACTGGTGCTGTGCATTCATTTTCTCCATATCAGCCTTGAGCCTGGCGATCTCATCATCCTTGGTCCGGAGGAGGGCGAGCTCATCGTCTTTCTTTTTGAGCTCAGTTTGATGCTGCCCTGCTTGTTCGAGAAAATGCAGCATCATGTCAGGCACGGGCACACTATCTTCAAGAGATGTTGAAATAGTGTATTGACCCGGCAGAGCCGAGGTATGAATGTTTGCCGAGCCAAGGAGAAAAGGAGATAGAAAGCATAGCAAGGTCAGACAAAAATGACTTACCCTTGATCTGATCCAGGTTCTTCCTCATAAGCTTGTTCTCAGCCTCCACACCAGCTGCGGAAACCGAATGATAGGTCAGTTCGGCAGAGGAAAAGCAAGTGAGAACTTGGAATGTGCCAAGGGAACGTCAATCCATACGATCCAAGATAAGGAGGTAACTCGAAGATAACATCCAAAGCTCAGTGAAATTGAACCAGATGTGTCCTTAGCGGCCAAGGCAGCTAAGACCACACCAGCTTCGGGGACTAATGTTGGGGGGATACCCCTGGGTAGGGTCACGCCAGGGTATAAAAGGCCGAGTTAGCCGAGGTTCGGCAAGGCCAAAGCGGACGCTGGCCGGGTCACCTCAAGGCAGGCCGAGTCTCGGAGTAACCCGGACCAGGGGATGTCCACCTAACGAAGCCTCGACCGACTTAAGCAGTATGTCGGATAGGAGAATTTAACTTGTATGCAGGAACGGGTGTGGCCGGGTCAACTATGATCCGGGTCATATCTAGCTTCTAGGAGAAGGAAGGAATCTCCCTGGTCAAAAGCAACCCTGGTACGCACTGCATGAGCGAAGCAAACAGGGGCAGTACCACCAAGGCGTGGCCGACAAGAGGTGACGACGCTCGTGTCGGCTGACGCAGGCGCCGCAGAGGCTCACGTAGCCTCTACATGGGTGACGCGGGGGAAAGCAACCCGGTCGGCTTACTATTTTGGGAGGAGGCATATTCCCTGGAATATGCCTCCACGTATGCCTTAAGTAGAGACCTAGCCCCCCTATATAAGGGGGGCTAGGGCCTCTATAGAAGGGGTTCCACTATCCTGATTGGTTTTAGGTGCTAAGGGTTGATCTCTGGTAGGTATTGTACGGGTCTACTGTGGGTGAGAGTAAGAGAGTTCCTTCTTCCTCCTCTCGCCAATACAGCTCTAGGAGCACTTGTAACCTTGGAAGTAAATCATACATAAATCTTTTGTATGAGGAATCACCTCATTATCCCTCCCTGGATTCCCCTAGTGCATTTAGTCCCCACCTTTAGCCTATCCATGGCATCTGCCGTGACACCACCACGACAGTTCTTTTCACAAACCACATGTGGATCCACTAGAGTCATTGCATGTGTTTTCTTTTCACACACCACATATGGATCCACCAGTGTTCACTGCGTGTGTGTTCTTTTCACAAACTACATATGGATCCCCTAGTGTCATTGCATGTGTGTTCTTTTCATTAACCACAGCTAGAGTCATTGCATGTGTGTTCTTTTCGCAAACCACATATGGATCCACAAGAGTTCATTGCATGTCTGTTTTTTTCACAAACTACATATGCATCCACCAGAGTTCATTACATGTGTGTTCTATTCAAAAACAACATATGGATCCACCAGTGTCATTGAAATGTGTGTTCTTTTCACAGACCACATATGGATCCCGAAGTGTCACTACATTGTGTTCTTTTCACAAACCACATATGTATCCACCAGAGTCATTGCATGTGTGTTTTTTCAATAAACCACAGCTAGAGTCATTGCATCTCTGTTCTTTTCATTAACCACAGCTTGAGTCATTGCATGTTTGTTCTTTTCAAAAACCACATATGGATCCACCAAAGTAATTGCATGTGTGTTCTTTTCACAAACTACATGGATCCACCAGTGTTATTGCATGTGTGTTCTTTTAATAAACCACAACTAGAGTCACTTCATGTGTGTTATTGTCATAAACCACATGGATCCACCAATGTCATTGCATGTGTGTTATTTTCACAAACCACATGTGGATCCACCAGTGTCATTGCATGTGTGTTCTTTTCATGAACCACATATGGATCCACCAGTGTCACTAAATGTGTGTTCTTTTCACAAACCACATATGGATCCACCAGAGTCATTGCATCTGTGTTCTTTCAATAAACCATAGCTAGAGTCATTGCATCTCTGTTCTTTTCATTAACCACAGCTAGAGTCATTGAATGTGTGTTCTTGTCACAAACCACATATCGATCCACCAGAGTCATTGCATGTCTGTTCTTCTCACAAACCACATGGAACCACCAGTGTTGCATGTGTGTTCTTTTAATAAACCACAGCTAGAGTCATTGGATCTCCGTTATTTTCACAAACCACATATGGATCCACCAGTTTCATTGCATGTGTGTTCTTTTTAAAAACCACATGTGGATCCACTAGAGTCAAGGCATGTGTGTTCTTTTCACAAACCACATATGTTTCCACCAGTGTTCACTGCATGTGTGTTCTTTTCACAAACCACATATGGATCCCCTAGTGTCATTGGATGTGTGTTCTTTTCATTAACCACAGCTAGAGTCATTGCATGTGTGTTCTTTTCACAAACCCCATATGGATCCACAAGAGTTCATTGCATGTCTGTTCTTTTCATAAACCACATATGCATCCACTAGAGTTCATTGCATGTGTGTTCTTTTCACAAACCACATATGGATCCATAAGAGTCATTGAATTGTGTGTTCTTTTCGGAAACCACATATGGATCCCCCAGTGTCACGGCTTGTGTGTTCTTTTCACAAACCACGTATGGATCCACCAGAGTCATTGCATGTGTGTTCTTTCAATAAACCATAGCTAGAGTCATTGCATCTCTGTTCTTTTCATTAACCATAGCTAGAGTCATTGCATGTCTATTCTTTTCACAAACCACATATGGATCCACCAGAGTTCATTGCATGTGTGTTCTTTTCACAGACCACATATGGATCCACCAATGTTCATTGCATGTGTGTTCTTTTAATAAAACATAGCTAGAGTCACTGCATGTGTGTTATTGTCATAAACTACATGGATCCACTAGTGTCATTGCATGTGTGTTATTTTCGTAAACCACATGTGGATCCACGTGTGTCATTGCATGGGGATTATTTGTTTGCGGCCCGAAAGTTTATGGGCGAGTACATGGCGGTACCCAAGTTGCCTGTAATTGCCGCGTTTCATAAAGTTGGGCTGCCAACTACTCAGAGGGGCCATTTCAAGGCAAACTCATCTCACCCCTGCCAAATAAGAACATTCCGTTAAACTGCCCTATGAAGTAGATGGTAGGACCCACATGTCGGTCATCTATTTGTGATGCGAGCACCAATGCGGCAACTTATTAGGCAAATCGCAGAAATAAGTGGATTGGATGCGTTGACCAATTTCACAAATCCATTCCCTCCTTTCCCCTAGCACCGATGGCGTCGAAATCCACCCTCCAAGCAGGACGATCCCTTCGGACATTTGACTTTCGGCGCCAAGTTGCTGCGCCCAGCCGCTGATCCCGAGCTCCAATGGCGCATGCCGTAGCCGCCATTGCGAGGCGCTAGCCCGCCTCCACCGCCGACGAGCCGAGCAGCTCGGGGGATGGTAGATCCTGCTACCAAGGAAGAAGAACTTCTGGCTACATGCGGGTGAGCTACCCTTCTCTTTGTTATTCGCACTAATTATAACTGCTAGCTGGCTACTAAACCTACCATTGTTTGTTAGCCCAACGCTAACAAACATATTTTGTCCATAGTTTTTTGTCAAGTGGGATCCCCGTGCACCACCCTTACTTGGTTACGGTAGGCCTCTTCAGGTACGACTCTAAATCAGTAAGGGTGAAGGGCAAGTGGTATGGACACCATTGTATCACGATGGAAGAAGCGCCTGCGAAGATCTGCACTATATCTGGTATGGTTGCTGCTCTACGTAATCATGATGAATTATGGCTGAAGCAGATAGCAAAGTTCAGCTTCATGATCACACATGCAATGACACTGGTGTATCCTTATGTGGTATGTGAGAAGAACACACATGCAATGACTCTAGCTGTGGTTCATGAAAATAACACACATGCGATAACACTGGTGGATCCATGTGTGGTTTGTGAAAAGAACAGACATGCAATGACACTGGGTGTAGTTCATGAAAAGAACACACATCCAATAACACTGGTGGATCCATATGTGGTTTGTGAAAAGAACAGACATGAATCACACTGGTGGATCCATGTGTGGTTTGTGAGAAGAAAAGACATCCAATGACACTTGTGGATCCATGTGTGGTTTCTGACAAGAACAGATGCAATGACATTGGTGTGGTTCATGAAAAGAACACACATCCAATGACATTGGTGGATCCATATGTGGTTTGTGGAAAGAACACACACGCAATGACTCAAGCTGTTGTTAATGAAAAGAACACACATCAAATGACACTGGTGGATCCATATGTGGTTTGTGGAAAGAACAGACATGCAATGACTCTAGCTATGATTTGTGAAAAAATAGATATGCAATGACACTGGTCGATCCATGTGTGGTTTGTGAGAAGAACACACATGCAATGAGACTGACGTATCCTTATGTGGTTTGTGAGAAGAAAACACATGCAATGACATTGGTGGATCCATGTGTGATTTGTGAAAAGAACATACATCCAATGACTCTGGGTGTGGTTCATGAAAAGAACACACATCCAATGACACTGGTGGATCCATATGTGGTTTGTGAAAAGAATATACATGCAATGAACTCTAGTGGATCCATGGATGGTTTGTGAAAAAGAACACACATGCAAATGACTCTAGGTGTGGTTCATGAAAAGAACACACATCCAATGACACTGGTGTGATTCATGAAATGAACACACATCCCATAACCCCGGTGGATCCATATGTGGTTTGTGGAAAGAACAGAGATGCAATGACTCTAGCTGTGGTTAATGAAAAGAACACACATCAAATGACACTTGTGTATCCTTATGTGGTTTATGAAAAGAACAGACATACAATCACACTAGGTGGATCCATTGTGGTTTGTGAAAAGAACAGAGATGCAATGACACTGGTGGATCCATGTGTGCTTTGTGAGAAGAACACTCATGCAATAACACTAGGTGTGGTTCATGAAAAGAACACACATCCAATGACACTGGTGGATCCTTATGTGGTTTGTGAGAAGAACAAACATGCAATGACTCTAGCTGTGGTTCATGAAAATAAAGACATGCAATGACACTGGTGCATCCATGTGTGGTTTGTGAAAAAGAACACACATTCAAATGACTCTAGTTGAGGTTCATGAAAAGAACAGACATGCAATGACTCTAGCTGTGGTTCATGAAAGGAACACACATACAGTGACACTGGTGGATCCATATGTGTATTGTGGAAAGAACGTACATGCAATGACACTGGCTATGGCTTGTGAAAAGAATAGACATGCAATCACACTAGTGGTTTGTGGGTAGAACAGACATCCAATGACTCTAGCTATGGTTAATGAAAAGAATATAAATGCAATGACACTGGTGGATCCATATGTGGTTTGTGGAAAGAACATGCATGCAATGACACTGGGTGTGGTTAATGAAAAGAACAGACATCCAATGGCACTGGTGGATCCATGTGTAGTTTTTGATAAGAAAACACATGCAATGACACTAGGTGTGGTTCATGAAAAGAAAACACATCCAATGACACTGGTGTATCCTTATGTGGTTTATGAAAAGAACACACATGCAATAACACTGGGTGTGGTTCATGAAAAGAACAAAGATCCAATGACACTTTTGGATCCTTATGTGGTTTGTGAAAAAGAACACACATGCATTGACTCTAGCTGTGGTTCATGAAAAGAACACACACACAATCACACCGGTGGATCCATGTGTGGTTTGTGAAAAAGAACATGCATGCAAATGAATCTAGCTGTGGTCCATGAAAAGAACACACATGCAATCACACCGGTGGATCCATGTGTGGTTTGTGAGAAGAACAGACATGCAATGACTTTGGGTATGGTTCATTAAAAGAATAGACATCCAATGACACTGGTGGATCCATGTGTGGTTTAATGAAAAGAACACACATAAAATGACACTAGGTGTGGTTCATGAAAAGAACACACATCCAATGACACTGGTGGATCCATATGTGGTTTGTGGAAAGAACACACATGCAATGACACTAGCTGTGGTTATTGAAAATAACACACATCAAATGACACTGGTGTATCCTTATGTGGTTTATGACTAGAACAAACATGCAATCACACTAGGTGGATCTATATGTTGTTTGTGAGAAGAACACACATGCAATGACACTGGTGGATCCATGTTAGGTTTGTGAGAATATCACACATGCAATCACACTGGGTGTGATTCATGAAAAGAACACACATCCAATGACACCGGTGGATCCTTATGTGGTTTATGAGCAGAACAGACATGCAATGACTCTAGATGTGGTTCATGAAAAGAATAGACATGCAATGACACTGGTGTATCCTTATGTGGTTTGTGAGAATAACAGACATGCAATGACGCTAGCTATGGTCCATGAGAAGAACACACATGCAATGACACTAGTGGATCCTTGTGTGGTTTATGAAAGGAACAAACATGCAATGACACTGGGTGTGGTTCATGAAAAGAACACACATCCAATGACACTTGTGGAACATATGTGGTTTGTGAGGAGAACAAACATGCAATGAACTCTGGTGGATCCATATGTGGTTTGCGAGAAGAACACACATGCAATAACACTGGTGGATCCATGTGTGGTTTGTGAAAAGAACAGACATCCAATGACTCTAGGTGTGGTTCATGAAAAGAACACACATTCAATGACACTGGTGGATCCATATGTGGTTTGTGAAAAGAATAGACATGCAATGAACTCTGGTGGATCCATGTGTGGTTTGTGAAAAATAACACACATGCAAATAACTCTAGGTGTGGTTCATGAAAAGAACACACATCCAATGCCACTGGGTGTGGTTCATGAAAAGAACACACATCCAATTACACTGGTGGATCCATATGTGGTTTGTGGAAAGAACACACATGCAATGACACTAGCTGTGGTTGATGAAAAGAACACACATCAAATTACACTGGTATATCCTCATGTGGTTTATGAAAAGAACAGACATGCAATCAGACTGGGTGGATCCATGTGTGGTTTGTGAAAAGAACATGCATGCAATCACACTGGTGGATCCATGTGTGGTTTGTAAGAAGAACACACATGCCATTACACTGGGTGTGGTTCATGAAAAGAACACACATCCAATGACACTGGTGGATCCTTATGTGGTTTGTGAGAAGAACAGACATGCAACGACTCTAGATGTGGTTAATGAAAAGAACAGACATGCAATGACACTGGTGGATCCATGTGTGATTTCTGAAAAAGAACACACATGCAAATGACTCTAGCTGTGGTTCATGAAAAGAACACACATGTAATAATTCTAGCCGTGGTTCATGAAAATAACACACATCCAGTGACACTGGTGGATCCATATGTGCTTTGTGGAAAGAACGTACATGCAATGACACTGGCTGTGGTTTGTGAAAAGAATATGCATGCAATCACACTGGTGGATCCATGTGTGGTTTGCGAAACAACACACATGCAATGACTCTAGCTATGGTTAATGAAAAGAACAAACATGCAATGACACTGGTGGATCCGTATGATGTTTGTGGAAAGAACACACATGCAATGACACTGGGTGTGGTTAATGAAAAGAACAGACATGCAATGACACTAGTGGATCCATGTGTGGTTTGTGAAAAAGAGCACACATGCAATGACTCTAGTTGTGGTTCATGAAAAGAACACACATGCAATGACACCGGTGGATCCATGTGTAGTTTGTGAGAATGAACAGGCATGCAAATGACTCTAGTTGTGGCCATGGAAAGAACACACATGCAATCACATCGGTGGATCCATGTGTGGTTTGTGAGAAGAACAGACATGCAAGGACTCTGTGTGTGGTTCATGAAAATAACAGACATCCAATGACACTGGGGGATCCATGTGTGGTTTAATGAAAAGAACACACATGCAATGACACTGGGTGTGGTTCATGAAAAGAACACACATCCAATGACACTGGTGGATCCATATGTGGTTTGTGGAAACAACACACATGCAATAACACTAGTTGTGGTTAATGAAAAGAACACACATCAAATAACACTGGTTTATCCTTATGTGGTTGATGAAAAGAATATCCATGCAATCACACTGGGTGGATCCATGTGTGGTTTGTGAGAAGAACACACATGCAATGACACTGGTGGATCCGTGTGTGGTTCATGGGAAGAACACACATGCAATGACTCTGGTGATATCTGGTTTGTGAAAAGAACAGAGATGCAATGACTCTAGCTGTGGTTAATGAAAAGAACACACATCAAATGACACTTGTGTATCCTTATGTGGTTTATGAAAAGAACAGACATGCAATCAAACTAGGTGGATCCATGTGTGGTTTGTGAAAAGAACAGAGATGCAATGACACTGGTGGATCCATGTGTGCTTTCTGAGAAGAACACCAGATGCTTTAGCAGGGCCATCAGGCAAAAGCGAATGCCCAAAGGGTTTAAACTCCCGTCGGAGAACCCAAAGTTTGACGGCCAATAGGACCCAAAGATCTGGCTGGAGGTCCACATCTCCTCCGTCAGACTCCACGGCGGTAGTCGAAGCACGACCATGCAATGCTTATAGCTACAGCTGCAAGGCGCCGCCCGAGCATGGCTCAACAACCTCCCACGCGGATCCATTCGCAGTTAAGATGAGCTGGTTTACAGTTTTGTGCGCAACTTCAAGGGCACATACAAACAGCCTGCATCAATCGAAGAGCTGCGATGCTACCAGCAAAGATCGGGCGAATCGCTACGCTCCTACATCCAAAGATGTTCCATCATCAAGAACTCCACAGAGAATATCTCGGAGGATCGCGCAATCGATGCATTCAACGGCGGTGTCCCCCGCATAGAGCTCAGGGTGGAGCTGAGCCGCTCGAAGCCCAAAACAATCGACCACCTGATGGAAATGGCAAATCAGTGGGCCGATGGAGAAGATTCGGTGAAGAATCGCGTTCACTCCGACGAGGAGGCAGAACTCGAGAGTAGACGTGACCGCCGAGGCAGATGCCGCATGCACATCTACGATGACCGCGACGATGTCAACATGGTCGCAGCTGGCTACGCCCACAGACACGACGATAACCGCAACAACGGATACCACAGCGGTGGATACCGCGACTCTAGGAAAACCATGCAAGTGTGGCAACGCCGCAATCGTGATGAAGCACCCGCGACATCCGTTGAAGACAAACTGTCCAGGCCATGTACGGTGCACTTCTACATCGACAAGCATGATGGAAAGAAGAAGTCCAGCCGTCTCCTCAAGGACTGTCGTGAGTTCCTCAAACTGCATGAGGGATTAGTTCGGATGAACCGTAGTGTAGTCGAAAGGGGCTACGGAGCCGCCCTAGGCGCCGTAGCACATGGCACTCTGCCACCACCACCTGGACTACCCCGAAACGCATTTGCGCCGGACCAGCACCAGGGGGCAAACCATACCCACGAGCCATGGGCACCATGATGATCCAAAAGGGATGCCCCTCTAACAGGGTGCAGAAGGCCGTCACTCGCCAAGTCAACTTGGCCACAAACTCGACACCATACACCACTGAGTACCTCAGCGGAACCGAGTCCTGCATCACCTTCGATAAACGAGATCATCCGCCTCAAGT
Source organism: Avena eriantha (assembly GCA_910589775.1). Classification (NCBI taxonomy): domain Eukaryota; kingdom Viridiplantae; phylum Streptophyta; class Magnoliopsida; order Poales; family Poaceae; genus Avena; species Avena eriantha. The sequence goes on along the minus strand of OU342741.1, from coordinate 329,507,002 downwards.
ACCTCGGCCAGGCCATTGTCCTGTCGTACTCGAGGCGCAAATCGGAGGTTTCGACATGATCCGCGTCTTCATGGACGGCGGAACCGGCATCAACCTTATATTCGCGAGTACCTTGCAGGCAATGAGGATCCCTCTGACTTTCTTAGAATCCTCGGACACAACATTCCACGACATTGTCCCAGGAAAAGGCGTATATCCCCTGGGTAAAATCAACCTCGACATCATCTTCGGCACGCCGAAAAACTTTCGGCACGAGCGCATCGACTTTGAGGTCGTCGACTGGCCCTCACAGTATCACTGCATCCTCGGACGTGTCACGTTCGCCGGGTTCATGGCAGTGCCACACTACACCTACTTGCATATGAAAATGCCAGGTCCCAACAGCGTCATCACAGTCAACGAGAGCTTCGAGAGATCCGACAGTTGCGACAGGGAATTCAACAGAATTTCCCAGTCCTTCGGCATGCAAGAAGAACTTGCAAGACTAAAGGAGTCGACATACAATAGTCTGCCTCCCCTAAGCCGGCCAAGTTCGCCCGATTTATCTTTCGAGTCATCGGTGCACACCAAGAAAGTGCAGGTCCACCCACCGGATCCCGCCAAGACGGCCCTCATCACCAACTACTTGAGTCCCGCATAGGAACTCGCGCTCGTCGAATTCCTCCGTAAGCACTGGGAAATCTTCGCCTGGTGTCCAGTGGACATGCCAGGAGTTCCTAGGGAATTCACCGAGCATGCACTCAACGTCAACCCAGACACAAGGCGAGTCGAGCAAACAATCCGGTGATTATCTCAGCCAAGAGCAAAGGCAGTCAGAATGGAGATCAATAGACTCCTCGACGCCAAATTCATACGCGAGATCAAGGAAAGAACTTGGCTCGGCAACACGGTGCTAGTACCAAAAAAGGACACGGATATCCTGCGGATGTGCGTGGACTTCACCTCTTTGGATAAGCATTATCCGAAGGATCACTTCCCGTTACCGCGAATCGACCAGATCATCTACTCCACCGCGGGATGCGATCGCCTCTACTTCCTCGACACCTACTCAGGCTATAACCAGATTCGTATGAAGGAGGAAGACCAAGAAAAAACAGCGTTTACAACGCCCTTCGGTGTGTTCTGCTACAACACAATGCCCTTCGGGCTAAAAAATGCAGGAGCCACCTATCAGCGGTGCATGCAGGCTTGCCTCAAGGATCAACTTGGTCGCAACATTCAAGTCTATGTTGACGACATAGTAATCAAGACCAAGGAGGAAGCCTCCCTAATCGACGATTTACGTGAAACCTTCGCCAATCTCGACCGCTACTGGATCAAGCTCAATCCGGACAAATGCGCCTTTGGCGTACCATCTGGGCAACTACTTGGGTATCTCATCTCTGCGAGAGGAATCGAGGCAAACCCAAAGAAATAAAAGCCATACTGGCCATGGAGAAGCCAAAAAACATAAGGGGCGTCCAGCAGCTGGCTGGGCGAATTGCGGCTCTCAGTCGATTAATCAGTCGGATGGGTGAAAAGGCACTGCCCTTCTACCAACTCCTCCGCAAAGCTGAAAAGTTCGAGTGGACCAATGAAGCGCAGGAAGCATTCGAAGAGCTCAAGCGCCTGCTCTCCACCTCCCCAGTACTGGTGACCCCACGAGAAAGGGAACTATTGTTGCTATATATCTCAGCCACCAACCAGGTGGTCAGCACAGTGCTCGTGGTCGAACGAGCCGAGGAAAACAAGGTCCACGGGGTACATCGCCCAGTCTACTACCTCAGTGAGGTCCTCACACCAACAAAACAGCGGTACCCGCACTACCGGAAGCTAGCATAGGGCATCTTCATGACCGCTCGGCGACTGCGCCACTACTTCTAGGAACACCCAATCGTGCTGGGGCATATCCTCAATAACCCCGATGACACGGGGCGAGTCGCGCTTTGGGGAATCGAATTGTCTCCACGAGACATTACATTCGAAAAGCGTGACGCAATCAAGTCGCAAGTTCTTCCTGACTTCCTCGTGCACTGGATGGAGAACCAGCTCCCCGAAAAACCAGATATGTCCTACCTCTGGACAATGCACTTCGATGGATCCAAGCGTAAGGACGAGGCAGGTGCAGGTGTCATACTGACATCGCCCCAAGGGGACAAGCTGAAATATATCCTGCAAATGCAGTTCACCGCCTCCAACAACGAAGCTAAATACGAGGCCCTGCTACACGGGATGAGGATGGGAAAAGCTTGTGGCGCCAAGAGGCTCATTATATAGGGCGACTCCAAGTTGGTCGTCAAGCAAACAATGCATGAGTGCGACGCACTGAACGACAACATGATCGCCTACTGCGACCTATACGACACACTCCAAGGGGACTTCGACGGCTGCGAGCTACAACACGTAGGTCACGAAAGCAATGAAGAGGCGGACGCACTCGCCAACATAGGCTCTACTTGCGCCCCCATACCACCTGGGGTATTTCTCGAGCACATCTACGAACGCTCCATCAAGCCAAAGGCAGCGGAGAAGAAAACAAGCGCAGCAACAGACTCGGGGGCTACGCCACCCAATGAGCCAATGACACTCGATGACCTGGAGCTTGATACAGGACTCGAAGGACCAATGAGCGTCATGATGGTCGAACAATCCTGGACTCAGCCGTACATCTCTACCTCCTTAGCAAAAGGCTACCGAATGATCCGACTTACGCACGGCACATCGCGCGGCGATCCAAGGCATTCGTTGTTATCAACGGTGAACAATACAAGCGCAGCATCACAGGAGTGCTCGAGCGATGCGTTTCCACGGCAGATGTAAGAGCTGTTCTCCTTGACATCCATGAGGGAACCTGCGGACACCACGCTGGCAGTTGCGCCCTCGTGGCCAATGCTCTACGAGATGGATTCTACTGTCCTACAACCATGCACGACGCCAAGGACATCATCCAGAAATGCAACGTGTGCCAGCGATTCGCAGACAAGCCACACGCACCTGGCACAGAGCTTCGGCCTATCCCATTGGCATGGCCCTTCGCGCAATGGGGACTCAACATGGTCGGCAAGCTCCCCAAGTCCTCACGAGGAGGCTACGTCTACCTCCTAGTCGCAGTCGACAAGTTCACCAAGTGGATAGAGGCCATGACAGTGACCAATCAATCAGGGCACAGGACAGTCAAGTTCTTCGAGTCCATCATCTTCCAGTTTGGAGTGCCACACAACATCATCACAAAAAATGGGACAAACTTCACATCCAAGGAGTTCCAAGAATTCTGCGAAAATCTGGGAATCAACATCAGCTACGCCTCGGTAGCGCATCCACAGACCAATGGTTAGGTCGAAAAGGTGAACAGGCTCCTCTGCGGTGGCATCAAGAAGCGACTCCTCTGGCCACACGAACAAGCCGCGGGTTGCTGGCCAAACGAACTACAATTAGTACTCTGGAGCCTACGCATAACCCCAAACAGTGCTACAGGCTACACCCCGTTCTTTATGGTGCACGGGGCTGAAGCGGTGCTACCCGCCAAGGTACGGTGCAAAGCGTCGCGTGGGGTCACTTACAGCGAGCAGGATTCATCACTTGCACTCGAAGACTCCGTTGACCTCCTTGACGAGGCAAGGGAAATCGCCGCGGAAAGATCAAAGATCTACCAGCAGAACCTGTGTAACTACCACAGTAGGAGGCTACGCCCCAGATCCTTCGTTAAAGGCGACCTGGTCCTGTGACTGAAGCAGCAAGGACATCTCAAGCTCGAGTCCCCCTGGGAGGGACCATACGTGATTACAGAAGTAATACCAGGTGGCGCCTATCGCCTTCAAGATTTAGAGACAGGAGTCGCATACTCCAACCCTTGGAACGTCGCGCAGTTGCGATGCTTCTACCCTTAGTCATTTTTACTTTTACATTTCAAATAAGGCCACTCAGCCAAGGCTACTTAGCCACACATTGTACTTCATACCGTCTCATGAGTAAATAAAGCTAAGTGCCCCAAAAACTCTATGTTCTCCTTTATTTTTCTGTATCTTATCCACTCGGGGGCTGCGCCACCCGATACACATCTGTTCTACGAACTAAAACGCGATATCCTGAGTAGCTGGCACATCAATCGAAACCCTCGACATACATCAACCCAGTTGCAACACACCTGACAGGTTGACAAGGGACTGAGATAAACGCATGGCCAGGCTAATGAAAAGGAGTCGCATAGTGCAACACACTCACAAAATATACACGCTAACAAGCTCTTTATACATCATCAACAGTCAATTATGCACATCATTACATACGAACTTTACAACACTGGTACACTTATGTGCATGATACAAACTAAACTACTATTGCAACAAGAGAACATTAGTTTGTTCCTCGAAGAAGTCGGCGATCTCCTCCGCTGGGTGATCCAACGCCTGATAATGCGACACCATATTCCAAGCAGAACCCACTGGTGGCGCAGGTGGACCAGCTGCAATTTCCACAATGTCTACATCTGGCCTATACAGTCGCAGCAGCGACAGGGCGGCCTTGGCACCAGCCACCAACTGCTGTCTTACACACTTGCGAACCGCAGCCAAGTCTTGGAACTTGGCAAGGAGGGCCAGCATGCTCGATGGCGCAATATCCAGAGGAAACATCGTCCTATAAATGTTCTTCAAGCATGACTGTGACTTCTTTAGAAAGTGCAGCACTCGTGACGCACGATCCTGCAGGGTCGCCAGTGTGATCGCACGATCATGATCCACCCAGAAGTATCCACTCTCCTGAAGTTGCTCTTGGGTTAGGTCATGCATGCGAATGGCAATCCTATCTTTCTCATCCTACGGATGGCGCGTGCTAACAACTATACAAAACAAGAACAGAAGTCTGAGGACAGCACACCATTGCGAGTGACTACAAGGAAAAGATAAGAGTAAGCAAACTAACATTTAAATTGGTCGCCCAACTGTGTCATCTACCCCAACAGATATTGTTCTCGGGCAGCGGCTTTCTCTGCTTTCGATTTCCATACATCCGCATTACCGCGGAGTATGGGCAATTCACGCTGCAACTGCTTCACGCGATCATGAATTCGCGAGAGCAGAGACAGCTCATCCACCCTTGAGCACGGCGGCGCCAAACTATCATCAAGGGGTGGCGAATCCTGAGGTTCCCTCAAAGGATCACTTGATGTGCCCTATCACAAGGCAAGCAAGAAGCAATAAGAAGCCCTATGCACATACAAAAACATTCGAGTGTATTCAACGATTAGCAAAAGTATCAGTAGATACACTCGCCAAAAGGCATGTTCTTCACAAAGACATAAGCTACTTCAACTATTACAAAGCTACTGAGGAGCAACTGGTTTCTTCGACTTGGATGGCTTTGGGGGCATCATCGACTCAGTGGCGGTATCAGATGCCACTAACTTTCCTCCGGCCCCTGACGCCGCAGCCTTTGCCGCCTTCTTGGCCTGTTGCAGCTCCTCAGAGTACTTTGCAACTGTGTTAATCAGCTGCGGCCCACAGTTTCCACAGGCAGTCGCGAATGGAGCAAAGACTACCTGCTGGCCGTCCGCGCTAACGGGCATCGCCCTTGAGACCATTGCAAGATCAACTTCGACTCCGTGGGCCTACACCATAGCGAGTGACATTGACGCGCCGACCGCATGGAGCGAGTCCTTGAAGATTGTAGGGACACTCCCGGCGAGATACTCCACTAGCTCGTCCATGTTCTCGATCAGCTCAGCCTTGGGCATCAGCTCTTCCCAGAGGCAACTGAGCATGCCCTTGGCCTTAGAGAGCATATCTTGAACGGCGGCGCTGCGCTCCTCGACTGCTGAAAGCGCACCTGGCAAGGCATCGTCACGACGGAGGGCCTAAGGGTCGAAGCTCAAATCGCTAGCATCTGTACATAAACCCACACATGGGTACGAAAGTCAGTGCCAATGACAAATTCGAACATAAACGATAATGATATCCAAGCAAGGTACCTGAGAGGGCCTTGGCAATCGAGAAAAGCTGTTCTTCGAACAACTTCTCCCTAGCTGCGATGGAGGCACGTAGATCCTCTTCGCGCTTTTGTGCCTCATCACACGCCGCGATTGTCTCACCGCGGCTCTTCACAGCCGCGGCGAGTGTCTTTTCCATGGTGGCGGCATTGCGCAGAAGGGCAGTATGTTCAGCTACAAAAACAAAACAAAAGGGATTGACTATCAGTTGACTACATAAAAACGATGCTAAAGAAGAAGAAGTAAAGGAACTTACTTTCTACCACGCGATGGCACGTATCCAGCATTGCATGCTGGCGACCCATCACAAGCACTTGCTCCACCAGATGAGCAGCTTCCTTAACAAGGAGCTGTCGAAAAAGGAAAAACACCAGAAGATCAGGAGATGACATAGATAAAACCAACGGCAATATTAGAAGAAGAGATGATAGACTTACATGATCCTCCAATGACTCCGAAGTCGATTGGTGTGCAGCCATCCGGGCAACCATCTGATGCTCCCCATCATGTGGAGAGCTGGATGAGTTGTGCCCGGAGTGGGCTGCCAATGGAGGGGAAGGAGCACGCTCAACCTCTTTCTTGGCCCTCGAGGTTGTGACTCCCGATTCATTCAAAAATTGGAGGTCGCCAGAAGATGATGATGCCTGCTGACTGCAAGACAAAACCAACATCAAGAAAGGGCAAATCCAAAGAAGAACCAAAAAGGACAACTCGAATACTTACCAATAAAACTTATCAAAGTCGAAGGTTGGCTCCCCCGACTCTGACGACGACTCCTTCGGTTGTCGCATCTTCTTGCGAGAAGATGGCGCCACGGCACTCACAGGAATGGCAGGGATCGGCGACTCCACACCAACGCATGCACCTTCTGGAGCCGAAGGAGACGACGCATCAGAATCCTCGCTGCGCGAACGCTTGCGAGTATCCGGACTACCCGACTCGGGGGCTTCCTCCTCCACATCAGATGGGACGGTCGACTCCGACTCGTCCTCTTCCAAAGCTTCACGAGGAATAACCCCCTCAGGAAGAGGGGGCATACAGGGTGACACTGCCCAATCCTGCATACAAACAACAATTCAGCACAAAGTTAAGAAACAGCAAAGAAGCAATCAACAAACTAAGCTACTGCGTAGCACAACTATACCTCAGGAGGAGGGTTAGCAACATCGAATGGAGGAACGATTGGTTCACTGGGGGGCACATCGTTGATGGTGTACTTGGTGACCAATCGAACCCTTTTATCTACTTCACTCGCGGACATCCATCGGCAGACACGCGAGTGACATCGTCAGCACCAGCCCACTGAAACATGGGATGGACTCTGGCCTGCAGGGGCTGGACGTGATGGCGCAGCCATGTGCGAATGAGGGCACAACCTCCCTCCTCTTTGCCCATGCGACTCTCGAGGTCGCAGACGCGCTCGTACATCACATCTGTCTTCTCGGACTCGCTGGGCATGATCACATTCTTCCAGGAGCGCCTCCTCTTGCACGACGTCGCGGGGTCGAAGGACGCAAGTCCGAAGTGGTCTCCGGCAGCCTTCTCGTCGCGGACGTAGAACCACTTGTCCCTCCACCCTTGGACGGACATCGCCAGCTTGATGTCGAAGTATGTGGCGGATGGATCGACGTGGATTCCGCAGCCGCCTACATCGTAGACTACAGAGCCAGATGCCGATTGGTGCTTCAACTTGAAGAGGCGCTTGAAGAGGCCGAAATGCGGCTCGATTCCGAGCCAACACTCGCAGAGGGTAATGTAGCAAGCTACATGGAGGATGGAATTGGGGGACAGTTGATGGAGCTAGAGCTCGTAAAAACAAAGAAGGCCCCTGAAGAAAGGATGCAGGGGAACGAGAGGCCGCGAATGATGAACGCTGGGAACATCACCCAAAAACCAGCAGGAGGAGAGGGGATTACCTCGCCGCCGGGGACGCACGCGTCGGCGACTGCAGAGGACAAAACTCCGTCTTGGCGAAGAACACAAAGATCAGAGGACTTGATCACAGATGGACGCCACGCGCCATTCGTGACGCGAGTGCCCGTGCCCTTCTTCTTTCCGCCGGCGGCGGTGCTGGTGCCTGCAGCGGCGGAGCCGCCTTTCTTCTTCATCGCAGCAATGGCATCAGCGGAATCGGCCACAGCACCTCACTTCTTCTTCCCATTCCGCGGTGGCAATGTGACTGCAGGAAGTAGCTGGGAAATACGCGGAGCTGGTCCTGCGCCACGGAGGAAAAAAGAGCGCAAAGAAGCAGAGGAGCAGCGGCAATGGCGATGGAAGCAAACGATGAGTGGAAGTAGATGTGAATTTTACCGTCGCTGCATCGTTACTTAACCCCCTGGAAAATGCAATCCAATGGCTTAGAAAAACCCTACCAGACGCGTGGCATTCATCGTGCTCGACACGTGGAGGAGTTGAAACGCGAACTGTCCCCCACTACTCCCATTACACGTAGAAATCGAGGAGACACAGTTAAAATAAATATTACGCACGCCCGGTCAAATCAGAATCAGGGAGTGGGACCCACCGCTCGTCACGTCCCGTCAAACTCGCTCACGCGGGCAACCGAGGTCATGAAATCGTCAGCACTGATGTCATCAAAAACTACGCAGCAGAAGACTTCGACTACTTTAGTCCTTGCTCGAGTCTTCGACTCCACCAAGCACTCTGGGGTACTCCCATAGGGAGAACTGGTCGCGCACCCTACGATTTTTCTTCTTCTTTTACAGGAACACGGAGAATTAAAGAAAACTCAACCACTCGAAACACAGTTTGACTATGGACATGGGTTACTCCCATAGGGAGCGCCGGAAGCAAATTCGACTGAAACAAGCAAACAAAAGATGACTAGTCCCTGTCTGAGTCTTTGACTCAACCAGGCACTCGGGGGCTACTCCCATAGGGAGCGATGGTCGCGCACCCTATGATTATTTGTACAAAGTACTGTGTGTTGATAACATCCACACTCGAAGCTTATGGCGACACCGCCTCATAATTTTTTCCCTACAAAGAAACTGCGTCTCCTGGGTCACCCGAATCGTCTCCGCGTTGATAAAATTCGGATGTCGCGCTTACAGCGTGAGATAAGACCTCATCAACGCCTAGCAATGCATTAGCTGCACACTACCAGAAAAATATCCGTGCCTATAGGTACGATGAACATGCCTTGACGGCTGCGTCGAGTGCTCACACCCATATACTGGAATTTGACTCCTATAAGACCTCCGCGGCTTGAGTCGAATTACACCAGCACTTTTCCAGATTCGAGTCCGGGGACTCGAGTTCGAGTAGATGGCGTCGTTTTACCCTAAGGTAGTTAACTGATACCGGTACATCGGTTAAAATCAGGCACGCACATCAACAATCGCTATGACATAAACAGAGTAGTCGAAAAACATACTCAGTCATGCACTCGAAAGGCTTCATAAAGTCTCCAATCGAATATGCGATTCCACTGGACACTCAGGGGCTACTGACATGTGTATACCCTACAGGTACTCGAGCTTGGTATATACGGTCTGAATGCGTAGAGGCCCACGGTGTCGCCAAGGCCCAAATGAAGAACTCGAGTAACCTACGGACTCTCGATTACTTGAAGAACAAGAAGAAGCTAAAGATAGAAAGTTCAAAGGGGAAAACCCTAACCTGTAACCGACTCGACCTTCTACCCGAGACCTAGCCTATCTATATAAAGGCTAGGAGGGGGCGGTGAGGAGGACACACGCAACCCTAGTTTCCACAACCCTCGCCAGATTGCATCTCCGCACCATTGTAATCCTCAATTCCTTTCATAATTCCACGACCAGACAAGCAGGAGGAGGGACCTCTACGAGGCCTGAACCTGGGTAAATCTTCGAGTCCCCTGTGTGCTTGTTTGCTAGCCGATAGATGTCTCCAGCGCTCCCTCCTTCTCCAAAACCCAAGTCCATAACAATGGGCATTGATGAGTTAAACCCTCATCACCTATGGTTTATCAGGAAATACGAATACACGGAACAATTCCTCAAACCTTAGGTGTTTTTCTAAACTTGTAACACAAATATCTTCCTTTATGATCCAATCATAAATTCTTTATTTTCTCATTACAATGATTTTATACTGCATCTTGAAAGTCTTTGAATGTTTTTCAAATGTTTCATATGTCTTCCTTATTAAGTAAATATACACATATATTTTCTCAAATTTCTAGAGAAATTATATGAAGTTGAAAGATCCACCGCACATGGCTACACATAATGGACTATATACATCATCATGCACAATGTCTAATAAGTTAGTCATCCATTCCTCTTTGGCCTATGCATGGAGTTTTAATTATCTCTAGGAGAGTCCCACAAGCGTCAATTGGTCAAAATCAATGACTCCAAAATTCCATCAACATGGAGTTTCTTCATGTTTTCTTTCCAATATAATTTAAACGGCGATGACACTCATAAGTGATCTTTTAATCATTTCTCTTGCGACATTTTATCATTAGTTTTAATGGACATGATTTCTCCAACTAAACTTGTAAAATTTCTTCAATCTTCTATGGATTCCGGTAGTTATTTGAACAATCATTGTTCTCATAATACTTGAAGAAAATAACAATTATTAAAACAAATCTTGAAGGATAGGTTTGATGTTAACGAAAAACACAACAACACTTTATTTGTTTTTGATGAACATCATCACTTATTCTCTTGCTAGTTACTTAGTCCATTGTAGTTCATGAATTGTGTTGTTCTATATGACATTTTACACTAACCAATTCGATATCCAATACCCAATAACCACATTGTTTAACAAGCAAAGACTACACCCATAACATATCTATATCATCTATGTACCTAAGCTGGACATTTCTAGTCTTCTTCTTTTTTGCCAAATATTTTCTAGATTCTCTTTCAGCATTTCCTTTTTATTTAAATGAATCTATCAACATCAATAGTGGCGCCATACATATGACACATAGTCCAAAGCATTTTTAGTCAAATACTAATACCCTTGGACTCACACTTTGAAGTGGATCACCATCATCAAATGTTTGGTGTTCTTTACAAATCCATTCTTTAGTAATCTTTTAGTGTAGTAAACATATTACATGCATCTTCTATTCATCCTTATCATGACAACTTTCATGATCAAGATACTATATCTTATAAAGGCGAATCACGAGTATAATGTTAGTTATCAAAACCTTTTGGGAGATTAGGACACCTAGCATCTCCAACCTTCACAAATTTTCATACAGTATGAGAACATGTATTTTACTAAATTATACTCTATCATATTGCAACCAAAACATTGTTTCAAATATCACAATATCTTCCACACATGATAGTTTCTGAAACAATTCTTTCAGCTCCTAGATAACCTTGATACTAAAACATATTTTGAATACCAAGGATCATGGAGGCAAACATGATATTTAGATACTAACACTGGAGTTGTTACTCTTGATTTAATACAACTTATTAAACTTGACAGAGTAGGTGGGGTTTACTGAATGTTTGCAATAAGACTTTTAAACTTTAGATTGATACTCGAAACAATAGGATACTAGTTCGTAAAGTAAGTATCTAGAATTGTATAGCTATATTATCTCAATTATAACTAATAATAAGGTAGTAAACGGATGCCAATGACTACAACAAATTATGCAAATTCACTTTGATTTAGTTTATGATAAATTGAGTTCAACTTTAGTGATATTACTACATGAACTCCCACTCAAAACCAACATCTCTCGAGTTGTTTCAGTGATTACATGAACCATATGCACTACACCAAGACCGATCATCACGTCAATTGGTGCAGCTTCAAAGGCGAGCATCTATATGGTCATCATATCAACTATATGACTCATACTTTACCTTTTGGTTCATGTTCTGAGGCCATGTCTGTACATGCTAGGAACGCCAAGTAACAACCTTAGTACCCACATGTGTAAAACTGTCTTACACCCGTTTTATGCGACTGTAGAGTCTATCACACCCGATCTTCATGTGGTGCCTCAAAACAACGAACTTCTTAATGGTGCATACTAAAGGAAGGACACATTTTTTCTTGATATTTAAATGAGGGATCATATTATTATGCTACTAAACGCCAAACAAGCAAAATAAGATGCAAAAAAACATCATATGTAAAAGTGGTATGATATAGTTCTAGCACTTGATCACTATCTTGTGCATCATGATATGATCATCATCATTCCATTTGTGTAAGGCCAAGGTCTATGGTTCTTACACTTTGGTTTGTTATAATTTCCAAGAGTATCAAACTACACTTCAAATTATAACATTACCATATCATAGTACTTGCCTAGCAACAACTAAACTAGATGCTTCTAATTTATCATTTGCATGTTTGTACATGGCTTAGGTCTTTCGGAGATAGAACCGTTCTTACCTACGAACATGGAACCACGACGATAATAATCAAATTATTAGCAACCCTCTGCAAATCAGATATTGACTATAGTAGGAGAGACATGCACCAACAATCCACTTATGCAAAACTAGTTGGATGTCAAGCGTGGAACATGTCTCATCTACGAGGACATGTAAAGTTAGTCTGGGCCGCTTCATCCCACTATGCCACAATTATCCAAAATACATAAAGGATGCAATAACATGATCATCAGCGCCCACATAATCATATGTGTTCTACCCGTGCAAAGTATCTAGGCATAGATCAGACTCTAATACCACTGTTGGGTTCACAACATAGAAAACAAGTTTTCCCATGATATGAAGAACTAAGCACTCCGATCTATCTACCTAGATACAATCAATGGGTGGATATACATCCATAGAGATCTTACCCTCGAATACCAAAAAGCTTTGTTAACAAAATTTGATTTTGTGGATGATGTATTCGTACACTTGCCAATCTCAAGATCGAGTTAAAGTTCAGCACCGCAAAGTAGCAGCTCCGTGATCACACACACATTAATCACCGTGATAACTGTAATATCCCAATACTTAATCCAAAGTTGATCAAGATCCAATCTATCCAATTTAGGGTTAACAAAAACTTTTCCATTTAAAAATCTTTAAACATTCATATGTGTGTGCATTTAAAATAGGAGCTGTTTTGAATTGCCATGTTTGAGTGATCCATTGGTTGTAAAATGATTCTAAGGTGAATTACACATCATCTAGATCATTCCCAAACAAATCCCAAAGTAAAAGAAATCAAAAAGAATAAAATAAGGAAATGGTCATTTGTGCCATTTTAACTAACTAGGACACTTTGGGTGTTCCTAGGACTCAAATGCCAACAGAGAAAATTGTGGTTCTTTGCACCCCTTGCTAGTACAAGTAGCGATGTGCCAAGGCCCACTTTGTGATCTCCCAAAAACATTCAAACTCTAATTTTAAATGACATTTGAAAATTGAATCTAGTGTATGTATCAAGATCACACTAATTCAAAAACCACTCAAATGAACTCCATTTCGAAATCCCAAGCAAACCTAGATGCTCAAGCATAAGTTACACCACTCCACCAAAAATCTTTCAAAAATTCAAAACTTTCTCTCATGCGGCCATTTGATCGAACAGGTGGCAGGCAGAGAATATTTGGCCTAACTAACACTATTTGGAGAAAAATCTTGTCGAGCCAATGTGCATTGATCACCTTGGTCTCCCCTAGGCCCAACCAGACCAAAACCACCCCTATCCTTAGCCCCCGGTGCTAGTGCCATGACACCCCGATGCCATGATCACTGGACGGCCGTGCCCGAGCCGCAGCAGACCGCCAGCCCTTCTCCGCCGCTCCAGGAAGCAAGGCGCCACCTCACCTTTGCCCACAGTCCACCCCATGGCTGCAGATAGCCGCTGGACCACCCTAGAGCCTCGCTGCCCTTTCTCTCTGCGTGCAGCCAGAGCGTGCCAGAGCACGATCGCCGCCAGCATGCCACAGACCATGCCTCGACACCAAATCGCGCACGTCGCTCCGCCTTGAACCAAACAACCCGCCAGACATGGCCGTGCACCGTGGCGTGACCCATAGTCACCGGGAGCAGCGTCGAGCACCACCTCTGTCCCTCAGAGCGCAGGGAGCCCCCGACCGAGAACCACCACCCCTAGCCAACCCATTGCACCATAGCTGACCGCCCACCGTCCGCCTACCTCACCCGCGCTGGTAGCCCCTGTATTGCGGTCACCGAGGAGCCGCGACCATGCCTCACTGCCACACCGTCGAGCCTATATAAGGAGGCCTCCCCTGCACCATCTCTTCACACCATTCCACTCCCCTCTCTCCACTGATCGTTTCCCCTCTCTCGCCGGTGCCGCTGGAGCAGCACATCACCGGAATTCCGCTAGAGGTAGCCGCTGCAGAGGAGGAGAAGTGGTCATCGATTTTGTCCACCTCAGCCCCTGCCGCGACTTCGCCAGAGTTCGCCGTCACCGTCCAGTTCATTTGCCCACCTCGCCGCACTAGCTGGAGCCCTGGTACGTCCCTAGTAGACCCCCACCGGCCGCTTAGGGTTCGGTCTCGCCGGCGACGAGTCTGTCGTCGACGACGACCGTGGACCATCGATCTATGTTCTAATCGTGTCGTCCTGATCGCGCTGTACCACTTCGGGTTTTATGTGCCACTGACAGGTGGACCCCCCAGGTTAATCACCCTCTGCACCGCTGAGCGTCACTGCGCCGGCCCATTTAGTTTCCCGCGCTGACCTAGTTAATTCAAATTAGGTTTTTCTATTTAGACTTAAAATCAATTCTATCCCTTAGTTCAAAAATAAATTCAAAGAGTTTTACAAATCTAAATGGAGTAATTCCAGTTTAGTTGGAAAGTTAATGGAAATCTCTATCTAAGCCTGTTGGATTTAAATCATTTAGAGTTAGAGATCTCTCCTAGTAAAATAACAAGACAAAAGCATTTGCACATTCAAACATTTTTCTAAAATCAACCATGATAGATTTTAAGTTGATTCCAACTCTCAAAAATCACATTTAACAATATCTATCTGAATTGTAATAATATTAAGGCTTGCATGCTATGCATTTCTAGTCACTTTAAATCATTAAATATTCAACTTAAACTTATTAAAATGTGATCCAACATTTAAGTCACATTCCCATATGTTAGAATATGTGGTGATGACATGTGTCCACATGATCCCATATTTTAATTGGATAATATTAAATCTTAGTTAATTTCAATGAGTAGAAATTACTTTTCTCAAATAAAAAGAAGGAAGATAGTTAATTAAAACCTTGTGATGCTTGTGATGATAATAGATCCTCAAATGTGTGCCTTAGTGTGCTAAGTAGACTAGTTAAGCTTTGTTTGGTGATTGTGTATCCTGTATGTATTTATAGAAGATAGTACCGACCAAGCTTTTGAGGAGTTCTACCAAGAGGAGGAGGAAGAAAATTCAACCACTGCACTACACAAGGCAAGCCATCATTAACAATGCAAGATAACCCTTGCAAGCTAAATAACCTAAGCAGATGCATTAGGCGTGCTTTGGTTATACCCTTTGACTTATACATACTCCAAATTTTATTTACAAGCTTTACTTTCTTTACTTTACCAAAATCCTTTACTTGTTTGAAGGTAGCATAAAAAGTATAAAACTTGACCTATCTAGATAAACTTAGATGTCATTCTATGGCATGAGATTGATCTTAGCATCCCACATTAGTGAACACTCTTCACTTAGTAGTTTAGAGCTAAACTAAAACTTGAGTCACTTTAGATGGGGAGTACTTGGGTGAAAACGACTGGTGAAAACCTTGGAATGATGAGTCATTCTATTGAGATGTTTTGACATGTGTTGAGAAACACAAATGGTTTATGATAATGAAAATGTTGAGGCATGAGCCTTAGCCCTTTTACAAAACTGATGGTTGGGTTCGGATGCGATACCATTCCAATTTTATCGTACAACCACAATACCTGAATTGGGTAAGGCTTAGCCGGAAGTTTATATGCATTAGTATTAGTTCCCTCGCGGGAGAGGTTTGAGCGAGGCTACCTCTAATTGTTGACCACCTATTGCACTGCCCAAGATGACAGATGGTCATGGTTGGGAGGCCATGCTCATAGGAGAGGTGCTTATACTAGGGGTGTGTAAAGGAAGGTTATGTTTTGATATCTGCATACTAAGTATGATGATTCAGGGTTATCCCTGACAGATGTATCGAATCTTGTGGTGAAAGTGTACCACCTTGCAGAGTGTCAAACTATTCGAAATAGCCGCGTCCACGGTTATGGATAGTTGGAGTGCCATACTGTTTAGTTGTCAGATATTTTCAAATGACTTATGAAATGAATGATGAATCTTGAATTGACCACAATAGGGTCGTGACTATGCCACTAGCTTCCCAACTTAAGTGATTCTAGAACTTTATTTTTTCTCTTTCTTTGTTCTGAACTCAGCTTAGGTTTTCAAACTTAACTTTACAAATAACCTTAGAGTTAGCATTTCCCACTACAACTACCGTACTTGTTAGTGATAGTTTGCGAGTACTTAAAGAGTACTCATGGATTTTGTCCCTGGCTATTCCTATGACCAGACTATGAAGGAGACTACCAAGATGAAGGACAACAAGACGGCTATGAGAACTAGGACTATCTTCCATCGTCAGCATTGCATGTGCCCTTGAAGATGACCCCACCTCTACGCTTATTATGTATTCCGTTGATGGTTGTATTAAGACTAGATCATGAGATCCTTTATTCCTGTAAGACCTTATTATGGTTTGTAATGGATGATGTACTATGATATCCAATCTGTATGTCTCGCAAAAATGGTAATCCTAGGAGTGCGATGTATGGCATAACCGACATCTGGGATTAAAAATCTGGGTGTGTTGACAAGTTGGTATCAGAGTCATCCTGACCATAGGAGACCCTAGATAGAATGGACGTCCGAAACAAAAACTTAGTTTCAAAACCAAAATTGATTATTTATGAAAACTATTTCCTCTCTTACCCTTGGGAATTTCTTTCTCTCAAAATATTCAGGTTCCTCCAAATTCTTACATTACTACATAAAAATTGGACACACTTGATCACGTCACTAACTTTCTCATCCTCAATTCTTATAGATGGAGACTCAGTTCAGCAAGTTCTACCAGTTGGGCAACGCAAGCCAGCTGATCTTCGAGAGGGATCTTGATTGCACTATCGGAGTACTTGGGACACCCACATCCGGGAAATTCCTTGGAGCTCAACTTCCTGGACCCGCAGGAGGAGATTTACTTTGGCTAGTCACGCGATCTTTGAGGCAAGATAGAAGCACCAACGTCCAAGAGGATCCAGTCTCCGTAAAGAGAGAACAACTGGCTAGATGGGTTAGCTAGGGCAAGCCATGAAGCTCTCGCATGTCTTTGTGCCCTAAGTGTCAACCAAATCCAAGTAACCCACTTTGCTCACTACACAAGGCGTTGACTTTATGGGAATGCCAAGTCCACCCGGATTTGAAGCGTCAGGTGGAGAACCTTGACTTCTTGATGTACGACTGACAGAAGGAGTTGGACAATGCTAGAGAGTTTGCCAACCACAACTTGCCATTGCCGCCCAGAAGGCCCAGACTTTCTCACTGCTTGTTAAGGATCATCAGTCTCCTTTGCCGCCAAGCGTGCAAAGAAGGATCGCACATCGACCATCTTCGCAAGAAGATGGCCGACCTCGAGAAGACCCTCAAGGAGCAAGAAGCTCAGCTTGCAGCAAAGGAAGAAGAAGGGAAGGTGAAGACATCCACGGAGATATGGACTCTTACCTCAGCAACGATGATGACTTTCTGGAGGAGGATGCTGTGGACTTCTACACCGAGGATGACGACTCTGACTTCATCGATGATGAGTAGATGCACTAGAGCACTATCGTAGAGTGAGGAGTATCGACACCATTGTATCATAGATTACAGAGTGGTTCTTAAAACCATATGTTTTCCTTTGTTGTTGTGGTGTGTGTGTTTGTATCGTGTGCTTGTTTGGAATGGATGAGATAAATTTAGTGCAAAAACCTGAGTCGAACTCAAAGTTTTAGCTTTGAAATCAAAACCATGAACCATAGAATTTTCCCTCTTACCCCTTTATCTACCTCAATCTTTAGATGACTCGTGGAAACCCTGGAGGGAGGGCTCATCGCAGGACCCAATGCTGCAGATTATGCAGATGCTAGTTACAGACCGTGAAGCAAGTAGGGCAGAGCGCCAAGCCAACCTACCAACTCTGCAGCAGATAGCTCATCAAGGATCCAAGTTGAAAAATTCCAGAATACCAATCCCCAATCTTTAGCACTTTGGAGTGAAGGGAATATGCCTGAGAGGCAATAATAAAGTGGTTATTATCTTATTCCATGTTTATGATAAATGTTTATTTTGCATGCCATAATTGTATTGATCGCAAACATCAATACATGTGTGTTTAATAAACAAGAAGGGTTCCTAGTTATGCCTCTCTTATAGACTAGCTTGTTGATTAACAAGATGATCAAGGTTTCCTGATCATAGATATTGGATGTTGTTAATAACAAGGTCACAACATTGTTGAATGATGGATGAACATTCATCCGAAGTATAGTTTATGATCAAAGTCATTATGTATATTGCTATAACACTATACAAAGTAATCTTTATCCTTAGACCATGAGATCATGTTAATTGCTAACACCGGAAGAGT
Organism: Avena eriantha; assembly: GCA_910589775.1. NCBI lineage: Eukaryota > Viridiplantae > Streptophyta > Magnoliopsida > Poales > Poaceae > Avena > Avena eriantha. The sequence continues at coordinate 329,488,413 of OU342741.1, read as the reverse complement.
ATCTCAAACGTCACAACACCGTAACAGGGTGACTATAAAGATGGGTTCAGTGCTACGAAGGTGTTATGTTGAGGCTCATGGATCAAGAGTGAATTTGTCAATCCGCGATGAAGGATAGATATACTCTGGGCCCTCTCGGTGATATCACATTGAGATAGCTTGCAAGCAAGTGATGTGATCACTAGAATGTTATATCACGGGAACGAGAAAAGAGTGCACGTCGGTAACGAGATCAAACTAGGTATGGACATAACGATGATCGAATCTCGGACATGTAATATATCGCGAGACAAAGGGATTTAGTTACTAGAGTTAAAGGTTCTCACGATCATAGAAGTCATCGTTGAATGTGTAGGAGTCAGTACGGATCTCCTGGTCCCGCTTCTGATTTTGATCGGCGCGGGGTCTCGATCATGTCTGCATTATTCGCGAACCGTAGGGTGACACACTTAAGAGTTACCGGACACCATTTTGGAGCACATATGTTTCAGACGAAAGAATTGCAAACGTAGGAATTGTTTCGATAGAAGCCAGAAATTGTTTCAGGTGAAATTGCAGAAAGTGGTTCTGCATGTGATATTGAAATTGCAAGGGGTTTTATGTGAATGTTTGTTAATTAAAGTATTAAAAAATTCTGAATAAAATTAATAAAAGAGTTTTATTAAATGAGAGACCATTAAATTGGATAAATTTAATGCATTTAAAGTGGAGACTTTAAAAGGGAATGTGTGAAGAGGCATTTTAATGTGGGGGGTTACCACCACATGAATGGAGGAGGTGAAGAGGCACTCCTCCATGCGCCGGCCATGAAGGAGGGGCGCCCCCTCCTCCTATAAAAGGCCGCCTCTTCTCCTTCATCCACACACCTCCTTGTGAAGGATCTCTCTCCCCTCTAGAATTATTCCCCCATGGTCTCGAATTAGCGAGATACATGTTCCCGGTGGCATTTTGTCTGGAAGGAGTTGCTGCTTCCGCTGGATCGCTAGAGCGAGGAGGGTGGAGGTGTCCGTGGGGCTTGAATGTGGTGTGCGAGTATGGATGCGCTGCTGAGTTGTGGCGCTCGGACTTCCTCACGATCTTGAGATCGGCAAGTGTACGACTACATCAACCACGAGTTCCTACTCATAACAAAACTCGTTGTCTTCGAGGGTAAGTTCTCATTGGATGTATGTCCACCCGTTTCTTTGTACCTAGTAGATAGATCTTGGCGTGTAGTTCACACCATAGGAATTTTTGTTTCTATGCTGCGGACCCAACAGTGGTATGAGAGCCTGATCTATGCGTAGGTGCTTTGCACGGGTAGTACACATATGTTATATGTGGGCGATGATGATAAGTTATTGCATCTTCTATGTATTTTGGCATAGTGCGATGAAGCGGCCCGGACCAACCTTACATGTCATCGTACATGAGACCGGTTCCATGACTGACATGCAACTTGGTTTGCATAAGTGGCTGGCGGGTGTCTGTCTCTCCTACTATAGTCAATATCTGATTTACAACGAGTTCCAAATAACTTGGTTATCCTCGTTGTGGTTCATTGTTCGTAGGTAAGAACGGTTCTATCTCCGAAAGCCCTAAGCCACGTAAAACTTGCATTGATAAAATAGAGGTGTCTAGTATAGATCGTTGCTGGGCTAGGGTCTTGATATGGTATTGTTCTAAGTAGATGTATAATA
>OU342741.1:329267767-329485734 GCA_910589775.1 Avena eriantha | reverse complement strand
AGGGCGACTCCAAGTTGGTCGTCAAGCAAACATGCATGAGTGCGACGCACTGAACGACAACATGATCGCCTACTGCGACCTCTACGACACACTCCAAGGGGACTTCGACGGCTGCGAGCTACAACACGTAGGTCACGAAAGCAATGAAGAGGCGGACGCACTCGCCAACATAGGCTCTACTTGCGCCCCCATCCCACCCCTGGGGTATTTCTCGAGCACATCTACGAACGCTCCATCAAGCCAAAGGCAGCGGAGAGAAACAAGCGCAGCAACAGACTCGGGGCTACGCCACCCAATGAGCCAATGACACTCGATGACCTGGAGCTTGATACAGGACTCGAAGGACCAATGAGCGTCATGATGGTCGAACAATCCTGGACTCAGCCGTACATCTCTACCTCCTTAGCAAAGGCTACCGAATGATCCGACTTACGACACGGCACATCGCGCGGCGATCCAAGGCATTCGTTGTTATCAACTGAACAATACAAGCGCAGCATACAGGAGTGCTCGAGCGATGCGTTTCCACGGCATATGTAAGAGCTGTCTCCTTGACATCCATGAGGGAACCTGCGGACACCACGCTGGCAGTTGCCCCTCGTGGCCAATGCTCTACGAGATGGATTCTACTACTGTCCTACAACCATGCACGACGCCAAGGACATCATCCAGAAATGCAACGTGTGCCAGCGATTCGCAGACAAGCCACACCCGCACCTGGCACAGAGCTTCGGCCTATCCCATTGCATGGCCCTTCGCGCAATGGGGACTCAACATGGTCGGCAAGCTCCCCAAGTCCTCACGAGGAGGCTACGTCTACCCTCCTAGTCGCAGTCGACAAGTTCACCAAGTGGATAGAGGCCATGACAGTGACCAATCAATCAGGGCACAGGACAGTCAAGTTCTTCGAGTCCATCATCTTCCATTTTGGAGTGCCACAACAACATCATCACAAAAATGGGACAAACTTCACATCCAAGGAGTTCCAAGAATTCTGCGAAATCTGGGAATCACATCAGCTACGCCTCGGTAGCGCATCACAGACCAATGGTTAGGTCGAAAAGGTGAACAGGCTCCTCTGCGGTGGCATCAAGAAGCGACTCCTCTGGCCACACGAACAAGCCGCGGGTTGCTGGCCAACGAACTACAATTAGTACTCTGGAGCCTACGCATAACCCCAAACAGTGCTACAGGCTACACCCCGTTCTTTATGGTGCACGGGGCTGAAGCGGTGCTACCCGCCAAGGTACGGTGCAAAGCGTCGCGTGGGGTTCACTTACGCGAGCAGGATTCATCACTTGCACTCGAAGACTCCGTTGACCTCCTTGACGAGGCAAGGGAATCGCCGCGGAAGATCAAAGATCTACCAGCAGAACCTGTGTAACTACCACACAGTAGGCTACGCCCCAGATCCTTCGTTAAAGGCGACCTGTCCTGTGACTGAAGCAGCAGGACATCTCAAGCTCGAGTCCCCCTGGGAGGGACCATACGTGATTACAGAAGTAATACCAGGTGGCGCCTATCGCCTTCAAGATTTAGAGACAGGAGTCGCATACTCCAACCCTTGAACGTCGCGCAGTTGCGATGCTTCTACCCTTAGTCATTTTTACTTTTACATTTCAAATAAGGCCACTCAGCCAAGGCTACTTAGCCACACATTGTACTTCATACCGTCTCATGAGTAAATAAAGCTAAGTGCCCCAAAAACTCTATGTTCTCCTTTATTTTTCTGTATCTTATCCACTCGGGGGCTGCGCCACCCGATACACATCTGTTCTACGAACTAAACGCGATATCCTGAGTAGCTGGCACATCAATCGAAACCCTCGACATACATCAACCCAGTTGCAACACACCTGACAGGTTGACAAGGGACTGAGATAACGCATGGCCAGGCTAATGAAAAGGAGTCGCATAGTGCAACACACTCACAAATATACACGCTAACAAGCTCTTTATACATCATCAACAGTCAATTATGCACATCATTACATACGAACTTTACAACACTGGTACACTTATGTGCATGATACAAACTAAACTACTATTGCAACAAGAGAACATTAGTTTGTTCCTCGAAGAAGTCGGCGATCTCCTCCGCTGGGTGATCCAACGCCTGATAATGCGACACCATATTCCAAGCAGAACCCACTGGTGGCGCAGGTGGACCAGCTGCAATTTCCACAATGTCTACATCTGGCCTATACAGTCGCAGCAGCGACAGGGCGCCTTGGCACCAGCCACCAACTGCTGTCTTACACACTTGCGAACCGCAGCCAAGTCTTGGAACTTGGCAAGGAGGGCCAGCATGCTCGATGGCGCAATATCCAGAGGAAACATCGTCCTATAAATGTTCTTCAAGCATGACTGTGACTTCTTTAGAAAGTGCAGCACTCGTGACGCACGATCCTGCAGGGTCGCCAGTGTGATCGCACGATCATGATCCACCCAGAAGTATCCACTCTCCTGAAGTTGCTCTTGGGTTAGGTCATGCATGCGAATGGCAATCCTATCTTTCTCATCCTACGGATGGCGCGTGCTAACAACTATACAAAACAAGAACAGAAGTCTGAGGACAGCACACCATTGCGAGTGACTACAAGGAAAAGATAAGAGTAAGCAAACTAACATTTAAATTGGTCGCCCACTGTGTCATCTACCCCAACAGATATTGTTTCTCGGGCAGCGGCTTTCTCTGCTTTCGATTTCCATACATCCGCATTACCGCGGAGTATGGGCAATTCACGCTGCAACTGCTTCACCGATCATGAATTCGCGAGAGCAGAGACAGCTCATCCACCCTTGAGCACGGCGGCGCCAAACTATCATCAAGGGGTGGCGAATCCTGAGGTTCCCTCAAAGGATCACTTGATGTGCCCTATCACAAGGCAAGCAAGAAGCAATAAGAAGCCCTATGCACATACAAAAACATTCGAGTGTATTCAACGATTAGCAAAAGTATCAGTAGATACACTCGCCAAAAGGCATGTTCTTCACAAAGACATAAGCTACTTCAACTATTACAAAGCTACTGAGGAGCAACTGGTTTCTTCGACTTGGATGGCTTTGGGGGCATCATCGACTCAGTGGCGGTATCAGATGCCACTAACTTTCCTCCGGCCCCTGACGCCGCAGCCTTTGCCGCCTTCTTGGCCTGTTGCAGCTCCTCAGAGTACTTTGCAACTGTGTTAATCAGCTGCGGCCCACAGTTTCCACAGGCAGTCGCGAATGGAGCAAAGACTACCTGCTGGCCGTCCGCGCTAACGGGCATCGCCCTTGAGACCATTGCAAGATCAACTTCGACTCCGTGGGCCTACACCATAGCGAGTGACATTGACGCGCCGACCGCATGGAGCGAGTCCTTGAAGATTGTAGGGACACTCCCGGCGAGATACTCCACTAGCTCGTCCATGTTCTCGATCAGCTCAGCCTTGGGCATCAGCTCTTCCCAGAGGCAACTGAGCATGCCCTTGGCCTTAGAGAGCATATCTTGAACGGCGGCGCTGCGCTCCTCGACTGGCTGAAAGCGCACCTGGCAAGGCATCGTCACGACGGAGGGCCTAAGGGTCGAAGCTCAAATCGCTAGCATCTGTACATAAACCCACACATGGGTACGAAAGTCAGTGCCAATGACAAATTCGAACATAAACGATAATGATATCCAAGCAAGGTACCTGAGAGGGCCTTGGCAATCGAGAAAAGCTGTTCTTCGAACAACTTCTCCCTAGCTGCGATGGAGGCACGTAGATCCTCTTCGCGCTTTTGTGCCTCATCACACCACGCCGCGATTGTCTCACCGCGGCTCTTCACAGCCGCGGCGAGTGTCTTTTCCATGGTGGCGGCATTGCGCAGAAGGGCATTATGTTCAGCTACAAAACAAAACAAAAGGGATTGACTATCAGTTGACTACATAAAAACGATGCTAAAGAAGAAGAAGTAAAGGAACTTACTTTCTACCACGCGATGGCACGTATCCAGCATTGCATGCTGGCGACCCATCACAAGCACTTGCTCCACCAGATGAGCAGCTTCCTTAACAAGGAGCTGTCGAAAAAGGAAAAACACCAGAAGATCAGGAGATGACATAGATAAAACCAACGGCAATATTAGAAGAAGAGATGATAGACTTACATGATCCTCCAATGACTCCGAAGTCGATTGGTGTGCAGCCATCCGGGCAACCATCTGATGCTCCCCATCATGTGGAGAGCTGGATGAGTTGTGCCCGGAGTGGGCTGCCAATGGAGGGGAAGGAGCACGCTCAACCTCTTTCTTGGCCCTCGAGGTTGTGACTCCCGATTCATTCAAAAATTGGAGGTCGCCAGAAGATGATGATGCCTGCTGACTGCAAGACAAAACCAACATCAAGAAAGGGCAAATCCAAAGAAGAACCAAAAAGGACAACTCGAATACTTACCAATAAAACTTATCAAAGTCGAAGGTTGGCTCCCCCGACTCTGACGACGACTCCTTCGGTTGTCGCATCTTCTTGCGAGAAGATGGCGCCACGGCACTCACAGGAATGGCAGGGATCGGCGACTCCACACCAACGCATGCACCTTCTGGAGCCGAAGGAGACGACGCATCAGAATCCTCGCTGCGCGAACGCTTGCGAGTATCCGGACTACCCGACTCGGGGGCTTCCTCCTCCACATCAGATGGGACGGTCGACTCCGACTCGTCCTCTTCCAAAGCTTCACGAGGAATAACCCCCTCAGGAAGGGGGGCATACAGGGTGACACTGCCCAATCCTGCATACAAACCACAATTCAGCACAAAGTTAAGAAACAGCAAAGAAGCAATCAACAAACTAAGCTACTGCGTAGCACAACTATACTCAGGAGGAGGGTTAGCAACATCGAATGGAGGAACGATTGGTTCACTGGGGGCACATCGTTGATGGTGTACTTGGTGACCAATCGAACCCTTTTTATCTACTTCACTCGCGGACATCCACTCGGCAGACACGCGAGTGACATCGTCAGCACCAGCCCACTGAAACATGGGATGGACTCTGGCCTGCAGGGGCTGGACGTGATGGCGCAGCCATGTGCGAATGAGGGCACAACCTCCCTCCTCTTTGCCCATGCGACTCTCGAGGTCGCAGACGCGCTCGTACATCACATCTGTCTTCTCGGACTCGCTGGGCATGATCACATTCTTCCAGGAGCGCCTCCTCTTGCACGACGTCGCGGGGTCGAAGGACGCAAGTCCGAAGTGGTCTCCGGCAGGCCTTCTCGTCGCGGACGTAGAACCACTTGTCCCTCCACCCTTGGACGGACATCGCCAGCTTGATGTCGAAGTATGTGGCGGATGGATCGACGTGGATTCCGCAGCCGCCTACATCGTAGACTACAGAGCCAGATGCCGATTGGTGCTTCAACTTGAAGAGGCGCTTGAAGAGCCGACCGAAATGCGGCTCGATTCCGAGCAACACTCGCAGAGGGTAATGTAGCAAGCTACATGGAGGATGGAATTGGGGGACAGTTGATGGAGCTAGAGCTCGTAAAACAAAAGAGGCCCCTGAAAGAAAGGAATGCAGGGGAACGAGAGGGCCGCGAATGATGAACGCTAGGGAACAATCACCCAAAAACCAGCAGGAGGAGATGGGGATTACACTCGCCGCCGGGGACGCACGCGTCTGCGACTGCAGAGGACAAAACTCCGTCTTGGCGAAGAACACAAAGATCAGAGGACTTGATCACAGATGGACGCCACGCGCCATTCGTGACGCGAGTGCCCGTTGCCCTTCTTCTTTCCGCCGGCTGCGGTGCTGGTGCCTGCGAGCGGCGGAGCCGCCTTTCTTCTTCATCGCAGCAATGGCATCAGCGGAATCGGCCCACAGCACCCACTTCTTCTTCCATTCCGGCGGTGTGCAATGTGACTGCAGGAAGGTAGCTGGGAAATACGCGGAGCTGGTCCTGCGCCACGGAGGAAAAAAAGAGCGCAAAGAAGCAGAGGAGCAGCGGCAATGGCGATGGAAGCAAACGATGAGTGGAATTAGATGTGAATTTTACCGTCGCTTGCATCGTTACTTAACCCCCTGGGAAAATGCAATCCAATGGCTTAGAAAAACCCTACCAGACGCGTGGCATTCATCGTGCTCGACACGTGGAGGAGTTGAAACGCGAACTGTCCCCCCACTACTCCCATTACCCGTAGAATCGAGGAGACACAGTTAACATACATATTACGCACGCCCGGTCAAATCAGAATCAGGGAGTGGGACCCACCGCTCGTCACGTCCCGTCAAACTCGCTCACGCGGGCAACCGAGGTCATGAAATCGTCAGCACTGATGTCATCAAAAACTACGCAGCAGAAGACTTCGACTACTTTAGTCCTTGCTCGAGTCTTCGACTCCACCAAGCACTCTGGGGTACTCCATAGGGAGAACTGGTCGCGAGCACCCTACGATTTTTCTTCTTCTTTTACAGGAACACGGAGAATTAAAGAAAACTCAACCACTCGAAACACAGTTTGACTATGGACATGGGTTACTCCCATAGGGAGCCCGGAAGCAAATTCGACTGAAACAAGCAAACAAAAGATGACTAGTCCCTGTCTGAGTCTTTGACTCAACCAGGCACTCGGGGGCTACTCCCATAGGGAGCGATGGTCGCGCACCCTATGATTATTTGTACAAAGTACTGTGTGTTGATAACATCCACACTCGAAGCTTATGGCGACACCGCCTCATAATTTTTTCCCTACAAAGAAACTGCGTCTCCTGGGTCACCCGAATCGTCTCCGCGTTGATAAATTCGGGATGTCTCGCTTACAGCGTGAGATAAGACCTCATCAACGCCTAGCAATGCATTAGCTGCACACTACCAGAAAATATCCGTGCCTATAGGTACGATGAACATGCCTTGACGGCTGCGTCGAGTGCTCACACCCATATACTGGAATTTGACTCCTATAAGACCTCCGCGGCTTGAGTCGAATTACACCAGCACTTTTCCAGATTCGAGTCCGGGGACTCGAGTTCGAGTAGATGGCGTCGTTTTACCCTAAGGTAGTTAACTGATACCGGTACATCGGTTAAAATCAGGCACGCACATCAACAATCGCTATGACATAAACAGAGTAGTCGAAAAACATACTCAGTCATGCACTCGAAAGGCTTCATAAAGTCTCCAATCGAATATGCGATTCCACTGGACACTCAGGGGCTACTGACATGTGTATACCCTACAGGTACTCGAGCTTGGTATATACGGTCTGAATGCGTAGAGGCCCACGGTGTCGCCAAGGCCCAAATGAAGAACTCGAGTAACCTACGGACTCTCGATTACTTGAAGAACAAGAAGAAGCTAAAGATAGAAAGTTCAAAGGGGAAAACCCTAACCTGTAACCGACTCGACCTTCTACCCGAGACCTAGCCTATCTATATAAAGGCTAGGAGGGGCGGTGAGGAGGACACACGCAACCCTAGTTTCCACAACCCTCGCCAGATTGCATCTCCGCACCATTGTAATCCTCAATTCCTTTCATAATTCCACGACCAGACAAGCAGGAGGAGGGACCTCTACGAGGCCTGAACCTGGGTAAATCTTCGAGTCCCCTGTGTGCTTGTTTGCTAGCCGATAGATGTCTCCAGCGCTCCCTCCTTCTCCAAAACCCAAGTCCATAACAATGGGCATTGATGAGTTAAACCCTCATCACCTATGGTTTATCAGGAAATACGAATACACGGAACAATTCCTCAAACCTTAGGTGTTTTTCTAAACTTGTAACACAAATATCTTCCTTTATGATCCAATCATAAATTCTTTATTTTCTCATTACAATGATTTTATACTGCATCTTGAAAGTCTTTGAATGTTTTTCAAATGTTTCATATGTCTTCCTTATTAAGTAAATATACACATATATTTTCTCAAATTTCTAGAGAAATTATATGAAGTTGAAAGATCCACCGCACATGGCTACACATAATGGACTATATACATCATCATGCACAATGTCTAATAAGTTAGTCATCCATTCCTCTTTGGCCTATGCATGGAGTTTTAATTATCTCTAGGAGAGTCCCACAAGCGTCAATTGGTCAAAATCAATGACTCCAAAATTCCATCAACATGGAGTTTCTTCATGTTTTCTTTCCAATATAATTTAAACGGCGATGACACTCATAAGTGATCTTTTAATCATTTCTCTTGCGACATTTTATCATTAGTTTTAATGGACATGATTTCTCCAACTAAACTTGTAAAATTTCTTCAATCTTCTATGGATTCCGGGTAGTTATTTGAACAATCATTGTTCTCATAATACTTGAAGAAAATAACAATTATTAAAACAAATCTTGAAGGATAGGTTTGATGTTAACGAAAAACACAACAACACTTTATTTGTTTTTGATGAACATCATCACTTATTCTCTTGCTAGTTACTTAGTCCATTGTAGTTCATGAATTGTGTTGTTCTATATGACATTTTACACTAACCAATTCGATATCCAATACCCAATAACCACATTGTTTAACAAGCAAAGACTACACCCATAACATATCTATATCATCTATGTACCTAAGCTGGACATTTCTAGTCTTCTTCTTTTTTGCCAAATATTTTCTAGATTCTCTTTCAGCATTTCCTTTTTATTTAAATGAATCTATCAACATCAATAGTGGCGCCATACATATGACACATAGTCCAAAGCATTTTTAGTCAAATACTAATACCCTTGGACTCACACTTTGAAGTGGATCACCATCATCAAATGTTTGGTGTTCTTTACAAATCCATTCTTTAGTAATCTTTTAGTGTAGTAAACATATTACATGCATCTTCTATTCATCCTTATCATGACAACTTTCATGATCAAGATACTATATCTTATAAAGGCGAATCACGAGTATAATGTTAGTTATCAAAACCTTTTGGGAGATTAGGACACCTAGCATCTCCAACCTTCACAAATTTTCATACAGTATGAGAACATGTATTTTACTAAATTATACTCTATCATATTGCAACCAAAACATTGTTTCAAATATCACAATATCTTCCACACATGATAGTTTCTGAAACAATTCTTTCAGCTCCTAGATAACCTTGATACTAAAACATATTTTGAATACCAAGGATCATGGAGGCAAACATGATATTTAGATACTAACACTGGAGTTGTTACTCTTGATTTAATACAACTTATTAAACTTGACAGAGTAGGTGGGGTTTACTGAATGTTTGCAATAAGACTTTTAAACTTTAGATTGATACTCGAAACAATAGGATACTAGTTCGTAAAGTAAGTATCTAGAATTGTATAGCTATATTATCTCAATTATAACTAATAATAAGGTAGTAAACGGATGCCAATGACTACAACAAATTATGCAAATTCACTTTGATTTAGTTTATGATAAATTGAGTTCAACTTTAGTGATATTACTACATGAACTCCCACTCAAAACCAACATCTCTCGAGTTGTTTCAGTGATTACATGAACCATATGCACTACACCAAGACCGATCATCACGTCAATTGGTTGCAGCTTCAAAGGCGAGCATCTATATGGTCATCATATCAACTATATGACTCATACTTTACCTTTTGGTTCATGTTCTGAGGCCATGTCTGTACATGCTAGGAACGCCAAGTAACAACCTTAGTACCCACATGTGTAAAACTGTCTTACACCCGTTTTATGCGACTGTAGAGTCTATCACACCCGATCTTCATGTGGTGCCTCAAAACAACGAACTTCTTAATGGTGCATACTAAAGGAAGGACACATTTTTTCTTGATATTTAAATGAGGGATCATATTATTATGCTACTAAACGCCAAACAAGCAAAATAAGATGCAAAAAAACATCATATGTAAAAGTGGTATGATATAGTTCTAGCACTTGATCACTATCTTGTGCATCATGATATGATCATCATCATTCCATTTGTGTAAGGCCAAGGTCTATGGTTCTTACACTTTGGTTTGTTATAATTTCCAAGAGTATCAAACTACACTTCAAATTATAACATTACCATATCATAGTACTTGCCTAGCAACAACTAAACTAGATGCTTCTAATTTATCATTTGCATGTTTGTACATGGCTTAGGTCTTTCGGAGATAGAACCGTTCTTACCTACGAACATGGAACCACGACGATAATAATCAAATTATTAGCAACCCTCTGCAAATCAGATATTGACTATAGTAGGAGAGACATGCACCAACAATCCACTTATGCAAAACTAGTTGGATGTCAAGCGTGGAACATGTCTCATCTACGAGGACATGTAAAGTTAGTCTGGGCCGCTTCATCCCACTATGCCACAATTATCCAAAATACATAAAGGATGCAATAACATGATCATCAGCGCCCACATAATCATATGTGTTCTACCCGTGCAAAGTATCTAGGCATAGATCAGACTCTAATACCACTGTTGGGTTCACAACATAGAAAACAAGTTTTCCCATGATATGAAGAACTAAGCACTCCGATCTATCTACCTAGATACAATCAATGGGTGGATATACATCCATAGAGATCTTACCCTCGAATACCAAAAAGCTTTGTTAACAAAATTTGATTTTGTGGATGATGTATTCGTACACTTGCCAATCTCAAGATCGAGTTAAAGTTCAGCACCGCAAAGTAGCAGCTCCGTGATCACACACACATTAATCACCGTGATAACTGTAATATCCCAATACTTAATCCAAAGTTGATCAAGATCCAATCTATCCAATTTAGGGTTAACAAAAACTTTTCCATTTAAAAATCTTTAAACATTCATATGTGTGTGCATTTAAAATAGGAGCTGTTTTGAATTGCCATGTTTGAGTGATCCATTGGTTGTAAAATGATTCTAAGGTGAATTACACATCATCTAGATCATTCCCAAACAAATCCCAAAGTAAAAGAAATCAAAAAGAATAAAATAAGGAAATGGTCATTTGTGCCATTTTAACTAACTAGGACACTTTGGGTGTTCCTAGGACTCAAATGCCAACAGAGAAAATTGTGGTTCTTTGCACCCCTTGCTAGTACAAGTAGCGATGTGCCAAGGCCCACTTTGTGATCTCCCAAAAACATTCAAACTCTAATTTTAAATGACATTTGAAAATTGAATCTAGTGTATGTATCAAGATCACACTAATTCAAAAACCACTCAAATGAACTCCATTTCGAAATCCCAAGCAAACCTAGATGCTCAAGCATAAGTTACACCACTCCACCAAAAATCTTTCAAAAATTCAAAACTTTCTCTCATGCGGCCATTTGATCGAACAGGTGGCAGGCAGAGAATATTTGGCCTAACTAACACTATTTTGGAGAAAATCTTGTCGAGCCAATGTGCATTGATCACCTTGGTCTCCCCTAGGCCCAACCAGACCAAAACCACCCCTATCCTTAGCCCCCGGTGCTAGTGCCATGACACCCCGATGCCATGATCACTGGACGGCCGTGCCCGAGCCGCAGCAGACCGCCAGCCCTTCTCCGCCGCTCCAGGAAGCAAGGCGCCACCTCACCTTTGCCCACAGTCCACCCCATGGCTGCAGATAGCCGCTGGACCACCCTAGAGCCTCGCTGCCCTTTCTCTCTGCGTGCAGCCAGAGCGTGCCAGAGCACGATCGCCGCCAGCATGCCACAGACCATGCCTCGACACCAAATCGCGCACGTCGCTCCGCCTTGAACCAAACAACCCGCCAGACATGGCCGTGCACCGTGGCGTGACCCATAGTCACCGGGAGCAGCGTCGAGCACCACCTCTGTCCCTCAGAGCGCAGGGAGCCCCCGACCGAGAACCACCACCCCTAGCCAACCCATTGCACCATAGCTGACCGCCCACCGTCCGCCTACCTCACCCGCGCTGGTAGCCCCTGTATTGCGGTCACCGAGGAGCCGCGACCATGCCTCACTGCCACACCGTCGAGCCTATATAAGGAGGCCTCCCCTGCACCATCTCTTCACACCATTCCACTCCCCTCTCTCCACTGATCGTTTCCCCTCTCTCGCCGGTGCCGCTGGAGCAGCACATCACCGGAATTCCGCTAGAGGTAGCCGCTGCAGAGGAGGAGAAGTGGTCATCGATTTTGTCCACCTCAGCCCCTGCCGCGACTTCGCCAGAGTTCGCCGTCACCGTCCAGTTCATTTGCCCACCTCGCCGCACTAGCTGGAGCCCTGGTACGTCCCTAGTAGACCCCCACCGGCCGCTTAGGGTTCGGTCTCGCCGGCGACGAGTCTGTCGTCGACGACGACCGTGGACCATCGATCTATGTTCTAATCGTGTCGTCCTGATCGCGCTGTACCACTTCGGGTTTTATGTGCCACTGACAGGTGGACCCCCCAGGTTAATCACCCTCTGCACCGCTGAGCGTCACTGCGCCGGCCCATTTAGTTTCCCGCGCTGACCTAGTTAATTCAAATTAGGTTTTTCTATTTAGACTTAAAATCAATTCTATCCCTTAGTTCAAAAATAAATTCAAAGAGTTTTACAAATCTAAATGGAGTAATTCCAGTTTAGTTGGAAAGTTAATGGAAATCTCTATCTAAGCCTGTTGGATTTAAATCATTTAGAGTTAGAGATCTCTCCTAGTAAAAATAACAAGACAAAAGCATTTGCACATTCAAACATTTTTCTAAAATCAACCATGATAGATTTTAAGTTGATTCCAACTCTCAAAAATCACATTTAACAATATCTATCTGAATTGTAATAATATTAAGGCTTGCATGCTATGCATTTCTAGTCACTTTAAATCATTAAATATTCAACTTAAACTTATTAAAATGTGATCCAACATTTAAGTCACATTCCCATATGTTAGAATATGTGGTGATGACATGTGTCCACATGATCCCATATTTTAATTGGATAATATTAAATCTTAGTTAATTTCAATGAGTAGAAATTACTTTTCTCAAATAAAAAGAAGGAAGATAGTTAATTAAACCTTGTGATGCTTGTGATGATAATAGATCCTCAAATGTGTGCCTTAGTGTGCTAAGTAGACTAGTTAAGCTTTGTTTGGTGATTGTGTATCCTGTATGTATTTATAGAAGATAGTACCGACCAAGCTTTTGAGGAGTTCTACCAAGAGGAGGAGGAAGAAAAATTCAACCACTGCACTACACAAGGCAAGCCATCATTAACAATGCAAGATAACCCTTGCAAGCTAAATAACCTAAGCAGATGCATTAGGCGTGCTTTGGTTATACCCTTTGACTTATACATACTCCAAATTTTATTTACAAGCTTTACTTTCTTTACTTTACCAAAATCCTTTACTTGTTTGAAGGTAGCATAAAAAGTATAAAACTTGACCTATCTAGATAAACTTAGATGTCATTCTATGGCATGAGATTGATCTTAGCATCCCACATTAGTGAACACTCTTCACTTAGTAGTTTAGAGCTAAACTAAAACTTGAGTCACTTTAGATGGGAGTACTTGGTGAAAACGACTGGTGAAAACCTTGGAATGATGAGTCATTCTATTGAGATGTTTTGACATGTGTTGAGAAACACAAATGGTTTATGATAATGAAAATGTTGAGGCATGAGCCTTAGCCCTTTTACAAAACTGATGGTTGGGTTCGGATGCGATACCATTCCAATTTTATCGTACAACCACAATACCTGAATTGGGTAAGGCTTAGCCGGAAGTTTATATGCATTAGTATTAGTTCCCTCGCGGGAGAGGTTTGAGCCGAGGCTACCTCTAATTGTTGACCACCTATGCACTGCCCAAGATGACAGATGGTCATGGTTGGGAGGCCATGCTCATAGGAGAGGTGCTTATACTAGGGTGTGTAAAGGAAAGGTTATGTTTGATTATCTGCATACTAAGTATGATGATTCAGGGTTATCCCTGACAGATGTATCGAATCTTGTGGTGAAAGTGTACCACCTTGCAGAGTGTCAAACTATTCGAATAGCCGCGTCCACGGTTATGGATAGTTGGAGTGGCCATACTGTTTAGTTGTCAGATATTTTCAAAATGACTTATGAAATGAATGATGAATCTTGAATTGACCACAATAGGGTCGTGACTATGCCACTAGCTTCCCAACTTAAGTGATTCTAGAACTTTATTTTTTCTCTTTCTTTGTTTCTGAACTCAGCTTAGGTTTCAAACTTAACTTTACAAATAACTTAGAGTTAGCATTTCCCACTACAACTACCGTACTTGTTAGTGATAGTTTGCGAGTACTTAAAGAGTACTCATGGATTTTGTCCCTGGCTATTCCTATGACCAGACTATGAAGGAGACTACCAAGATGAAGGACAACAAGACGGCTATGAGAACTAGGACTATCTTCCATCGTCAGCATTGCATGTGCCCTTGAAGATGGACCCCACCTCTACGCTTATTATGTATTCCGTTGATGGTTGTATTAAGACTAGATCATGAGATCCTTTATTCCTGTAAGACCTTATTATGGTTTGTAATGGATGATGTACTATGATATCCAATCTGTTATGTCTCGCAAAAATGGTAATCCTAGGAGTGCGATGTATGGCATAACCGACATCTGGGATTAAAAATCTGGGTGTTGACAAGTTGGTATCAGAGTCATCCTGACCATAGGAGACCCTAGATAGAATGGACGTCCGAAACAAAAACTTAGTTTCAAAACCAAAGTGATTATTTATGAAAACTATTTCCTCTCTTACCCTTGGGAATTCTTTCTCTCAAAAATATTCATGTTCCTCCAAATTCTTACATTACTACATAAAAATTGGACACACTTGATCACGTCACTAACTTTCTCATCCTCAATTCTTATAGATGGAGACTCAGTTCAGCAAGTTCTACCAGTTGGGCAACGCAAGCCAGCTGATCTTCGAGAGGGATCTTGATGCACTATCGGAGTACTTGGGACACCCACATCCGGAATTCCTTGGAGCTCAACTTCCTGGACCCGCAGGAGGAGATTTACTTTGGCTAGTCACCGCTGATCTTTGAGGCAAGATAGAAGCACCAACGTCCAAGAGGATCCAGTTCTCCGTAAGAGAGAACAACTGGCTAGATGGGTTAGCTAGGGCAATGCATGAAGCTCTCGCATGTCTTTGTGCCCTAAGTGTCAACCAAATCCAAGTAACCCACTTTGCTCACTACACAAGGCGTGACTTTATGGGAATGCCAAGTCACCCGGATTTGAAGCGTCAGGTGGAGAACCTTGACTTCTTGATGTACGACTGACAGAAGGAGTTGGACAATGCTAGAGAGTTTGCCAACCACAACCTTGCCATTGCCGCCCAGAAGGCCCAGACTTTCTCACTGCTTGTTAAGGATCATCAGTCTCTTTGCCGCCAGCGTGCAAAGAAGGATCGCACCATCGACCATCTTCGCAAGAAGATGGCCGACCTCGAGAAGACCCTCAAGGAGCAAGAAGCTCAGCTTGCAGCAAAGGAAGAAGAAGCGGAAGGTGAAGACATCCACGGAGATATGGACTCTTACCTCAGCAACGATGATGACTTTCTGGAGGAGGATGCTGTGGACTTCTACACCGAGGATGACGACTCTGACTTCATTGATGATGAGTAGATGCACTAGAGCACTATCGTAGAGTGAGGAGTATCGACACCATTGTATCATAGATTACAGAGTGGTTCTTAAAACCATATGTTTTCCTTTGTTGTTGTGGTGTGTGTGTTTGTATCGTGTGCTTGTTTGGAATGGATGAGATAAATTTAGTGGCAAAAACCTGAGTCGAACTCAAAGTTTTAGCTTTGAAATCAAAACCATGAACCATAGAATTTTCCCTCTTACCCCTTTATCTACCTCAATCTTTAGATGACTCGTGGAAACCCTGGAGGGAGTGGCTCATCGCATGACCCAATGCTGCAGATTATGCAGATGCTAGTTACAGACCGTGAAGCAAGTAGGGCAGAGCGCCAAGCCAACCTACCAACTCTGCAGCAGATAGCTCATCAAGGATCCAAGTTGAAAAATTCCAGAATACCAATCCCCCAATCTTTAGCACTTTGGAGTGAAGGGAATATGCCTGAGAGGCAATAATAAAGTGGTTATTATCTTATTCCATGTTTATGATAAATGTTTATTTTGCATGCCATAATTGTATTGATCGCAAACATCAATACATGTGTGTTTAATAAACAAGAAGGGTTCCTAGTTATGCCTCTCTTATAGACTAGCTTGTTGATTAACAAGATGATCAAGGTTTCCTGATCATAGATATTGGATGTTGTTAATAACAAGGTCACAACATTAGTTGAATGATGTGATGAACATTCATCCGAAGTATAGTATTATGATCAAAGTCATTATGTTTATATTGCTATAACACTATACAAAGTAATCTTTATCCTTAGACCATGAGATCATGTTAATTGCTAACACCGGAAGAGTATCTCAAACGTCACACCGTAACAGGGTGACTATAAAGATGGGTTCAGTGCTACGAAGGTGTTATGTTGAGGCTCATGGATCAAGAGTAGAATTTGTCAATCCCGATGAAGGATAGATATACTCTGGGCCCTCTCGGTGATATCACATTGAGATAGCTTGCAAGCAAGTGATGTGATCACTAGAATGTTATATCACGGGAACGAGAAAAGAGTGCACGTCGGTAACGAGATCAAACTAGGTATGGACATAACGATGATCGAATCTCGGACATGTAATATATCGCGAGACAAAGGGATTTAGTTACTAGAGTTAAAGGTTCTCACGATCATAGAAGTCATCGTTGAATGTGTATGAGTCAGTACGGATATCCTGGTCCCGCTTCTGATTATTGATCGGCGCGGGGTCTCGATCATGTCTGCATTATTCGCGAACCGTAGGGTGACACACTTAAGAGTTACCGGACACCATTTTGGAGCACATATGTTTCAGACGAAAGAATTGCAAAACGCAGGAATTGTTTCGATAGAAGCCAGAAATTGTTTCAGGTGAAATTGCAGAAAGTGGTTCTGCATGTGATATTGAAATATTGCAAGGGGTTTTATGTGAATGTTTGTTAATTAAAGTAATTAAAAAATTCTGAATAAAATTAATAAAAGAGTTTTATTAAATGAGAGACCATTAAATTGGATAAATTTAATGCATTTAAAGTGGAGACTTTAAAAGGGAATGTGAAGAGGCATTTTAATGTGGGGGGTTACCACCACATGAATGGAGGAGGTGAAGAGGCACCTCCTCCATGCGCCGGCCATGAAGGAGGGCGCCCCCCTCCTCCTATAAAAGGCCGCCTCTTCCTCCTTCATCCACACACCTCCTTGTGAAGGATCTCTCTCCCCCTCTAGAATTATTCCCCCATGGTCTCGAATTAGCGAGATACATGTTCCCGGTGGCATTTTGTCTGGAAGGAGTTGCTGCTTCCGCTGGATCGCTAGAGCGAGGAGGTGGAGGTTGTCCGGTGGCTTGAATGTGTGTGCGAGTATGGATGCGCTGCTGAGTTGTGGCGCTCGGACTTCCTCACGATCTTGAGATCGGCAAGTGTACGACTACATCAACCACGAGTTCCTACTCATTAACAAAACTCGTTGTCTTCGAGGGTAAGTTCTCATTGGATGTATGTCCACCCGTTTCTTTGTACCTAGTAGATAGATCTTGGCGTGTAGTTCACACCATAGGAATTTTTTTGTTTTCTATGCTGCGGACCCAACAGTGGTATGAGAGCCTGATCTATGCGTAGGTGCTTTGCACGGGTAGTACACATATGTTTATATGTGGGCGATGATGATCATGTTATTGCATCTTCTATGTATTTTGGCATAGTGCGATGAAGCGGCCCGGACCAACCTTACATGTCATCGTACATGAGACCGGTTCCATGACTGACATGCAACTTGTTTTGCATAAGTGGCTGGCGGGTGTCTGTCTCTCCTACTATAGTCAATATCTGATTTACAACGAGTTCCAAATAACTTGGTTATCCTCGTTGTGGTTCATGTTCGTAGGTAAGAACGGTTCTATCTCCGAAAGCCCTAAGCCACGTAAAACTTGCAATTGATAAATTAGAGGTGTCTAGTATAGATCGTTGATGGGCTAGGGTCTTGATATGGTATTGTTCTAAGTAGATGTATAATAGATACTCTTACAACACACTTAACGTGTAAGTTCCATAGACCTTGGCCTTACACACAAAGGAATGATAGAGATCATACCACGATGCAAATGATAGATATCAAATGCATGGACCATATCATCTCACTTTACACATTAGATGTTAGCATCTTATACTCCTAGTTTGGCGTTTTCTATAGCATTGTAAGATGATCCCTCATTTAAATATCAAGATAAAATGTGTTCTTCCTTAAGTATGCACCATTTTTTGGATCGTATTTCGAGACATCACGTGATGATCGGGTGTACTCGACTCGACGCTTTCATACAAACGGGTGTAAGACAGTTTTACACATGCGAGTACTAAGGTTCTTACTTGGCGAGCCTAGCATGTACAGACATGGCCTCGGAACACGGACCAAAAGGTTAAGCATGAGTCATATAGTTGATATGACGCCCATATAGACGCTCGCCTTTGAAGCTACATCAACTCACGTGATGATCGGACTTGGTGTAGTGGATTTGGTTCATGTAATCACCAAAAAGGCACGAGGGATGTCATTTTTGAGTGGGTGTTTATTTCTAATTTGGGTTAGTTGAACTCAGTTTGTCATAAACTAAATCGAAGTGAATTTGCATAATTTGTTGTAGTCATTGGCATCTGTTCACTTCCTTATGCTTAGTTTTTATTTGAGATAATAGAACTATAGCATTCTGGATATTTACTTTACGAACTGGTATCGTATTGTTTTGAATGTCAATTTAAAGTTTATAAGTCATATTGCAAACTTTCAGCAAACTCTGTTTACTCCATGAAGTTTAATAAGTAGTATTAAATCAAGAGTAAGAATTCCAATGTTAGTATCTAAAGTATCATGTTTGCCTCCATGATTATTGATATTCAAAAGTTGTTTTAATATCAAGATTATATAGGAGCTGAAAATTGTTTCAGAAACCATCATGTGTGAAAGATATTGTGATATCTGAAACAATTTTTTTGGTTGCATTATGATAGAGTATAATCTAGCAAAATACATGTTCTCATATTGTATGAGAATTTGTGAAGGATGGAGATGCTAAGCATCCGGATCTCCCAAAAAGGTTTTGGGAACTAACATTATACTCGCGATTCTTCCTTATAGGCTATAGTAGCTTGATCATGAAAGTTGTCATGATAAGGGTGAATAGAAGATGTAAGTAAAATGTTTACTACACTAAAAGATTACTAAAGAATGGATTTTTGAAAGAATGCCAAACATTTGATGATGGTGATCCACTTCAAAGTGCAAGTCCAAAGGTATTAGTATTTGACTATATACGCTTTGTACTATGTGTCATGTGAATGACACCACTATTGATGTTGATAGATTCTTTTAAAAGGAAAAGGAATTGCTGAAAGAGAAACTATAAAATATTTGGCAGAAAAGAAAAAGTTGGAAATGTCCAGCTTAGGTATATAGAAGATATACATGTTATGGTTGTATTCCTTGCTTGTTAAACAATGTGGTTTTTAGGTATTGGATACTGGTATTGGATACCGGATTGGTTGGTATGAAGTGTCATACAAGACAACGCAATTCATGAAATACTATGGCCTAAGTAACTAGCAAGAGAATAAGTGATGATGTTCATCAAAAACAAATAAAATGTTATTGTGTTTTTCGTTGTCGTCAAACCTAGCCTTCAAGATTTGTTTTAGTAATTGTTATTTTGTTTCGGTATTACGAGAACAATGGTTGTTCAAATAATTACCGTATTCCATAAAGGATGGATGAACTTTTACAAGTCTAGTGGGAGAAATCACATCCATAAACACTATTGCTGAAATGTCGCAAGACAAATGATTGAAAGATCACTTATGAAGTGGCATCGCTGTTTAAATTATATTTGAAAGAAAACATGAAGAAAATCCATGTTGATGGAATTTTGGAGTCTTTGAGTTTGATCAATTGACGCATGTGAGACTTTCCTTGAGATAATTGAAACTCCGTTCATAGGCCAAAGAGGAACGGATGACTAGCTTATTGGAAACTGTGCATGGTGATGTGCATAGTCCATTATGTGTAGCCATATGCGATGGATCTTTTTGCTTCATATGCTTTCTCTAAAAATTTGAGTGAATATATCTGTATATTTACTTAATAAGGAAGAAGTATGAAACATTTGAAAATTGTTCAAAGACTTTCAAGATGAAGTGGAAAATCATTGTAACAAGAAAATAAAGAGTTTATGATTCGATCATAAAGGAAGATATTTGAGTTACATGTTTAGCAAAAACACCTAAGACTTGAGGAATTGTTCCATGATTTGTGTTTTCCCAATAAACCATAGGAGTATGGCATATTCGAGAGATGAAATCAAACCATGTTTGACATGGTAAGATCAAAGGTGTCATTTATAAAACTGCCATTATGTTTTAAGGATTGAAGCTTTAGAGACTACCGCTTTTACACTGAAAAGAGCACCATCGTGATCCGTTGAAATGACACCATATAAGTTATGGTTTGGGATAAAACCCGAATTGTCTTTTCTTAAATTTTGGTATGCTATGCATAAGTAAAATGTTTACAACCAAAGTCGGATAAGTACATCTTTGTAGGTTATCCCAAAGAATTTGTTGGGAATTTCACCATAACACCAAGGACAAAAGAGTTTGTCACTTGGAACGTCAAGTTTCTTGAGAAGGAATTTTTCGCGAAAAGTTAAGTGGGAGGACAATAGAACTTTGATAAGGTTGTTGAACCTTAGCTATATGTTCTAAGTAGCGCAGCGCCAGAAAGTGTCCCGGTGGCGGCCACAATTCTCATGACTCCCGTGATTACAATATGTGTGATCTCGGAGATTATAGTTCCTATTGAACCGTGTGGGTCGGTAAGAATCAAATAGTGTGATTTGATAAGCAATTCGTTATTGTTTTGATAATGATGAACCGACTACATGCAAAGAAGCGATGATGGGCCCTGACTCCATAAAATGACTAGAAGTCATAGAATTTGTGATAGTATCCATACACGAGAAATCAAGTTTCTGAACTCGGAAGACCCTCCGGAAAGGCGTGAAGCCTATCGGTCGTGTTTGGATCTACAAAGAAATAAGACATGGATGTTTAACATCTATCAAATAGTCGACATGTCAGAAAGAAGTTTACGACAATGTTCAAGGAGTTTACTATGATAAGATTTGATCTTTCATAGCGATATTTAGTCTTGACAGATTAATGTAGCAACCACTACATATAATTTGGTATATGGTAGTTGAATAAACAAAACAAGGTTCTTCTAAAAGAATGGTTACCTAGGACATGTACATGACACGGTCCGAAGGGTTTTGTTAATTCAAAGGGTGCTAAAAGGGCATGCAAACTTCAATAGTTGAAGTAAGCATAGCGGAGTTGGAATCTTCACCGTGATGAAACTGTTAAAAGAGTTTAAATTCACGGAAGATGATAAAGATGCTTGCATTTGCAAGAAATTAAGTGGGAGCGCTGAGACATATTTCTAATACATTATGTAGAGCACATATTGTTGATTGGAAATGATGTATATTGTATTGACACAAGTTAAGAATTTCATTAAAATAAGATTTCGATGAAAGACTTGGGAAAACCAGGAATATTTGGCATCAATATCTATATGGATAGATTAAGGCGCAAATATGGTTGTGCCAGACAGACATATATGAGATATTGAAAGGGTTCAATATGGAAACAACAAGAAATGTTCTTGCTACATGGAAATAATTGTATCAAGATTCAAGTGTTTCAACACTTGGTGAGTAAAATCACATGAAGATTTTGATCGATTATACCATGATATGTACATATGCAGAATGTCCTATGCTCTAAATGAGAAGCATATACCAGAATGATTCATAAGATGATCATTGGACAATACTAAAGATATTCTTATGAGCTTTGGAAGAACTAAGAATATATCATGTATAAGTGACAAATAGTTAAAGGTAGTTCATTGTAAAGTGTTACATTGATACTAATTTTGTCACAAGATACAAATTAAATTTATCTCAATTTAAACTATGGGTGGCACAATGTAATGGAAAGGATGTTCCATGATGGATTTGGATGAGTTCCAAAGTTGAGACATTGTGATGGATACTACAACAAAAGGCTAAGTATATAACTGCTATAGTAGCAGCAAAGCAAGGCATTTGTGTTAAGTAATTTGTTATCAAACTCGGTGTGGTTCAAAGTGGGCTAATACTATGAAGATATATTGTGTGACAATAATATCAACATATTTTGAGCCGGGCGAACTAAAGATCTCACCAAAGGACCAAATTTATACAATGCCATCTCATTTGAGAATGAATGATGCATAGAGACGCAAAGACATGCAAATACACACGGACCTGAAACTGTCAGATCCGGAGATTATGTTAACCACTAGCAATAGCGTATATGCAACACCAGAAAGCCATAGGTGTTCAATACCCAAAGTTTTTTAAACTAGATTATTGACTCTAGTGCAAGTGGGAGACTGAAGGGAATATGCCCGAGAGGCAGTAATAAAGTGGTTATTATCTTATTCCATGTTTATGATAAATGTTTATTTTGCATGCTATAATTGTATTGATCGGAAACATCAATACATCTGTGTTTAATAAACAAAAAGGGTTCCTAGTTATGCCTCTCTTATAGACTAGCTTGTTGATTAACAAGATGATCAAGGTTTCCTGATCATAGACATTGGATGTTGTTAATAACAAGGTCACAACATTAGTTGAATGATGTGATGAACATTCATTCGAAGTATAGCATTACGATCAAAGTCATTATGTTTATATTGCTATAACACTATACGAAGTAATCTTTATCCTTAGACCATGAGATCATGTTAATTGCTAACACCGGAAGAGTATCTTGATAACATCAAACGTCACATCGTAACAGGGTGACTATAAAGATGGGTTCAGTGCTACGAAGGTGTTATGTTGAGGCTCATGGATCAAGAGTGGAATTTGTCAATCCCTATGACGGATAGATATACTCTGGGCCATCTCAGTGATATCACATCGAGATAGCTTGCAAGCAAGTGATGTGATCACTAGAATGTTATATCACGGGAACGAGAAAAGAGTGCATGTCGGTAACGAGATCAAACTAGGTATGGAGATACCGATGATCGAATCTCGGACATGTAATATATCGCGAGACAAAGGGATTTAGTTACTAGCGTTAAAGGTTCTCACGATCACAGAAGTCATCGTTGAATGTGCAGGAGTCGGTACGAATCTCCAGGTCACGCGGCTGATTATTGATCGGAGAGGGGTCTCGATCATGTCTGCATTATTCGCGAACCGTAGGGTGGCACACTTAAGAGTTACCGGACACCATTCTGGAGCACATATGTTTCAGATGAAAGAATTGCAAAGCGCAGGAATTGTTTCGGGTGAAATTGCAGAAAGTGGTCCTGCATGTGATATTGAAATATTGCAAGGGGTTTTATGTGAATGTTTGTTAATTAAAGTAATTAACAAAATTTTGAATAAAATTAATAAAATAGTTTTATTAAATGAGAGAGCATTAAATTTGGAGAAATTTAATGCATTTAAAGTGGGGACTTTAAAAGGGAATGTGAAGAGGCATTTTAATGTGGAGGGGTTACCACCACATGAATGGAGGAGGTGAAGAGGCACCTCCTCCATGCGCTGGCCATGAAGGAGGGGCACCCCCCTCCTCCTATAAAAGGCCCCCCTCTTCCTCCTTCATCCACACACCTCCTTGTGAAGGATCTCTCTCCCCCTCCAAATTATTGCCCCATGGTCTCGGATTAGCGAGATACATGTTCCCGGTGGCATTTTGTCTGGAAGGAGTTGCTGCTTCCGCTGGATCGCTGGAGCGAGGAGGTGGAGGTTGTCCGGTGGCTTGAACGTGTGTGCGAGTACGGATGCGCTGCTGAGTTGCGGCGCTCGGACTTCCTCACGATCTTGTGATCGGCAAGTGTATGACTACATCAACCACGAGTTCCTACTCGTTAACAAAACTCATTGTCTTCGAGGCTAAGTTCTCGTTGGATGTATGTCCACCCGTTGCTTTGTACCTAGTAGATAGATCTTGGTGTGTAGTTCACACCGTAGGAACTTTTTTGTTTTCTATGCTGCGGACCCAACACGGAGAACCCACTAGATGCTGATGACTGGTTGCAGAAAATGGAGAACAATTTAGAAGTAGCCAGAGTTGATGACAACCAGAAAAGTTCTCTTTGCCACCCACTATTTGGCAGGAGATGCAAGAGCCTGGTGGAACAGCACCCGCACGATGAACCATGGTCAAGTGATGACATGGGAAGCCTTCAAAATCAAGTTCAGCCGCACCCACGTGTCGTAGGGACTTGTCACCAGAATGAGGGATGAATTCAGAGAACTGAAACAAGGAAGAATGACTGTACTGGAATATCGTGACAGATTCTTGTCCCTAGCCAGGTATGCACCTGATGAGATCAACACGGAGGCCAAGAAGAAAGAGAGATTCCTGAATGGACTGCATGATGAGATGCAGACTGTCCTAGTCAACATCCGCTTTGAGGATCTCGAAGAGCTAGTCGACTCTGCCATTCAGATGGAAGGGAAGATTAACCAAGCCAACGACAACTGTAACGTCATATGAGTACCGTCCCAAGCCGTCTGCGGGATATGCACCAAGAAACAACCGACCCCCAATGTCGCACCCAAGCTACCCCAACCATAGCGGAGGCAATGTGAAGTCCGGAGGAAACAACAACAACCCTGGAAACACCAGCAATTTCAACCGTGCAACTCCCAAGAGCAACAACAACAACAACACTGCACCCATAACTGGAAGCAACACCCGCTAAAGACAAGTCCCAGATTACTTGTTTCGAGTGTGGAGTGAATGGTCACTATTCCAATGAGTGCCCCAAGAAGATTGCCGCCACTGCCAATGTGAATGCCCAAGCTCAACAGCAGCGTCGTGTTCAACCAGGAACAAGATTTGCCCCGGGAACCCTCACAACCGCAACGGCCGTCTCTTCCACATGAACAACACTAGTATCAATGCAACACTTTATAATGAACTATTTGTAAATATTTAAAATAAACTATTTGTCACCTCATAACATATTCTTAGTACTTCCAAAGCTCATAAGAATATCCTTACTATCGTCCAATGATCATCTTATGAGTCATCCTGGTATATGCTTATAACATTTAGAGCATAGGACATATCTGGATTAGTATATATCATGGTATATGATTGATCAGAATATTCATGTGGTTTCACTCACCAAGTGCCAAAACACTTGAATCCCGTTTCACTTACCAAGTGTCGATACACTTGAATCTTGATTCGACCCTTTCCATGTGGCAAGAACCATTCTTGTCGTTTCCATATTGAATTCATTCAGTATCTCATCTATGTATGTCTAGCACAACCATATTAGCGCCTCAATATATAGATATAGACATTGATGCCTAATATTCTGATATAAACATATTAATTCATCGAAATCTGGTTTTAATGAAATTCTTAACCAGCGTCAATAAAAGATACATCATTTCCAACAAGAACATGTCTTCTCTGTAATGTATTAGAAATATGTATCAGCACTCCCACTTAATTTCTTGCAGATGCAAGCATCTTCATCGTTTTTGATGAAATTAAACATTTTAATAGTTCATCACAGTGAAGATTCCAACTCCGCTATGCTTAATTCAACCATTGAAGTTTGCATGCTCTTTTAGAATCCTTTGATCTAACAAAACCCTTTCGAACCGTGTCATGTACATTTCCTAGGTAACCATTCTATTAGAAGAACCTTTTTTGTTTGTTCAAGTACCATATACCAAAATTGACATATGTAGTGGTTTCTACAATAATCCGTCTAGAATAAATATCTCTATGAAAGATCAAATCTTGTCATAGTCAACTCCTTGAACATTGTCGTAAACATTTTTCCCATATGTCGACTATTTCATAGATATGAAACATCAATGTCTATTTCTTTACAGATCCAAATACGACTCATAGGCTTCATGCTTTTCTAGAGGGTCTTCCATGTTCAAAAACTTGATTTCTCATGTATGGAAACTATCACAGATTTTATGACTTCTAGTCACTTTATGGATTCGGGGCCCATCATCGCTTCTTTGCATGCAGTTGGTTCATCATTGTAAAAACAATAATGACTTATTTATCAAATATCACTATTTTATGGTTACACGACCCACACGGTTCATTAGAACTCTAATCTCCGAGATCACAACCTTTGTAGTCACGGGAGCCATGAGCACTGTGGCTGCTTCCGGTACACTTTCTGGTGCTGTGCTACATAACACATCTTGCTTAGGTTCATCAACCTAATCAAAGTTCTATTGTCCTCCCATTTAACTTTTGTGAAAAATTCCTTCTAAAGAAACTTGACGTTCTAAGCAAAAAAATCTGTTGTCTTCAGTGATATCGAGGAATACCCAACTGTTGCTTTTGAATAACCTACAAAGACATGCTTATGCGACTTTGGTTGTAAACATTTTACTTATGCCTATCATACCAAAATTTAAGGAAAGACAACTCGGGTTTTATCCCAAAACATAACTCATATGGTGTCATTCAACGGATCATGATGGTGATCTTTTTAGTGTAAAATCAGTAGTCTCTAAAGAATTAATACTTAAAACATAATGGTAGTTTTATAAATGACACCTTCAATCTTACCATGTCAAAAAAGGTTTGATTTCATCTCTCGAACACTCCATACTCCTATGGTTTATCAGGAAATACAAATACATGGAATGATTCCGCAAACCTTAGGTGTTTTTCTAAACTTGTAACTCAAATATCTTCCTTTGTGATCCAATCATAAATTCTTTATTTTCTCATTACAATGATTTTATACTGCATCTTGAAAGTCTTTGAATGTTTTTCAAATGCTTCATATGTCTTCCTTATTAAGTAAATATACACATATATTTTCTCAAATTTCTAGGGGAAGTATATGAAGTTGAAAGATCCACCGCACATGGCTACACATAATGGACTATATACATCATCATGCACAATGTCTAATAAGTTAGTCATCCATTCCTCTTTGGCCTATGAATGGAGTTTTAATTATCTCTAGGAAAGTCCCACAAGCGTCAATTGGTCAAAATCAATGACTCCAAAATTCCATCAACATGGAGTTTCTTCATGTTTTCTTTCCAATATAATTTAAACGGCGATGACAGTCATAAGTGATCTTTTAATCATTTGTCTTGTGACATTTTATCATTAGTTTTGGGCATGATTTCTCCAACTAAACTTGTAAAAGTTCATCCATCTTCTATGGAATACATTAGTTATTTGAACAATCATTATTCTCATAATACCTGAACAAAATAACACTTATTAAAACAAATCTTGAAGGATAGGTTTCATGTTAACGAAAAACACAACAACACTTTATTTGTTTTTGATGAACATCATCACTTATTAAAACAAATCTTGAAGGATAGGTTTTATCATTAGGTTTGATGTTCTCTTGCTAGTTACTTAGGCCATTGTAGTTCATGAATTGTGTTGTTCTATATGACATTTTACACCAACTAATTCGGTATCCAATACCCAATAACTACATTGTTTAACAAGCAAAGCATACACCCATAACATATGTATATCATCTATGTAGCTAAGCTGGACATTTCTAGTCTTCTTCTTTTTTGCCAAATATTTTCTAGATTCTCTTTCAGCATTTACTTTTCATTTAAATGAATCTATCAACATGAATAGTGGCGCCATACACATGACACATAGTCCAAAGCATTTTTAGTCAAATACTAATACCCTTGGACTCACACTTTGAAGCGGATCACCATCATCAAATGTTTGGTGTTCTTTCCAAATCCATTCTTTAGTAATCTTTTAGTGTAGTAAACATATTACATGCATCTTCTATTCATCCTTATCATGACAACTTTCATGATCAAGATACTATATCTTATAAAGGCGAATCACGAGTATAATGTTAGTTATCAAAACCTTTTGGGAGATTAGGACACCTAGCATCTCCAACCTTCACAAATTTTCATACAGTATGAGAACATGTATTTTACTAAATTATACTCTATCATATTGCAACCAAAACATTGTTTCAGATATCACAATATCTTCCACACATGATAGTTTCTGAAACAATTCTTTCAGCTCCAAGATAACCTTGATACTAAAACATATTTTGAATACCAAGGATCATGGAGGCAAACATGATATTTAGATACTAACACTAGAGTTGTTACTCTTCATTTAATACAACTTATTAAACTTGACAGAGTAGGTGGGGTTTACTTAAAGTTTGCAAAAAGAATTTTAAACTTTAGATTGATACTCAAAACAATATGATGCTAGTTCGTAAAGTAAATATCTAGAATTCTATAGCTATATTAGCTCAATTATAACTAATAATAAGGTAGTAAACGGATGCCCATGACTACAACAAATTATGCAAATTCACTTTGATTTAGTTTATGATAAATTGAGTTCAACTTTAGTCATATTACTGCATGAACTCCCACTCAAAACCAACATCCCTCGAGTCATTTCGGTGATTACATTAACCATATCCACTACACCAAGACCGATCATCACGTGAATTGGTGCAGATTCAAAGGCGAGCATCTATATGGTCATCATATCAACTATATGACTCATACTTTACCTTTTGGTTCATGTTCTGAGGCCATGTCTGTTCATGCTAGGAACGCCAAGTAACAAACTTAGTACCCACATGTGTAAAACTGTCTTACAGCCATTTTATGCGACCATAGAGTCTATCACACCCGATCATCATGTGGTGCCTCAAAATGACGAACTTTCTTAATGGTGCATACAAAAGGAAGGACACATTTTGTCTCGA
Source organism: Avena eriantha (assembly GCA_910589775.1). NCBI lineage: Eukaryota > Viridiplantae > Streptophyta > Magnoliopsida > Poales > Poaceae > Avena > Avena eriantha. Next base: position 329,456,867 of record OU342741.1, on the reverse strand, counting down.
TATTTAAATGAGGGATCATCTTATAATGCTACTAAATGCCAAACAAGAAAAATAAGATGCAAAAAAACATCATATGCAAAAGTGGTATGATATAGTTCTAGCACTTGATCACTATCTTGTGCATAATGATATGATCATCATCATTCCATTTGTGTAAGGCCAAGGTCTATGGTTCTTACACTTTGGTTTGTTATAATTTCAAAGAGTATCAAACTATACTTCAAATTATAACATTACCATATCATAATACTTGCCCAAGAACAACTAAACTAGATGCTTCTAATTTATCATTTGCATGTTTGTACGTGGGTTAGGTCTTTCGGAGATAGAACCGTTCTTACCTACGAACATGGAACCACGACGATGATAATAAAATTATTAGCAACCCTCTATAAATCAGATATTGACTATAGTAGGAGAGACATGCACCAACAATCCACTTATGCAAAACTAGTTGGATGTCAAGCGTGGAACATGTCTCATCTACGAGGACATGTAAAGTTAGTCTGGGCCGCTTCATCCCACTATGCCCCAATTATCTAAAATACATAAAGGATGCAATAACATGATCATCAGCGCCCACATAATCATATGTGTTCTACCCGTGCAAAGTATCAAGGCATAGATCAGACTCTGATACCACTGTTGGGTTCACAACATAGAAAAGAAGTTTTTCCCATGATATGAACAACTAAGCACTATGATATATCTACCTAGATACAATCAATGGGTGGATATACATCCATAGAGATCTTACCCTCGAATACCGAAAAGCTTTGTTAAAAAAAGTTGATTTTGTGGATGATGTATTTGTACACTTGCCAATCTCAAGATCGAGTTAAAGTTCAGCACCACAAAGTAGTAGCTCTGTGATCGCAGACACATTCATCACCCTGATAACCTCCGAGTTCTCGTTCCATCAAATCATCGAAAGCCGTAGATCCTTCTAGAGAAACCACCAAGAACATGTACTTCGCTAATCCGAAGCCATGGAGAATTTACTAGAGGGGGAGAGATCCTTCACGAGGAGGTGTGAGTGGAGAGGAGGAGGAGACCTCCTTTTATGGGGGGTTGCCCCCATGACTTGGCCGGAGGCCATGGTTGGTGCCCCCACCTCTCCCTCATTCATGTGAGTGGAGCTTCCACTAAGCATTCTCACATCAATTCCGTCTCCACTCAATGTTACATTAATTTTACACCAAGATTGATGCATCTCTCATTTAAGAAAAAAATTGTATTTAGTTTATTCAGAATTAATTTAATTAACAAACATTTTCCAAAAAACTTACAATACTTCGATATTACATCTGGAACCATTTTCAACAAGTTGACCCGAAACAGTTCCAGTATCCATTAAAATAATCCCAAGGCTTTCAAATCCTTTCTATGGTATTATATCTTCTCCATTTGGTGTCGGTATACCTTAAGTGTGTCATCCTATGGTTCACAAATAATGTAGACATGATCGAGACCCCTCTCCGATCAATAATCACTAGTGGGACCTGGAGATCCGTACTAACTCTCACACATTCCACGATGACTCTAGTGATCGTGAGAACCTTTGACATCGTAACTAAATCCCTTTGTCCCATGATATATTACAAGTCCGAGATTCGATCATCCGTATTCATATACCTAGTTTGATCTCGTTACCGACAACTATTCTTTTCTTGTTCCCGTGATATAACATTCTTAGTGATCAATGTGATATCACCGAGAGGTCCCTCGACATATCTCTCCATCATCAGGATGGAAAAATCCCACTCTTGATCCATGAGCCTCTGCATAACACTTCTAGAGTATCTAAACCCACCTTTATCGTCACCCTATTATGGTGTGACGTTTGATGTTATCAAGTTACTCTTATGGTGTTAGTGATTGACATGATCTCATGGTCTAAGGACTAAGCTTACTTCCCATGATGTTATAGAAATGTAAATATAATGACTTTGATCATATTACTATACTTTGGGTGAATGTTCATCACATCATTCCACCAAGGTTGTGACCTTGTTATTAAGAACATCCAATGTCCATTTTCAGGAAAACTTGATCATCTTGCTAATCAATGAGGTAGCTTATATGAGAGGCATAACTAAGAACTCCTATTTTTTTATTAAACACACATGTATTAACATTTCCTATTAATACAACTATAGCATGAGAAACAAACATTTATCATAAACATGGGATACGATATTTGTTATTTCCTCACGGGCATATTCCCTTCAGTCTCCCACTTGCAGTAGAGTTAGTAATCGAGTTTGAAACTTGCGCATTTTAAGACCTATAGATTTCTAGTGTTGTATATACGTGTTTCTTGTGGTAAACCTAATCTTTAGATGTAACACTTTTAGGTACATGTGTATTTGCATGTCTTTGCATCTCTACGCATCACTCATTCTCAAAGGAGAGGACATTGTATGAATTTGGTCCTTTGGTGAGACCTCAGTTCCTATGGGTTAAAATATGTCGATACTATTGTCATACAATATATCTTCATAGTACTAGCCCATTGTAAACCACACCTAGTTTGATAACAAACTACTTAACAGAAATGCCCTCCTTTGCTGCTACTATAGAAGTTATATACTCAGCCTTTTGTTGTAGTATCCACTCTAACCACAATGTCTTAACTTTGGAACTCATCCAAATCCATCATGCAACTTCCTTTCCATTACATTGTGCCACCCATAGTCTAAATTGAGATAAACTTGACTTGTATCTTGTGGCAAAACTAGTATCAATGCAACACTTTATAATGAACTATTTGTAACTATTTAAAATGAACTATTTGTCACCTCATAACATATTCTTAGTACTTCTAAAGCTCATAAGAATATCCTTACTATCGTCCAATGATCATCTTATGTGTCATCCTGGTATATTCTCATAACATTTAGAGCATAGGACATATCTGGATTAGTACATATCATGGTATATATGATTGATCAGAATATTCATTTGATTTCACTCACCAAGTGCCAAAACACTTGAATCACATTTCACTTACCAAGTGTCGATACACTTGAATCTTATTTGACCGTTTCCATGTGGCAAGAACATTTCTTGTCGTTTCCATATTGAAAACATTCAATATCTCATCTATGTATGTCTAGCACAACCATATTAGCGCCTCAATATATAGATATAGACATTGATGCCTAATATTCTGGTATAAACATTTTAATTCATCGAAATCTGGTTTTAATGAAATTCTTAACCTATGTCAATAAAAGATACATCATTTCCAACAAGAACATGTCTTGTATGTAATGTATTAGAAATATGTCTCAGCGCTCCCACTTAACTTCTTGCAGATGCAAGCATATTCATCGTCTCTGATGAAATTAAACATTTTAATAGTTCATCAGGGTGAAGATTCTAAATCCGCTATGCTTAATTCAACCATTGAAGTTTGCATGCTCTTTTAGCATCCTTTGATCTAACAAAAACCTTTCGGACCATGTGATGTACATTTCCTAGGTAACCATTCTATTACAAGAACCTTTTTTGTTTGTTCAACTACTATATACCAAAATTTACATATGTAGAGGTTGCTACAATAATCCATCTAGAATAAATATCTCTATAAAAGATCAAATCTTGTCGTAGTCAACTCCTTGAACATTGTCGTAAACTTTTTCCCATATGTTGACTATTTCATAGATATGAAACATCAATGTCTATTTCTTTACAGATGCAAATACGACCGATAGGCTTCCTGCTTTTCTGGAGGGTCTTCCAAGTTCAAAAACTTGATTTCTTGTGTATCGAAACTATCACAGATTTTATGACTTCTAGTCACTTTATGTATTCAGGGTCTATCATCGCTTCTTTGCATGCAGTCCATTCATCATTGTAAAAACAATAACGACTTGTTTATCAAATCTCACTATTTGATTGTTACACGACCCACATGGTTCAATAGGAACTCTAATCTCCGAGATCACAACCTTTGTAGTCACGGGAGCCATGAGCACTATGGCTGCCTCCGGTACACTTTATGGTGTTGTGCTACATACTACATCTTGCTTAGGTTCATCAACCTAATCAAAGTTCTATTGTCCTCCCACTTAACTTTTGTGAAAAAATCCTTCTAAAGAAACTTGACGTTCTAAGCAACAAAATCATTTATCTTCAGTGATATCGAGGAATACCCAACTGTTGCTTTTGAATAACCTACAAAGACGTGCTTATGCGACTTTGGTTGTAAACATTTTACTTATGCCTATCATACCAAAATTTAAGAAAAGACAACTTGGGTTTTATCCCAAAACATAACTCATATGGTGTCATTTCAACAGATCATGATGGTGATCTTTTTAGTGTAAAAGCGGTAGTCTCTAAAGCATTAATACTTAAAACATAAATGTAGTTTTATAAATGACACCTTCAATCTTACCATGTCAAAGAAGGTTTGATTTCATCTCTCAAACACTCCATACTCCTATTGAAATGGGTATACCCTACAGGTACTCGAGCTTGGTTTATACGGCCTGAATACATAGAGGCCCACGGTGTCGCCAACGCCCAAATGAAGAACTCGAGTAACCTACGGACTCTCGATTTCTTGAAGAACGAGAAGAAGCTAATGATAGAAAGTTCAAAGGGGAAAACCCTAACCTGTAACCAACTCGACCTGCTACCCGATACCTAGCCTATCTATATAAAGGCTAGGAGGGGGCGGCGAGGAGGACACACGCAACCCTAGCTTCCACAACCCTCGCCAGATTGCATCGGCGCACCATTGTAATCCTTGATTCCTTTGATAATTCCACGAGCAGACAAGCAGGAGTAGGGACCTCTACGAGGCCTGAACCTGGGTAAATCTTCGAGTCCCCTGTGTGCTTGTTTGCTAGCCGATAGATGTCTCCAGCGCTCCCTCCATCTCCAAAACCCAAGTCCATCACAATGGGCATTGATGAGTTAAACCCTCGTCAATTGGCACCGTCTGTGAGAATTGGGAGTGCTGATGTTGCGGCTTCTTCGGCCCCATCAACCGCGATCTGCAACTCCGCAACAGTGGAGATTCGCCAGCTCTTCGGCGCGTTCGACTTCACTGTCCACACGCCAGCCACTCGCCCGGCTTTCAAGTCCGTGGGCGACGGAATCAGCATGGCGATCGGGAGCTTCCGCTTCTAAGTTGGTCAGATGGGCACGCTTCGCATGCCTGACCAGCCGACGATGCCATCGATCGCCCTAGCATCGTGGTTCCCTCCATCGATCGGCACCCTAAGTGAGCTCAACGCCCCGACAATAGTCGAGAACATGGTCAGCGACATCAGTCGCGAATCCGATCTGAGCAATTTGGCAACTGAAGATGGAGCCTACGGCTCCGGATCTGAGAGTTGCGGGAGCAGCAGCTTCCCCAATCACTTCATGTGCGCCGTCATCAACGCGAGCGACACCTCCGCCAATCGGGACAACATGGGCAACCGTGGTAATGAAACCGACCTGCCCCACGGCGGCAACGGTGGCAATGGTGGCAATCGCACCCCCGTCAACAATGGAGGAGCAATCGAACCTCCAACCATAATAAACGAGCAAACTGGCGAACGCGTCGTGATCAAGCTCAACGAGCAAGAGTGGGCTCGCTGCCGCGACGCCTTACGAGGCAACCCTCTACCCTTCGGATCTCCGCAAGAACTGCTAATGGGCTACCATTGGCTCCTGAAGGAGGAATTCAAGCGCCAAGTGCAAACAATCGTGCAACTCGAGGCACGCAAAAAGGCGGCAGACGAGTCGAGCCTTCGACATGCTGGGCTCTCCTCCCGCGGAGGATCCTCCTCAAAGGGCAACGAGTACCTCGTAAACAAGAGGCGATCTCGGATGACTCATCTCACCGAGCAAGAACGCATAGAAGCTGCAAAGGTCCTCGACTTCAGCTCTATGACAGTCAATACACGGGGCAACGTGGTCCCCAAGACGCCGCAGGCCGCGGTGACGGCAACCACCATGTACCTCCTAAACAACCAGCCGCCAGCTGGAGATCCCCGAGCCACCATGCACCGATCTACGATCGCGGGCTTGGGACTAATCGAGGCGGCTCTCGACAAGGAGCCCACGCCGGAGCCGAAAAAAGGCAAAGTGCTAGCAAAACGCTACTCCTCGCCCTCATCCAGTGACGACAGTCAAGACCTGTCTCAACGCCACCGCTCACGACGAAACGACCACGACTATGATGCACGCAATGACCTCACGCAGCACAAGATCAACAAATCAAGGGCGCGACGTGCCCGGTCGACTGACTCGGAAGAAGAAGATGTGGAGATATGTGGTGCCAGATACTTCAACAGGGCCATCAGGCAAAAGCGAATGCCCAAAGGGTTTAAACTCCCGTTGGAGAACCCAAAGTTTGACGCCCAATAGGACCCGAAGATCTGGCTGGAGGACCACATCTCCTCCGTCAGACTCCACGACGGCAGTCGAAGCACGACCACAGCTGCAAGGCGCCGCCCGAGCATGGCTCAACAACCTCCCACGCGGATCCATTCGCTGGGATGAGCTGGTTTACAGTTTCGTGCGCAACTTCAAGGGCACATACAAACGGCCTGCATCAATCGAAGAGATGAGATGCTACCAGCAAAGATCGGGCGAATCGCTACGCTCCTACATCCAAAGGTGGTCCATCATCAAGAACTCCGCAGAGAATATCTCGGAGGATCGCGCAATCGATGCATTCAACGGCGGTGTCCCCCGCATAGAGCTTAGGGAGGAGCTGAGCCGCTCGAAGCCCAAAACCATCGACCACCTGATGGAAATGGCAAACCAGTGGGCGGATGGAGAAGATTCGGTGAAGAATCGCGTTCACTCCGACGAGGAGGCAGAACTCGAGCGTAGACGCGACCGCCGAGGCAAACGCTGCATGCACATCTATGATGACCGCGACGATGTCAACATGGTCGCAGCTGGCTACGCCGACAGACGCGACGATAACCGCAACAACGGATACCGCAGCGGTGGATACCGCGACTCTAGGAAAACCACGCAAGTGTGGCAATGCCGCAATCGTGATGAAGCACCCGCGACATCCATTGAAGACAAACTGTCTAGGCCATGTAGGGTGCACTTCTACATCGACAAGCATGATGGAAAGAAGAAGTCCAGCCATCTCCTCAAGGACTGCCGCGAGTTCCTCAAACTGCATGAGGGATTAGTTTGTATGAACCGTAGTGCAGTCGAAAGGGGCTATGGAGCCGCCCCAGGCGCCGTAGCACATGGCACTCTGCCACCACCACCTGGACTAGCCCCAAACGCAGCTGCGCCGGACCAGCACCAGGGGGGCGAACCATACCCACGAGCCATGGGTACCATGATGATCCAAAAGGGACGCCCCTCTAATAGGGTGCAGAAGGCCATCACTCACCAAGTCAACTTGGCCACAAACTCGACACCATCTACCACTGAGTACCTCAGCAGAAGCGAGTCCTGCATCACCTTCGATAAACGAGATCATCCGCCTCAAGTACCTCCTCCAGGCCATTGTCTTGTCGTACTCGAGGCGCAAATCGGAGGTTTCGACATGATCCGTGTCTTCATGGACGGCGGAACCGGCATCAACCTTATATTCGCGAGTACCTTGCGGGCAATGAGGATCCCTCCGACTTTCTTAGAAGCCTCGGACACAACATTCCACGACATTGTCCCAGGAAAAGGCGTATATCCCCTAGGTAAAATCAACCTCCACATCATCTTCAGCACGCTGAAAAACTTTCGGTGCGAGCGCATCGACTTTGAGGTCGTCGACTGGCCCTCACAGTATCACTACATCCTCAGAGATGTCGCGTTCGCTAGGTTCATGGCAGTGCCACACTACACCTACTTGCAGATGAAAATGCCAGGTCCCAACGGCATCATCCCAGTCAATGGGAGCATCGAGAGATCCGACAGTTGTGACAAGGAATTCAACAAAATTTCCCAGTCCTTCGGCATGCAGGAAGAACTCGCGAGACTAAAGGAGTCGACAGACAATAGTCTGCCTCCCCTAAGCCGGCCAAGTTCACCCGATTTATCTTTCGACTCATCGGTGCACACCAAGAAAGTGCAGGTCCACCCATCGGATCCCGCCAAGACGGCCCTCATCGCCAACAACTTGAGTCCCGCATAGGAACTCGCGCTTGAGCACTGGGAAATCTTCGCCTGGTGTCTAGAGGACATGCCAGGAGTTCCCAGGGAATTTGCCGAGCATGCACTCAACGTCAACCCAGACACAAGGCCAGTCAAGCAAACAATCCAGCGATTATCTCAGCCAAGAGCAAAGGCAGTCAGAATGGAGATCAATAGACTCCTCAATGCCAAATTCATACGTGAGATCAAGGAAAGAACTTGCCTCGCCAACACGGTGCTAGTACCAAAAAAGGACACAGATATCCTGCGGATGTGCGTGGACTTCACCTCTTTGAATAAGCATTATCCAAAGGATCACTTCCCGTTACTGCGAATCGACCAGATCATCAACTACACCGCGGGATGCGAGCGCCTCTGCTTCCTCGACGCCTACTCAGGCTATAACCAGATTCGTATGAAGGAGGAAGACCAAGAAAAAACAGCGTTTACAACGCCCTACGGTGTGTTCTGCTACAACACAATGCCCTTCGGGCTAAAAAGTGCAGGAGCCACCTATCAGCGGTGCATGCAGGCTTGCCTCAAGGATCAACTTGGTCGCAACATTCAAGTCTATGTTGACAACATAGTAATCAATACCAAGGAGGAAGCCTCCCTAATCGACGATTTACGTGAAACCTTCGCCAATCTCGACCGCTACCGGATCAAGCTCAATCCGGACAAATGCGCCTTTGGCGTACCATCTGGGCAACTACTTGGGTATCTCATCTCCGCGAGAGGAATCGAGGCAAACCCAAAGAAATAAAAGCCATACTGGCCATGGAGAAGCCGAAAAACATAAGGGGCGTCCAGCAGCTGGCTGGGCGAATTGCGGCTCTCAGTCGATTCATCAGTCGGATGGGTGAAAAGGCACTGCCCTTCTACCAACTCCTCCGCAAAGCTGAAAAGTTTGAGTGGACCAATGAAGCACAGGAAGCATTCGAAGACCTCAAGCGCCTGCTATCCACCTCCCTAGTACTGGTGACCCCACGAGAAAGGGAACTGTTGTTGCTATATATCTCCGCCACCAACCAAGTGGTCAGCACGGTGCTCGTGGTCAAACGAGCTGAGGAAAACAAAGTCCACGGGGTATAGCGCCCAGTCTACTACCTCAGTGAGGTTCTCACACCAACAAAACAACGGTAACCGCACTACCAGAAGCTGGCATACGACGTCTTCATGACCGCCCGGCGACTGCGCCACTACTTCCAGGAACACCCAATCGTGGTGGTCAACGACGCCTCGCTAGGGCATATCCTCAATAACCCCGACGCCATGGGGCGAGTCGCGCTTTGGGGAATCGAATTGTCTCCACGAGACATTACATACGAAAAGCGCGACGCAATCAAGTCGCAAGTTCTTCCTGACTTCCTCGTGCACTGGATGGAGAACCAGCTCCCCGAAAAACCAGATATGTCCTACCTCTAGACAATGCACTTCGACGGGGCAGGTGCAGGTATCATACTGACATCGCCCCAAGGGGACAAGCTGAAATATATCCTGCAAATGCAGTTCACCGCCTCCAACAACGAAGCTGAATAAGAGGCCCTGCTACATGGGATGAGGATGGCAAAAGCCTGCGGCGCCGAGAGGCTCATTATATATGGCGACTCCAAGTTGGTCGTCAACCAAACAATGCATGAGTGCGACGCACTGAACGACAACATGATCGCCTACCGCGACCTCTATGACACACTCGAAGGGGACTTCGACGGCTGCGAGCTACGACACGTAGGTCACGAAAGTAATGAAGAGGCGGACGCACTCGCCAACATCGGCTCTACCTGCGCCCCCATACAACCTGGGGTATTTCTCGAGCGCATCTGCGAACGCTCCATCAAGCCAAAGGCAGCGGAGAAGAAAACAAGCGCAGCAACAGACTCGGGGGCTACGCCACCCAATGAGCCAATGACACTCGATGACCTGGAGCTTGACACAGGACTCGAAGGACGAATGAGCGTCATGATGATCGAATCATCCTGGACTCAGCCGTACGTCACGTACCTCCTTAGCAAAAGGCAACCGAATGATCCGTTTTACGCACGGCACATCGCGCGGTGATCCAAGGCATTTGCTGTTATCAACGGCGAACAACACAAGCGCAGGATCACAGGAGTGCTCGAGCGATGCGTCTCCATGGCCGATATAAGAGTTGTTCTCCTTGACATCCATGAGGGAACCTGCGGACACCACGCTGGCAGTCGCGCCCTCGTGGGTAAAGCTCTACGAGATGGATTCTACTGTCCTACGGCCATGCACGACGCCAAGGACATCGTCTAGAAATGCAACGCGTACCAGCGATTCGTGGACAAGCCGCACGCACCTGGCGCAGAGCTTCGGCCAATCCCATTGGCATGGCCCTTCGCGCAATGGGGACTCAACATGGTCGGCAAGCTCCCCAAGTCCTCACGAGGAGGCTACATCTACCTCCTAGTAGCAGTCGACAAGTTCACCAAGTGGATAGAGGCCATGACAGTGACCAATCAATCAGGGCACAGGACAGTCAAGTTCTTCGAGTCCATCATCTTCCAGTTTGGAGTGCCACACAACATCATCACAAAAAATGGGACAAACTTCACATCCAAGGAGTTCCAAGAATTCTGCGAAAATCTGGGAATCAACATCAGCTACGCCTCGGTAGCGCATCCACAGACCAATGGTTAGGTCGAAAAGGTGAACAGGCTCCTCTGCGGTGGCATCAAGAAGCGACTCCTCTGGCCACACGAACAAGCCGCGGGTTGCTGGCCAAACGAACTACAATTAGTACTCTGGAGCCTACGCACAACCCCAAACAGTGCTACAGGCTACACCCCGTTCTTTATGGTGCACGGGGCTGAAGTGGTGCTACCCGCCAAGGTACGGTGCAAAGCGTCGCGTGGGGTCACTTACAGCGAGCAGGATTCATCACTTGCACTCGAAGACTCCGTTGACCTCCTTGACGAGGCAAGGGAAATCGCCGCGGAAAGATCAAAGATCTACCAGCAGAACCTGTGTAACTACCACAGTAGGAGGCTACGCCCCAGATCCTTCGTTAAAGGCGACCTGGTCCTGTGACTGAAGCAGCAAGGACATCTCAAGCTCGAGTCCCCCTGGGAGGGACCATACGTGATTACAGAAGTAATACCAGGTGGCGCCTATCGCCTTCAAGATTTAGAGACAGGAGTCGCATACTCCAACCCTTGGAACGTCGCGCAGCTGCGATGCTTCTACCCTTAGTCATTTTTACTTTTACATTTCAAATAAGGCCACTCAGCCAAGGCTACTTAGCCACACATTGTACTTCATACCGTCTCATGAGTAAATAAAGCTAAGTGCCCCAAAAACTCTATGTTCTCCTTTATTTTTCTGTATCTTATCCACTCGGGGGCTGCGCCACCCGATACACATCTGTTCTACGAACTAAAACGCGATATCCTGAGTAGCTGGCACATCAATCGAAACCCTCGACATACATCAACCCAGTTGCAACACACCTGACAGGTTGACAAGGGACTGAGATAAACGCATGGCCAGGCTAATGAAAAGGAGTCGCATAGTGCAACACACTCACAAAATATGCACGCTAACAAGCTCTTTATACATCATCAACAATCAATTATGCACATCATTACATACGAACTTTACAACACTGGTACACTTATGTGCAGGATACAAACTAAACTACTATTCCAACAAGAGAACATTGGTTTGTTCCTCGAAGAAGTCGACGATCTCCTCCACTAGGTGATCCAACGCCTGATAATGCGACACCATATTCCAAGCAAAACCCGCTGGTGGCGCAGGGACCAGCTGCAATTTCCGCAATGTCTACATCTGGCCTATACAGTCGCAGCAGCGACAGGGCGGCCTTGGCACCAGCCACCAACTGCTGTCTTACACACTCGCGAACCGCAGCCAAGTCTTGGAACTTGGCAAGGAGGGCCAGCATGCTCGATGGTGCAATATCTAGAGGAAACATTGTCCTATAAATGTTCTTCAAGCATGACCGTGACTTCTTTAGAAAGTGCAGCACTCGCGACGCACGATCCTGCAGGGTCGCCAGTGCGATCGCACGATCATGATCCACCCAGAAGTATCCACTCTCCTGAAGTTGCTCTTGGGTTAGGTCATGCATGCGAATGGCAATCCTATCTTTCTCATCCTACGGATGGCATGTGCTGACAACTATACAAAACAACAACAGAAGTGTGAGGACAGCACACCATTGCGAGTGACTACAAGGAAAAGATAAGAGTAAGCAAACTAACATTTAAATTGGTCGCCCAGCTGTGTCATCTACCCCAACAGATATTGTTCTCGGGCAGCGGCTTTCTCTGCTTTCGATTTCCATACATCCGCATTACCGCGGAGTATGGGCAATTCACGCTGCAACTGCTTCACACGATCATGAATTCGTGAGAGCAGAGACAGCTCATCCACCCTTGAGCACGGCGGCGCCAAACTATCATCAAGGGGTGGCGAATCCTGAGGTTCCCTCAAAGGATCACTTGATGTGCCCTATCACAAGGCAAGCAAGAAGCAATAAGAAGACCAAATCGATGCACAGACAAAATCATTCGAGTGTATTCAACGATTAGCAAAAGTATCAGTAGATACACTCGCCAAAAGGCATGTTCTTTACAAAGACATAAGCTACTTCAACTATTACAAAGCTACTGAGGAGCAACTGGTTTCTTCGACATGGATGGCTTTGGGGGCATCATTGAGTCAGTGGCGGTATCAGATGCCACTGACTTTCTGCCGGCCCCTGACGCCGCAGCCTTTGCCGCCTTCTTGGCCTGTTGCAGCTCCTCAGAGTACTTTGCAACTATGTTAATCAGCTGCGGCCCACACTTTCCACAGGCAGTCGCGAAGGGAGCAAAGACTACCTGCTGGCCGTCCATGCTAACGGGCATCGCCCTTGAGACCGTTGCAGGATCAACTTCGACTCCGTGGGCCTACACCAGAGCGAGTGACATTGACACGCCGGCCGCATGGAGCGAGTCCTTGAAGCTTGCAGGGACACTCCCGGCGAGAGACTCCACCAGCTCGTCCATGTTCTCGATCAGCTCAGCCTTGGGCATCAGCTCTTCCCGGAGGCAACTGAGCATGCCCTTGGCCTTAGAGCGCATATCTTGAACGGCGGCGCTATGGTCCTCGACTGGTGAAAGAGCACCTGCCAATGCATCGTCACGACGGAGGGCCTAAGGGTCGAAGATCAAATCGCTAGCATCTGTACATAAACCCACACATGGTTACGAAAGTCAGTGCCAAGACAAATTCGAACAGAGAACGATAATGATATCCAAGCAAGGTACCTGAGAGGGCCTTGGCAATCGAGAAAAGCTGTTCTTCGAACAACTTCTCCCTAGCTGCGATGGAGGCACGTAGATCCTCTTCGCGCTTTTGTGCCTCGTCACACGCCACGATTGTCTCATCGCGGCTCTTCACAGCCGCGGCGAGTGTCTTTTCCATGGTGCCAGCGTTGCGCAGAAGGGCATTATGTTCAGCTACAAAAACAAAACAAAAGGGATTGACTATCAGTTGACTACATAAAAACGATGCTAAAGAAGAAGAAGTAGAGGAACTTACTTTCTACCACGCGATGGCACGTATCCAGCATTGCATGCTGGCGACCCATCGCAAGCACTTGCTCCGCCAGATGAGCAGCTTCCTTAACAAGGAGCTGTCGAAAAAGGAAAAACACCAGAAGATCAGGAGATGACATAGATAAAACCAACGGCAATACTAGAAGAAGAGATGATACACTTACATGATCCTCAAATGACTCCGAAGTCGATTGGTGTGCAGTCATCCGGGCAACCATCTGATGCTCCCCATCATGTGGAGAGCTGGAAGAGTTGTGCCTGGAGTGGGCTGCCAATGGAGGGGAAGGAGCACGCTCAACCTCTTTCTTGGCCCTCGAGGTTGTGACTCCCGATTCTTTCAAAAATTGGAGGTCACCAGAAGATGATGACGCATGCTGACTGCAAGACAAAACCAACATCAAGAAAGGGCAAATCCAAAGAAGAACAAAAAGGACAACTCGAATACTTACCAATAAAACTTATCAAAGTCAAAGGTTGGCTCCCCCGACTCTGACGATGACTCCTTCGGCTGTCGCATCTTCTTGCGAGAAGATGGCGCCACGGCACTCACAGGAATGGCAGGGATCGGCGAGTCCACACTAACGCCTGCACCTTCTAGAGTCGAAGGAGACGACGCATCAGAATCCTCGCTGCGCGAACGCTTGCGAGTATCCGGACTACCCGACTCGGGGGCTTCCTCCTCCACATCAGATGGGACGGTCGACTCCGACTCGTCCTCTTCCAAAGCTTCACGAGGAATAACCCCCTCAGGAAGAGGGGGCAGACAGGGTGACACCGCCCAATCCTGCATACAGACCACAATTATGCACAAAGTTAAGAAACAACAAAGAAGCAATCAACAAACTAAGCTACTACGTAGCACAACTATATCTCAGGAAGAGGGTTAGCAACATCGAACAGAGGAACGATTGGTTCACTTGGGCACATCCTTGATGGTGTACTTGGTGACCAGTCGAACCCTTTTATCTACTTCACTCGCGGACATCCATCAGCAGACACGCGAGTGACATCGTCAATGCCAGCCCACTGAAACAGGGGATGGACTCTGGCCTCCAGGGGCTGGACGTGATGGCGCAGCCATGTGCGAATGAGGGCACAACCTCCCTCCTCTTTGCCCATGCGACTCTCGAGGTCGCAGACGCGCTCGTACAGCACATCTGTCTTCTCGGACTCGCTGGGCATGATCACATTCTTCCAGGAGCGCCTCCTCTTGCACGGCGTCGCGGGGTCGAAGGACGCAAGTCCGAAGTGGTCTCCGGCAGCCTTCTCGTCGCGGACGTAGAACCACTTGTCCCTCCACCCTTGGACGGACATCACCAGCTTGATGTCGAAGTATGTGGCGGATGGATCGACGTGGATTCCGCAGCCGCCTACATCGTAGACTACAGAGCCAGATGCCGATTGGTGCTTCAACTTGAAGAGGCGCTTGAAGAGGCCGAAATGCGGCTCGATTCCGAGCCAACACTCGCAGAGGGTAATGTAGCAAGCTACATGGAGGATGGAATTGGGGGACAGTTGATGGAGCTAGAGCTCGTAAAAACAAAGAAGGCCCCTGAAGAAAGGATGCAGGGGAACGAGAGGCCGCGAATGATGAACGCTGGGAACATCACCCAAAAACCAGCAGGAGGAGAGGGGATTACCTCGCCGTCGGGGACGCACGCGTCGGCGACTGTAGAGGACAAAACTCCGTCTTGGCGAAGAACACAAAGATCAGAGGACTTGATCACAGATGGACGCCACGTGCCATTCGTGACGCGAGTGCCCGTGCCCTTCTTCTTTCCGCCGGCGGCGGTGCTGGTGCCTGCAGCGGCGGAGCCGCCTTTCTTCTTCATCGCAGCAACGGCATCAGCGGAATCGGCCACAGCACCTCACTTCTTCTTCCCATTCCGCGGTGGCAATGTGACTGCAGGAAGTAGCTGGGAAATACGCGGAGCTGGTCCTGCGCCACAGAGGAAAAAAGAGCGCAAAGAAGCAGAGGAGCAGCGGCAATGGCGATGGAAGCAAACGATGAGTGGAAGTAGATGTGAATTTTACCGTCGTTGCATCGTTACTTAACCCCCTGGAAGATTCAATCCAATGGCTTAGAAAAACCCTACCAGACGCGTGGCATTCATCGCGCTCGACACGTGGAGGAGTTGAAACGCGAACTGTCCCCCACTACTCCCATTACACGTAGAAATCGAGGAGACACAGTTAAAATAAATATTACGCACGCCTGGTCAAATCAAAATCAGGGAGTGGGACCGACCGCTCGTCACGTCCCGTCAAACTCTCTCACGCGGGCAACCGAGGTCATGAAATCGTCAGCACTGACGTCATCAAAAACTACGCAGCAGAAGACTTCGACTACTTTAGTCCTTGCTCGAGTCTTCGACTCCACCAAGCACTCTGGGGCTACTCCCATAGGGAGCACTGGTCGCGCACCCTATGATTTTTCTTCTTCTTTTATAGGAACATGGACAATTAAAGAAAACCCAACCACTCAAAACACAGTTTGACTATGGACATGGGTTACTCCCATAGGGAGCGCCGGAAGCAAATTCGACTGAAACAAGCAAACAAAAGACGACATCCGTCGCAAAAGGTTTTTAGTCCCTGCCTGAGTCTTCGACTCAACCAGGCACTCGGGGGCTACTCCCATAGGGAGCGATGGTCGCGCACCCTATGATTATTTGTACAAAGTACTGTGTGTTGATAACATCCACACTCGAAGCTTATGGTGACACCGCCTCATAATTTTTTCCCTACAAAGAAACTGCGTCTCCTGGGTCACCCGAATCGTCTCCGCGTTGATAAAATTCGGATGTCGCGCTTACAGCGTGAGATAAGACCTCATCAACGCCTAGCAATGCATTAGCTGCGCACTACCAGAAAAATATCCGTGCCTATAGGTACGATGAACATGCCTTGACGGACGCGTCGAGTGCTCACACCCATATACTGGAATTCGACTCCTATAAGACCTCCGCGGCTTGAGTCGAATTACACCAGCACTTTTCCAGATTCGAGTCCGGGAACTCGAGTTCGAGTAGATGGCGTTGTTTTACCCTAAGGTAGTTAACTGATACCGGTACATCGGTTAAAATCAGGCACGCACATCAACAATCCCTATGACATAAATAGAGCAGTCGAAAAACATACTCAGTCATGCACTCGAAAGGCTTCATAAAGTCTCCAGTCGAATATGCGATTCCACTAGACACTCAGGGGCTACTAACATGGGTATACCCTACAGGTACTCGAGCTTGGTATATACGGCCTAAATGCATAGAGGCCCACGGTGTCGCCAAGGCCCAAATGAAGAACTCGAGTAACCTACGGACTCACGATTACTTGAAGAACAAGAAGAAGCTAAAGATAGAAAGTTCAAAGGGGAAAAGCCTAACCTGTAACCGACTCGACCTGCTACCCGAGACCTAGCCTATCTATATAAAGGCTAGGAGGGGGCGGCGAGGAGGACACACGCAACACTAGTTTCTACAACCCTCGCCAGATTGCATCTGCGCACCATTGTAATCCTCAATTCCTTTCATAATTCCATGACCAGACAAGCATGAGTAGGGACCTCTACGAGGCCTGAACCTGGGTAAATCTTCGAGTCCCATGTGTGCTTGTTTGCTAGCCGATAGATGTCTCCAGCGCTCCCTCCTTCTCCAAAACCCAAGTCCATAACAATGGGCATTGATGAGTTAAACCCTCGTCACCTATGGTTTATCAGGAAATACAAATACACGGAACAATTCCTCAAACCTTAGGTGTTTTTCTAAACTTGTAACTGAAATATCTTCCTTTATGATCCAATCATAAATTCTTTATTTTCTCATTACAATGATTTTATACTGCATCTTGAAAGTCTTTGAATGTTTTTCAAATGTTTCATATGTCTTCCTTATTAAGTAAATATACACATATATTTTCTCAAATTTCTAGAGAAATTATATGAAGTTGAAAGATCCACCGCACATGGCTACACATAATGGACTATATACATCATCATGCACAATGTCTAATAAGTTAGTCATCCATTCCTCTTTGGCCTATGCATGGAGTTTTAATTATCTCTAGGAGAGTCCCACAAGCGTCAATTGGTCAAAATCAATGACTCCAAAATTCCATCAACATGGAGTTTCTTCATGTTTTTTTTCCAATATAATTTAAACGGCGATGACACTCATAAGTGATCTTTTAATCATTTCTCTTGCGACATTTTATCATTAGTTTTAATGGACATGATTTCTCCAACTAAACTTGTAAAAGTTCTTCCATCTTCTATGGAATCCGGTAGTTATTTGAACAATCATTGTTCTCGCAATACCTGAAGAATATAACAATTATTAAAACAAATCTTGAAGGATAGGTTTGATGTTAACGAAAAACACAACAACACTTTATTTGTTTTTGATGAACATCATCACTTATTCTCTTGCTAGTTACTTAGTCCATTGTAGTTCATGAATTGTGTTGTTCTATATGACATTTTACACTAACCAATTCGATATCCAATACCCAATAACCACATTGTTCAACAAGCAAAGACTACACCCATAACATATGTATATCATCTATGTACCTAAGCTGGACATTTCCAGTCTTCTTCTTTTTTGCCAAATATTTTCTAGATTCTCTTTCAGCATTTCCATTTCATTTAAATGAATCTATCAACATCAATAGTGGCGCCATACATATGACACATAGTCCAAAGAATTTTTAGTCAAATACTAATACCCTTGGACTCACACTTTGAAGTGGATCACCATCATCAAATGTTTGGTGTTCTTTCCAAATCCATTCTTTAGTAATATTTTAGTGTAGTAAACATATTACATGCATCTTCTATTCATCCTTATCATGACAACTTTCATGATCAAGATACTATATCTTATAAAGGAGAATCACGAGTATAATGTTAGTTATCAAAACCTTTTGGGAGATTAGGACACCTAGCATCTCCAACCTTCACAAATTTTCATACAGTATGAGAAGATGTATTTTACTAAATTATACTCTATCATATTGCAACCAAAACATTGTTTCACATATCACAATATCTTCCACACATGATAGTTTCTGAAACAATTCTTTCAGCTCCTAGATAACCTTGATACTAAAACATATTTTGAATACCAAGGATCATGGAGGCAAACATGATATTTAGATACTAACACTAGAGTTGTTACTCTTGATTTAATACAACTTATTAAACTTGACAGAGTAGGTGGGGTTTACTGAAAGTTTGCAATAAGACTTTTAAACTTTAGATTGATACTCGAAATAATATGATACTAGTTCGTAAAGTAAGTATCTAGAATTCTATAGCTATATTATCTCAATTATAACTAATAATAAGGTAGTAAACGGATGCCAATGACTACAACAAATTATGCAAATTCACTTTGATTTAGTTTATGATAAATTGAGTTCAACTTTAGTGATATTACTACATGAACTCCCACTCAAAACCAACATCTCTCGAGTCGTTTCAGTGATTACATGAACCATATGCACTACACCAAGACCGATCATCACGTGAATTGGTGCAGCTTCAAAGGCGAGCATCTATATGGTCATCATATCAACTATATGACTCATACTTTACCTTTTGGTTCATGTTCTGAGGCCATGTCTGTACATGCTAGGAACGCCAAGTAACAACCTTAGTACCCACATGTGTAAAACTGTCTTACACCTGTTTTATGCGACTGTAGAGTCTATCACACCCGATCTTCATGTGGTGCCTCAAAACGACGAACTTCTTAATGGTGCATACTAAAAGAAGGACACATTTTTTCTTGATATTTAAATGAGGGATCATATTATAATGCTACGAAACGCCAAACAAGAAAAATAAGATGCAAAAAAACATCATATGCAAAAGTGGTATGATATAGTTCTAGCACTTGATCACTATCTTGTGCATCATGATATGATCATCATCATTCCATTTGTGTAAGGCCAAGGTCTATGGTTCTTACACTTTGGTTTGTTATAATTTCCAAGAGTATCAAACTATACTTAAAATTATAACATTACTAGATCATAGTACTTGCCTAGCAACAACTAAACTAGATGCTTCTAATTTATCCTTTGCATGTTTGTACATGGCTTAGGTCTTTCGGAGATAGAACCATTCTTACCTACGAACATGGAACCACGACGATAATAATCAAATTAGTAGCAACCCTCTACAAATCAGATATTGACTATAGTAGGAGAGACATGCACCAACAATCCACTTATGCAAAACTAGTTGGATGTCAAGCGTGGAACATGTCTCATCTATGAGGACATGTAAAGTTAGTCTGTGCCGCTTCATCCCACTATGCAACAATTATCCAAAATACATAAAGGATGCAATAACATGATCATCAGCGCCCACATAATCATATGTGTTCTACCCGCCGCAAAGTATCTAGGCATAGATCAGACTTTGATACCACTGTTGGGTTCGCAACGCAGAAAACAAGTTTTCCCATGATATGATAAACTAAGCACTACAATCTATCTACCTAGATACAATCAATAGGTGGATATACATCCATAGAGATCTTACCCTCGAATACCGAAAAGCTTTGTTAACACAATTTGATTTTGTGGATGATGTATTCGTACACTTGCCAATCTCAAGATCGAGTTAAAGTTCAGCACCACAAAGTAGCAGCTCCGTGATCGCACACACATTAATCACCGCGATAACTGTAACATCCCAAAACTTAATCCAAAGTTGATCAAGATCCAATTTAGGGTTAACAAAAACTTTTCCATTTAAAAATCTTTAAACATTCATATGTGTGTGCATTTAAAATAGGAGTTGTTTTGAATTGCCATGTTTGAGTGATCCATTGGTTGTAAAATGATTCTAAGGTGAATTACACATCATCTAGATCATTCCCAAACAAATCCCAAAGTAAAAGAAATCAAAAAGAATAAAATAAGGAAATGGTCATTTGTGCCATTTTAACTAACTAGGACACTTTGGGTGTTCCTAGGACTCAAATGCCAACAGAGAAAATTGTGGTTCTTTGCACCCCTTGCTAGTACAAGTAGTGATGTGCCAAGTCCCACTTTGTGATCTCCCAAAAACATTCAAACTCTAATTTTAAATGACATTTGAAAATTGAATCTAGTGTATGTATCAAGATCACACTAATTCAAAAACCACTCAAATGAACTCCATTTCGAAATCCCAAGCAAACCTAGATGCTCAAGCATAAGTTACACCACTCCACCAAAAATCTTTCAAAATTTCAAAACTTTCTCTCATGCGGCCATTTGATCGAACAGGTGGCAGGCAGAGAATATTTGGCCTAACTAACACTGTTTTGGAGAAAATCTTGTCGAGCCAATTGGTGTGCATTGATCACCTTGGTCTCCCCTAGGCCCAACCAGACCAAAACCACCCCTATCCCTAGCCCCTGGCGCCAGTGCCATGCCGCCTCGACGCCATGATCACTGGCCGACCGTGCCCAAGCCGAAGCAGACCGCCAGCCCTTCTCCGCCACTCTAGGAAGCAAGGAGCCACCTCACCGCCACCCACAGTCCACCCCACGGCTGCAGATAGCCGCTAGACCACCCAAGAGCCTCGCTGCCCTTTCTCTCTGCGTGCAGCCAGAGCGTGCCAGAGCGCGATCGCCGCCAGCATGCCACAGACCATGCCTCGACACTAAATCGCGCACGTCGCTCCGCCTTGAACCCAACAACCCGCCAGACACGGCCGTGCACCGTCGCGTAACCCATAGTCGCCGGGAGCAGCGTCGAGCACCGCCTCTGTCCCTCAGAGCGCAGGGAGCCCCCGACCGATAACCACCGCCCCTAGCCAAGCCATTGCACCGTAGCTAACCGCCCACCGTCCGCCTACCTCGCCCGCGCTGGTAGCCCCTGTATTGCCGTCACCGACGAGCCGCGCCCATGCCTCACTGCCACACCGTCGAGCATATATAAGGAGGCCCCCCTGCACCATCTCTTTACACCATTCCACTCCCCTCTCTCCACTGATCGTTTCCCCTCTCTCGCTAGAGCCGCTCGAGCAGCACATCACCGGAATTCCGCTGGAGGTAGCTGCTGCAGAGGAGGAGAAGTGGTCGTCGATTTCGTCCACCTCAGCCCCTGTCGTGACTTCGCTTTAGTTCGCCGTCGCCGTCCAGTTCATTTGCCCGCCTCGCCGTACTAGCTGGAGCCCTGGTACGTCCCCAGTAGACCCCCACCGGCCGCTTAGGGTTCGGTCTCGCCGGCGACGAGTCTATCGTCGACGACGACCGTGGAACATCGATCTGTGTTCTAATCGTGTGGTCCTGATCGCGCCGTACCACTTCGGGTTTTATGTGCCACTGACAGGTGGACCCCCCAGGTCAGTCACCCTCTGCGCAGCTGAGCGTCATTGGGCCGGCCCATTTAGTTTCCCGCGTTGACCTAGTTAATTCAAATTAGGTTTTTCTGTTTAGACTTAAAATCAATTCTATCCCTTAGTTCAAAAATAAATTCAAAGAGTTTTACAAATCCAAATGGAGTAATTCCAATTTTGTTAAAGAAAATCTCTATCCAAGCCCGTTGGATCTAAATCATTTAGAGTTAGAGATCTCTCCTAGTAAAAATAACAAGACATAAGCATTTGCACATTCAAACATTTTTCTAAAATCAACCATGATAGATTTTGAGTTGATTTCAACTCTCAAAAATCACATTTAACCATACCTATCTGAATTGTAATAATATTAAGGCTTGCATGCAGTGACTTTGGACTAGTACCAAAATAATGCTATATAGGCATTTCTAGTCACTTTAAATCATTAAATATTCAACTTAAACTTATTAAAATGTGATCCAACATTTAAATCACATTCCCATATGTTAGAATATGTGGTGATGACATGTGTCCACATGATCCCATATTTTAATTGGAGAATATTAAATCTTAGTTAATTTCAATGAGTAGAAATTACTTTTCTCAAATAAAAAGAAGGAAGCTAGTTAATTAAACCTTGTGATGCTTGTGATGATAATAGATCCTCAAATGTGTGCCTTAGTGTGCTAAGTAGACTAGTTAAGCTTTGTTTGGTGATTGTGTATCCCGTATGTATTTATAGAAGATAGTACCGACCAAGCTTTTGAGGAGGAGTTCTACCAAGAGGAGGAGGAAGAAAACTTCAACCACTGCACTAGACAAGGAAAGCCATCATTAACAATGCAAGATAACCCTTGCAAGCTAAATAACCTAAGCAGATGCATTAGGCATGCTTTGGTTATACGCTTTGACTTATACCTACTCCAAATTTTATTTACAAGCTTTACATTCTTTACTTTACCAAAATCCTTTACTTGTTTGAAGGTAGCATAAAAAGTATAAAACTTGACCTATCTAGATAAACTTAGATGTCATTCTATGGCATGAGATTGATCTTAGCATCCCACATTAGTGAACACTCTTAACTTAGTAGTTTACAGCTAAACTAAAAATTGAGTCACTTTAGATGGGAGTACTTCGTGAAAAGGACTGGTGAAAACCTTGGAATGATGAGTCATTCTATTGAGATGTTTTGACATGTGTTGAGAAACACAAATGGTTTATGATAATGAAAATGTTGAGGCATGAGCCTTAGACCTTTTACAAAACTGTTAGTTGGGTTCGGATGCGATACCATTCCAATTTTACCGTACAACCACAATACCTGAATTGGGTAAGGCTTAGCCAAAAGTTTATACGCATTAGTATTAGTTCCCTCACGGGAGAGGTTTGAGCCGAGGCTACCTCTAATTGTTGACCACCTATGCACTGCCCAAGATGACAGATGGTCATGGTTGGGAGGCCATGCTCATAGGAGAGGTGCTTATACTAGGGTGTGTAAAAGAAAGGTTATGTTTGATTATCTGCATACTAAGTATGATGATTCAGGGTTATCCCTGACAGATGTATCCAATCTTGTGGTGAAAGTGTACCACCTTGCAGAGTGTCAAACTATTCGAATAGCCGCGTCCACGGTTATGGATAGTTGGAGTGGCCATACTGTTTAGTTGTTAGATATTTTCAAAATGACTTATGAAATGAATGATGAATCTTGAATTGACCACAATAGGGTCATGACTATGACACTAGCTTCCCAACTTAAGTGATTCTAGAACTTTATTTTTTTATCTTTCTTTGTTTTTGAACTCAGCTTAGGTTTCAAACTTAACTTTACAAATAACTTAGAGTTAGCATTTCCCACTACAACTACCGTACTTGTTAGTGATAGTTTACAAGTACTTAAAGAGTACTCATGGATTTTGTCCCTGGCTATTCCTATGACCAGACTATGAAGGAGACTACCAAGATGAAGGACAGCAGGACGGCTATGATAACTAGGGCTATCTTCCATCGTCAGCATTGCATGTGCCCTTGAAGATGGACCCCACCTCTACGCTTACTATGTATTCCGTTGATGGTTGTATTAAGACTAGATCATGAGATCCTTTATTCGTGTAAGACCTTATTATGGTTTGTAATGGATGATGTATTGTGATATCCAATCTGTTATGTCTCGCAAAAATGGTAATCCTGGGAGTGCGATGTATGGCATAACCGGCATCTGGGATTAAAAATCTGGGTGTTGACAAGTTGGTATCAGAGTCATCCTGACCATAGGAGACCCTAGATAGAATGGACGTCCGAAACAAAAACTTAGTTTCAAAACCAAAGTGAGTATTTATGAAAACTATTTCCTCTCTTACCCTTGGGAATTCTTTCTCTCAAAAATATTCATGTTCCTCCAAATTCTTACATTACTACATAAAAATTGGACACACTTGATCACGTCACTAACTTTCTCATCCTCAATTCTTATAGATGGAGACTCAGTTCAGCAAGTTCTACCAGTTGGGCAACGCAAGCCAGCTGATCTTCGAGAGGGATCTTGATGCACTATCGGAGTACTTGGGACACCCACATCCGGAATTCCATGGAGCTCAACTTCCTGGACCCCCAGGAGGAGATTTACATTGGCTAGTCACCGCCGATCTTCGAGGCAAGATAGAAGCACCAACGTCCGGGAGGATCCAGTTCTCCGTAAGAGAGAAGAACTGGCTAGATGGGTTAGCTAGGGAAATGCATGAAGCTCTCGCATGTCTGTGTGCCCTGAGTGTCAACCAAATCCAAGGAACCTGCTTTGCTCACTACGCAAGGCGTGACTTTATGGGAATGCCCATGGAGATGCCAAGTCACCTGGAGTTGAAGCGTCAGGTGGAGAACCTTGACTTCTTGCTGTACGACTGATAGAAGGAGTTGGACAATGCTAGAGAGTTCGCCAGCCACAACCTTGCCATTGCCGCCCAAAAGGCCCAGACTTTCTCACTTCTTGTCAAGGATCATCAGTCTCTTCGCCGCCAGCGTGCAAAGAAGGATCGCACCATCGACCATCTTCGCAAGAAGGTGGCCGACCTTGAGAAGACCCTCAAGGAGCAAGAAGCTCAGCTTGCAGCAAAGGAAGAAGAAGAGGAAGGTGAAGACATCTAGGGAGATATGGACTCTTACCTCAGCAACGATGATGACTTTCTGGAGGAGGATGATGTGGACTTCTACACCGACGATGACGACTCTGACTTCATCGATGATGAGTAGATGCACTAGAGCACTATCGTAGAGTGAGGTGTATCGACACCATTGTATCGTAGATTACAGAGTGGTTCTTAAAACCATATGTTTTCCTTTGTTGTTGTGGTGTGTGTGTGTTTGTATCGTGTGCTTGTTTGGAATGAATGAGATAAATTTAGTGACAAAAACCTGAGTCAAACTCAATGTTTTAGCTTTGAAATCAAAACCATGAACCATAGAATTTTCCCTCTTACCCCTTTATCTACCTCAATCTTTAGATGACTCGTGGAAACCCTGGAGGGAGCGGCTCATCGCAGGACCCAATGCTGCAGATTATGCAGATGCTAGTTACAGACCGTGAAGCAAGTAGGGCAGAGCACCAAGCCAACCTACTAACTCTGCAGCAGATAGCTCATCAAGGATCCAAGTTGAAAAATTCCAGAATACCAATCCCCCAATCTTTAGCACTTCAGTGTGAAGGGAATATGCCTGAGAGGCAATAATAAAGTGGTTATTATCTTATTCCATGTTTATGATAAATGTTTATTTTGCATGCCATAATTGTATTGATCGGAAACATCAATACATGTGTGTTTAATAAACAAAAAGGGTTCCTAGTTATGCCTCTCTTATAGACTAGCTTGTTGATTAACAAAATGATCAAGGTTTCCTGATCATAGATATTTGATGTTGTTAATAACAAGGTCATATCATCCGAAGTATAGCATTACGATAAAATTCATTATGTTTATATTTCTATAACACTATACAAAGTTATCTTTATCCTTAGACCATGAGATCATGTTAATTGCTAACACCGGAGGAGTATCTTGATAACATCAAACGTCACACCGTAACAGGGTGACTATAAAGATGGGTTCAGTGCTACAAAGGTGTTATGTTGAGGCTCATGGATCAAGAGTGGAATTTGTCAATCGCGATGACGGATAGATATACTCTGGGCCCTCTCGGTGATATCACATTGAAATAGCTTGCAAGCAAGTGATGTGATCACTAGAATGTTATATCACGGGAACGAGAAAAGAGTGAATGTCGGTAACGTGATCAAACTAGGTATGGAGATACCGATGATCGAATCTCGGACATGTAATATATCGCGAGACAAAGGGATTTAGTTACTAGAGTTAAAGGTTCTCACGATCACATAAGTCATCGTTGAATGTGTAGGAGTCAGTACGGATCTCCAGGTCCCGCTGCTGATTATTTATCGGCGCGAGGTCTCGATCATGTCTGCATTATTCGCGAACCGTAGGGTGACACACTTAAGAGTTACCGGACACCATTTTGGAGCACATATGTTTCAGACGAAAGAATTGCAACGTAGGAATTGTTTCGATAGAAACCGGAAATTGTTTCGGGTGAAATTGCAGAAAGTGGTTCTGCATGTGATATTGAAATATTGCAAGGGGTTTTATGTGAATGTTTGTTAATTAAAGTAATTAAAAAAATTCTGAATAAAATTAATAAAAGAGTTTTATTAAATGAGAGAGCATTAAATTTGGATAAATATAATGCATTTAAAGTGGAGACTTTAAAGGGGAATGTGAAGAGGCATTTTAATGTGGAGGGGTTACGACCACATGAATGGAGGAGGTGAAGAGGCACGTCCTCCATGCGCCGGCCATGAAGGAGGGGCGCCACCCCTCCTACTATAAAAGGCCCCCCCTCTTCCTCCTTCATCCACACACCTCCTTGTGAAGGATCTCTCTCCCCCTCTAGAATTATTCCCCCATGGTCTTGAATTAGCGAGATACATGTTCCCGGTGGCATTTTGTCTGGAAGGAGTTGCTGCTTCCGCTGGATCGCTGGAGCGAGGAGGTGGACGTTGTCCGGTGGCTTGAACGTGTGTGCGAGTATGGATGCGCTGTTGAGTTGCGGCGCTTGGACTTCCTCACGATCTGGAGATCGGTAAGTGTACGACTACATCAACCCCGAGTTTCTAGTCGTTAACAAAACTCGTTGTCTTCGAGGGTAAGTTCTCGTTGGATGTATGTCCACCCGTTTCTTTGTACCTAGTAGATAGATCTTGGCGTGTAGTTCACACCGTAGGAAATTTTTTTCTATGACCCAACAGTGGTATCAAAGCCTGATCTATGCGTAGGTGCTTTGCACGGGTAGTACACATATGTTTATATGTGGGCGATGATGATCATGTTATTGCATCTTCTATGTATTTTTGATATTGGTGGCATAGTGGGATGAAGCGGCCCGGACCAACCTTACATGTCATCGTACATGAGACCGGTTCCACGACTGACATGCAACTTGTTTTGCATAAGTGGCTGGCGGGTGTCTATCTCTCCTACTATAGTCAATATCTGATTTACAACGATTTCCTAATAACTTGGTTATCCTCGTTGTGGTTCATGTTCTTAGGTAAGAACGGTTCTATCTCCGAAAGCCCTAAGCCACGTAAAACTTGCAATTGATAAATTAGAGGCGTCTAGTTTAGATCGTTGCTGGGATAGTGTCTTGATATGGTATTGTTCTAAGTAGATGTATGATAGATACTCTTACAACACACTTAACGTGTAAGTTCCATAGACCTTGGCCTTACACACAAAGGAATGATAGAGATCATACCACGATGCAAATGATAGAGATCAAATGCATGGACCATATCATCTCACTTTACACATTAGATGTTAGCATCTTATACTACTAGTTTGGCGTTTTCTGTAGCATTGTAAGATGATCCCTAATTTAAATATCAAGATAAAATGTGTTCTTCCTTAAGTATGCACCATTTTTTGGATCGTGTTTCGAGACATCACATGATGATCGGGTGTACTCGACTCTACGCTTTCATACAAACGGGTGTATGACAGTTTTACACATGCGAGTACTAAGGTTCTTACTTGGTGAGCCTAGCATGTATAGACATGGCCTCGGAACACGGACCGAAAGGTTAAGCATGAGTCATATAGTTGATATGATGACCATATAGATGCTCGCCTTTGAAGCTACATCAACTCACGTGATGATCGGACTTGGTGTAGTGGATTTGGTTCATGTAATCACCAAAAAGGCACGGGGGATGTCGTTTTTGAGTGGGAGTTTATTTCTAATTTGGGTTAGTTGAACTCAGTTTGTCATAAACTAAATCGAAGTGAATTTTCATAATTTGTTGTAGTCATTGGCATCTGTTCACTACCTTATGCTTAGTTTTTATTTGAGATAATAGAACTATAGAATTCTAGATATTTACTTTACGAACTGGTATCGTATTGTTTTGAATGTCAATTTAAAGTTTATAAGTCCTATTGCAAACTTTCAGCAAACTCTATTTACTCCATGAAGTTTAATAAGTAGTATTAAATCAAGAGTAAGAATTCCAATGTTAGTATCTAAAGTATCATGTTTGCCTCCATGATTATTGATATTCAAAAGTTGTTTTAATATCAAGATTATATAGGAGCTGAAAATTGTTTCAGAAACCATCATGTGTGAAAGATATTGTGATATCTGAAACAATGTTTTTGGTTGCATTATGATAGAGTATAATTTAGCAAAATACATGTTCTCATATTGTATGAGAATTTGTGAAGGATGGAGATGCTAAGCATCCGGATCTCCCAAAAAGGTTTTGGGAACTAACATTATACTCACGATTCTTCCTTATAGGCTATAGTAGCTTGATCATGAAAGTTGTCATGATAAGGGTGAATAGAAGATGTAAGTAAAATGTTTACTACACTAAAAGATTACTAAAGAATGGATTTTGAAAGAATGTCAAACATTTGATGATGGTGATCCACTTCAAAGTGCAAGTCCAAAGGTATTAGTATTTGACTATATACGCTTTGTACTATGTGTCATGTGAATGACACCACTATTGATGTTGATAGAATCTTTAAAAGGAAAAGGAATTTCTGAAAAGAGAAACTATAAAATATTTGGCAGAAAATAAAAAGTTGGAAATGTCCAACTTAGGTATATAGAAGATATACATGTTATGGTTGTATTCCTTGCTTGTTAAACAATGTGGTTTTTAGGTATTGGATACAAGATTGGTTGGTATGAAGTGTCATACAGGACAACGCAATTCATGAACTACTATGGCCTAAGTAACTAGCAAGAGAATAAGTGATGATGTTCATCGAAAACAAATAAAATGTTATTGTGTTTTTCGTTGTCGTCAAACCTAGCCTTCAAGATTTGTTTTAGTAATTGTTATTTTGTTCTGGTATTATGAGAACAATGGTTGTTCAAATAATTACCGTATTCCATAAAGGATGGATGAACTTTTATAAGTCTAGTGGGAGAAATCACATCCATAAACACTATTGCTAAAATGTCGCAAGACAAATGATTGAAAGATCACTTATGAAGTGGCATCGTTGTTTAAATTATATTTGAAAGAAAACATGAAGAAAATCCATGTTGATGGAATTTTGGAGTCTTTGATTTTGATCAATTGACGCATGTGAGACTTTCTTCGAGATAATTGAAACTCCATTCATAGGCCAAAGAGGAACGGATGACTAGCTTATTGGAAATTGTGCATGCTGATGTGCATAGTCCAGTATGTTTAGCCATATGTGATGGATCTTTTTGCTTCATATGCTTTCTCTGAAAATTTGAGTGAATATATCTGTATATTTACTTAATAAGGAAGAAGTCTAAAACATTTGAAAATTGTTCAAAGACTTTCAAGATGAAGTGGAAAATCATTGTAACAAGAAAATAAAGAGTTTATGATTCGATCATAAAGGAAGATATTTGAGTTACATGTTTAGCAAAAACATCTAAGACTTGAGGAATTGTTCCATGATTTGTGTTTTCCCAATAAACCATAGGAGTATGGCATATTTGAGAGATGAAATCAAACCATGTTTGACATGGTAAGATCAAAGGTGTCATTTATAAAACTGCCATTATGTTTTAAGGATTGAAGCTTTAGAGACTACCGCTTTTACACTGAAAAGAGCACCATCGTGATCCGTTGAAATGACACCATATAAGTTATGGTTTGGGATAAAACCCGAATTGTCTTTTCTTAAATTTTGGTATGCTATGCATCAGTAAAATGTTTACAACCAAAGTCGGATAAGTACGTCTTTGTAGGTTATCCCAAAGAATTTTTGGGAATTTCTCCATAACACCGAGGACAAAAGAGTTTGTCACTTGGAACGTCAAGTTTCTTGAGAAGGAATTTTTCGCGAAAAGTTAAGTGGGAGGACAATAGAACTTCGATAAGGTTGTTGAATCTTAGCTATATGTGCTAAGTAGCGCAGCGCCAGAAAGTGTCCCGGTGGCGGCCACAATGCTCATGACTCCCATGATTACAAAATGTGTGATCTCAGAGATTATAGTTCTTATTGAACCGTGTGGGTCGGTAAGAATCAAATAGTGTGATTTGATAAGCAAGTCGTTATTGTTTTGATAATGATGAACCGACTACATGCAAAGAAGCGATAATGGGCCCTGACTCCATAAAATGACTAGAAGTCATAGAATTCGTGATAGTATCCATACACGAGAAATCAAGTTTCTGAACTTGGAAGACCCTCCGGAAAGGCGTGAAGCCTATCGGTCGTGTTTGGATCTATAAAGAAATAAAACATGGATGTTTAACATCTATGAAATAGTCGACATGTCAGAAAGAAGTTTACGACAATGTTCAAGGAGTTGACTATGACAAGATTTGATCTTTCATAGCGATATTTAGTCTTGACAGATTAATGTAGCAGCCACTACATATAATTTGGTATATGGTAGTTGAATAAACAAAACAAGGTTCTTCTAAAAGAATGGTTACGTAGGACGTGTACATGACACAGTTCGAAGGGTTTTGTTAATTCAAAGGGTGCTAAAAGGGCATGCAAACTTCAATAGTTGAAGTAAGCTTAGCGGAGTTGGAATCTTCACCGTGATGAAACTGTTAAAAGAGTTTAAATTCATCGAAGATGATGAAGATGCTTGCATTTGCAAGAAATTAAGTGGGAGCGCTGAGACATATTTCTAATACATTATGTAGAGAACATATTGTTGATTGGAAATGATGTATCTTGTATTGACACAAGTTAAGAATTTCATTAAAATAAGATTTCGATGAAAGACTTGGGGAAACCAGGAATATTTGGCATCAATATCTATATGGATAGATTAAGGCGCAAATATGGTTGTGCCAAACAGACATATATGAGATATTGAAAGGGTTCAATATGGAAACAGCAAGAAATGTTCTTGCTACATGGAAAGAATTGTATCAAGATTCAAGTGTTTCAACACTTGGTGAGTAAAATCACATGAAGATTTTGATCGATTATACCAGGATATGTATATATCTAGAATGTCCTATGCTCTAAATGATGAGCATATACCAGAATGATTCATAAGATGATCATTGGACAATAGTAAAGATATTCTTATGAGCTTTGGAAGAACTAAGAATATATCATGTATAAGTGACAAATAGTTAAAGGTAGTTCAATGTAAAGTGTTACATTGATACTAATTTTGTCACAAGATACAAATTAAATTTATCTCAATTTAAACTATGGGTGGCACAATGTAATGGAAAGGATGTTCCATGATGGATTTGGATGAGTTCCAAAGGTGAGACATTGTGACGGATACTACAACAAAAGGCTAAGTATATAACTACTATAGTAGCAGCAAAGCAGGGCATTTGTGTTAAGTAGTTTGTTATCAAACTCGGTGTGGTTCAAAGTGGGCTAATACTATGAAGATATATTGTGTGACAATAATATCAACATATTTTGAGCCAAGCAAACTAAAGGTCTCAACAAAGGACCAAATTTATACAATGCCATCTCATTTGAGAATGAGTGATGCATAGAGACGCAAAGACATGCAAATACACATGGACCTGAAACTGTCAGATCCGGAGATTATGTTAACCACTAGCAATAGCGTATATGCAACACCAGAAAGCCATAGGTGTTCAATACGCAAAGTTTTTCAAACTAGATTATTGACTCTAGTGCAAGTGGGAGACTGAAGGGAATATGCCCGAGAGGCAGTAATAAAGTGGTTATTGTCTTATTCCATGTTTATGATAAATGTTTATTTTGCATGCTATAATTGTATTGATCGGAAACATCAATACATGTTTGTTTAATAAAAAAAGGGTTCCTAGTTATGCCTCTCTTATAGACTAGCTTGTTGATTAACAAGATGATCAAGGTTTCCTGATCATAGACATTGGATGTTGTTAATAACAAGGTCACAACATTAGTTGAATGATGTGATGAACATTCATCCGAAGTATAGCATTACGATCAAAGTCATTATGTTTATATTGCTATAACACTATACGAAATAATCTTTATCCTTAGACCATGAGATCATGTTAATTGCTAACACCGGAAGAGTATCTTGATAACATCAAACGTCACACCGTAACAGGGTGACTATAAAGATGGGTTCAGTGCTACGAAGGTGTTATGTTGAGGCTCATGGATCAAGAGTGGAATTTTTCAATCC
The DNA here is from genome assembly GCA_910589775.1 of Avena eriantha. Classification (NCBI taxonomy): domain Eukaryota; kingdom Viridiplantae; phylum Streptophyta; class Magnoliopsida; order Poales; family Poaceae; genus Avena; species Avena eriantha. The sequence goes on along the minus strand of OU342741.1, from coordinate 329,424,140 downwards.
CTATGACGGATAGATATACTCTGGGCCCTCTCGGTGATATCACATTGAGATAGCTTGCAAGGAAGTGATGTGATCACTAGAATGTTATATCACGGGAACGAGAAAAGAGTGCATGTCGGTAACGAGATCAAACTAGGTATGGAGATACCGATGATCGAATCTCGGACATGTAATATATCGCGATACAAAGGGATTTAGTTACTAGCGTTAAAGGTTCTCACGATCACAGAAGTCATCGTTGAATGTGTAGGAGTCGGTACGAATCTCCAGGTCCCACTGCTGATTATTGATCGGAGAGGGGTCTTGATCATGTCTGCATTATTCCCGAACCATAGGGTGACACACTTAAGAGTTACCGGACACCATTCTGGAGCACATATGTTTCAGACGAAAGAATTGCAAAGCGCAGGAATTGTTTCGATATAAACCGAAAATTGTTTCGGGTGAAATTGCAGAAAGTGGTCCTGCATGTGATATTGAAATATTGCAAGGGGTTTTATGTGAATGTTTGTTAATTAAATTAATTAACAAAAATCTGAATAAAATTAATAAAAGAGTTTTATTAAATGAGAGAGCATTAAATTTGGAGAAATTTAACATTTAAAGTGGGGACTTTAAAAGGGAATGTGAAGAGGCATTTTAATGTGGAGGGGTTACCACCACATGAATGGAGGAGGTGAAGAGGCACCTCCTCCATGCGCCGGCCATGAAGGAGGGGCACCCCCCTCCTCCTATAAAAGGCCCCCCTCTTCCTCCTTCATCCACACACCTCCTTGTGAAGGATCTCTCTCCCCCTCCAGAATTATTCCCCCCATGGTCTCGGATTAGCGAGATACATGTTCCCGGTGGCATTTTGTCTGGAAGGAGTTGCTGCTTCCGCTGGATCGCTGGAGCGAGGAGGTGGAGGTTGTCCGGTGGCTTGAACGTGTGTGCGAGTACGGATGCGCTGCTGACTTGCGGCGCTCGGACTTCCTCACGATCTTGAGATCGGCAAGTGTACGACTACATCAACCACGAGTTCCTACTCGTTAACAAAACTCGTTATCTTCGAGGCTAAGTTCTCGTTGGATGTATGTCCACCCATTGCTTTGTACCTAGTAGATAGATCTTGGCGTGTAGTTCACACTGTAGGAATTTTTTGTTTTCTATGCTGCTGACCCAACACGGAGAACCCACTAGATGCTGATTACTGGTTGCAGACAATGGAGAACAATTTAGAAGTAGCCAGAGTTGATGAAAACGAGAAAAGTTCTCTTTGCCACGCACTATTTGGCAGGAGATGCAAGAACCTGGTGGAACAGCACCCACACGATGAACCATGGTCAAGTGATGACATGGGAAGCCTTCAAAATCAAGTTCAGCCGCACCCACGTGCCGCAGGGACTAGTCACCAGAATGAGGAATGAATTCAGAGAATTGAAACAAGGCAGAATGACTGTACTAGAATATCGTGACAAGTTCTTGTCCCTAGCCAGGTATGCACCTGATGAGATCAACACGGCGGCCAAGAAGAAAGAGAGATTCCTGAACGGACTGCATAATGAGATGCAGACTGTCCTAGTCAACATCCGCTTTGAGGATCTCGAAGAGCTAGTCGACTCTGCCATTCAGATGGAAGGGAAGATTAACCAAGCCAACGACAACCCCAAACGTCATATGATGCACCAAGCTAGATCTAATAGCCACCAGAAGTACCGTCCCAAGCCGTCTGCAGGATATTCACCAAGAAACAACCGACCCCCAATGTCGCACCCAAGCTACCCCAACCGTAGCGGCGGCAATGTGAAGTCCGGAGGAAACAACAACCCCGGCAACACCAGCAATTTCAACCGTGCAACTCCCAAGAGCAACAACAACAACACTGCACCCATAACTGGAAGCAATGTTGTGCCTGTCGCCGCTAAAGACAAGTCCCAGATTACTTGTTTCGAGTGTGGAGTGAAGGGTCAGTATTCCAATGAGTGCCCCAAGAAGATTGCCGCCACTGCTAATGTGAATGCCCAAGCTCAACAACAACATCATGTTCAACCAGGAAGAAGATTTGCCCCGGGAACCCTCACAACCGCAACGGCCGTCTCTTCCACATGAACGCCGAAGAAGCCCAAGAAGCGCCATATGTAGTGCTCGGTATGTCTGTCAACTTAGTTTTAGCAAGAGTGTTGTGTGATTCTGGAGCATCGCACTCATTTTTCACCGAAGAATTTGCATGCACTAGTAAGATTCTCCACACCAACTTGAAGCATGTCATGATAGTCCAAATTCCCGGTTCAACTAAAAAGCTAGAAAAATTTACAAAGCTGTGCCTATCAGAATACATGGGATAGATTTTTATGCCAATTTAATAGTACTTGGAACCAAAGGGTTGGAAGTAGTACTAGGAATGGATTGGATGTCAAAGCATAAAGGACTGATAGACTGTGCTAAGAAAGCCATCACCATGACCAGTAGCTCTAGAGTAACAGTAGAGCATGTATCTAAGACCTTACCTCGTCAATTCAAGTGCAACAAGAGTCTAGCCCTACCCACCATAGACCAAGTCAGAGTAGTCTGTGAATACCCCGACATATTCCTAGATGAATTGCCATGTATGACCTCGGATAGGGATATTGAGTTCATTATTGAACTAATCCCCAAAACTGGACCCATATCCCAGAGACCCTATAGCATGAACCCCTCAGAGTTAGTAGAGTTGAAAAGGCAATTGGATGCTATGTTAGCCATAGGCTTGATTCAACCAAGCGCATCGCCATGGAGATCACCAGTGTTATTCGTCGACAAGAAATATGGAGGCAACCGGTTGTGCACCGATTATAGAAAGCTGAATGACGTCACCATCAAAAACAAGTACCCACTGCCAAAGAGAGAGGATCTATTTGATCAATTGACTGGTGCCCATGTGTTCTCAAAGATTGATCTTAGGACTGGTTATCACCAACTTCAGATTCGTGCAACGGATATTCCGAAGACCGCCTTTTCTACTCGTTATGGATTATACGAGTATACCGTCATGTCTTTTGGATTAACCAATGCCCTACTTATTTCATGAATCTCATGAATAAGATCTTTATGAATTTCCTAGATAAGTTTGTCGTTGTGTTTATCGACGATATCGTTATCTACTCCAAGTCAGAAGAAGAGCATGAGCAACATCTGAGAATCATCCTGGAAACCCTGAGAGAGCATCGGTTGTATGCCAAGTTCAGCAAATGTGAGTTTTGGCTGAAAGAAGTAGGATTCCTAGGAAATATTGTGTATGCCGGAGGAGTCTCTGTTGCTCCTGCCAAAATTAAAGATGTCGAAGAATGGGAAGCCCCAACCACTCAAACCCAAGTCCATGCATTTCTTGGATTAGTGGGATACTACCGCAAGTTTGTCGAAGGATTTTAGAGCATAGCAAGACCCATGACCCAATTGTGAAGGAGGACAAAAAGTTTGAATGGACTGACAAATGCGAAGCAAGTTTCCAAGAGATCAAGAAGAGATTGCTTTCAGCACCAATATTGATCATGCCAGATATCAAGAAGTCGTTTGATGTGTATTGTGATGCATCCAAGATTGGTCTCGGATGTGTATTGATGCAAGAAGGCAAAGTCATCGCTTATCTGTCTCGACAACTGAAGCAGCATGAGAAAAACTATCCGACCCATGACCTTGAATTAGCAGCCGTAGTTTTGGCATTGAAGACATGGCGTCATTATCTTATGGGAAATCGCTATGAGATTTACTCAAATCACAAGAGCTTGAAGTATATTTTCACTCAGAAGGAGCTGAATATGAGGCAAAGGAGATGGATAGAGTTAATCAAGGATTATGACCTTGACATTCACTATCATCACGACAAAGCCAATGTGGTAGCGGATGCTCTTAGCAGATTACCGCGTAGGCTAAATACCATCATCAAAGAGAAGCAACCCAGTTTGTATGAGGAGTTGGAGCAGTTTAGGACTGAGCTAGTTAGCAAAGGATTTGTATCTAGCATTGAACTTCAACCCACATTGATTAGCCAAATCAAGCAAGCCCAGAAGGGAAATGAAAGTATCGACGGAATCAAACGTCGTATTGGCACAGGAAAGGTACCTGGATTCACCGAAGACGAAGAAGGTGTTCTGTGGTACAAAGGACGTATTTGTGTGCCAGTAGATTCGGAACTGAAGCAAGTTATCATGCAGGAAGCTCATGATACTCTTTATTCTATCCACCCTGGAGGAACGAAGATGTATCAAGATTTCAAAGAGCAATTTTGGTGGCACAAGATGAAGAGAGAAATCGGAAGCTACATCGCCAAGTGTGACATCTGTCAAAGAGTCAAAGCAGAACATTAGAGACCCGTAGGATTGTTGCAACCATTGTAGATTCCGGAATGGAAATGGGATTCTATCGGAATGGACTTTATCACCGGCTTGCCTACTTCAGTAGGGGAAATAACTCAATCTGGGTCATCGTTGATGGACTATCTAAGGTAGCTCACTTTATACCTGTCAAGACAACCTACCAGAGTTCGAAGCTAGCAGAGTTGTACATTGCTAGAATTGTTAGTCTACATGGAACCCCCAAGACCATAGTATCAGATCAAGGAACCCAATTTACCTCGAGATTTTGGCAGAAAGTCCAAGAAGGATTGGGAACCAAATTGAACTTCAGCACAACTTATCACCCACAAACTGATGGACAGACTGAAAGACTCAACCAAATCCTAGAAGATATGTTGAGATATTATGTGTTAAAGTATGGATCAAAATGGGAAGATTGCCTGCCTTTCACAGAATTTTCATACAACAACAACAGTTATCAAGCCAGTTTGCAAATGGCCCCATTTGAGTTCCTATACGGAAGAAAGTGCCATACCCCTTCGAATTGGTCGGAAGTAGGAGATAGTCAGATTTTTGGACCCGACATTCTCCGAGAAGCTGAAAAGAAGGTTCACAAAGTCCGTGAGCACCTCAAGACTGCCCAATCCAGACAGAAGAGTTATGCTGACAAGAGAAGAAGAGACATGACTTTTAATATCGAAGATTTTGTGTATCTCAAGGTTTCGCCATTGAAGGGAACGCAACGCTTTAGTCTGAAAGGAAAGTTAGCCCCCAGATATATCGGAACCTTCAAGATTCTAAATTGCTGAGGAGAAGTATCGTATCAACTGGAACTACCAGAAGAGATGTCAGCCATCCACAATGTGTTCCATATCTCGTTACTTCGCAAATTCCTAGAAGTGTCGGAGAAGACCGAAGTTTTCAAGAACATCGATCACCGAGATTTTGATATCAACAAGGATCTGACGTATCGTGAAGTGCCCATCTGTATCTTGGAGGAAGCTTACAGAACCACCAGGACGAGTAGTATCAAATTTCTCAAGAGTCAATGGAGCAACCATACTGAAGAAGAAGCCACTTGGGAGCGAGAAGATTACATTAGGACAGAGTTCCCTGATCTCTTTAGTTCCTAGTTTTCTTTCTTAAATCTCGGGACGAGATTTTTGTTTAAGGGGGGAAGGTTTTTAACATCCCAAAACTTAATCCAAAGTTGATCAAGATCCAATCTACCCAATTTAGAGTTAACAAAAACTTTTCCATTTAAAAATCTTTAAACATTCATATGTGTGTGCATTTAAAATAGGAGTTGTTTTGAATTTCCATGTTTGAGTGATCCATTGGTTGTAAAATGATTCTAAGGTGAATTACACATCATCTAGATCACTCCCAAACAAATCCCAAAGAAAAAGAAATCAAAAAGAATAAAATAAGGAAATGGTCATTTCTGCCATTTTAACTAACTAAGACACTTTAGGTGTTCCTAGGACTCAAAGGCCAACAGAGACAATTGTGGTTCTTTGCACCCCTTTCTAGTACAAGTAGTGATGTGCCAAGGCCCACTTTGTGATCTCCCAAAAACATTCAAACTCTAATTTTAAATGACATTTGAAAATTGAATCTAGTGTATGTATCAAGATCACACTAATTCAAAAACCACTCAAATGAACTCCATTTCAAAATCCCAAGCAAACCTAGATGCTCAAGCATAAGTTAGACCACTCCACCAAAAATCTTTCAAAAATTTAAAACTTTCTCTCATGCGGCCATTTGATCAAACAGGTGGCAGGCAGAGAATTTTTGGCCTAACTAACACTGTTTTGGAGCAAATCTTGTCAAGCCAATTGGTGTGCATTGATCACCTTGGTCTCCCCCAGGCCCAACCAGACCAAAACCACCCCTATCCCTAGCCCCTTGTGCCAGTGCCATGCCGTCCCGACGCCATGATCGCCGGTCGATCGTGCCCGAGCCGCAGCAGACCGCCAGCCCTTCTCCGCCGCTCCAGGAAGCAAGGAGCCACCTCACCGCTGCCCACGATCTACCCCACGGCCACAGATATCCACTGGACCACCCCAGAGCCTCGCCGCCCTTTCTCTCTGCGTGCAGCCAGAGCATGCCAGAGCGTGATCGCCACCAGCACGCCACAGACAACGCCTCGACACAAAATCGCACACGCCGCTTAGCCTTGAGCCCAGCAACCCGCAAGACATGGCGGTGCACCGCCGCGCGACCCACAGTCGCCGGGAGCAGCGTCGAGCACCGCCTCTATCCCTCAAAGGGCGGGCAGCCCCCGACCGAAAACCACTGCCCCTAGCCAAGCCATTGTGCTGTAGCTGACCGCCAGTAGACCGCCCACCGTCCACCTACCTCTCCCACGCCGTTAGCCCCCTGTATCACCGTCACCGATGAGCCGTGCCCATGCCTCACTGCCTCACCGTCGAGCCTATATAAGGAGGCCTCCCCCGCACCATCTCTTCACACCATTCCACTCCCCTCTCTCCACTGATCGTTTCCTCTCTCTTGCCAGAGCTGCTCAAGCAGCACATCGCCGGAATTCCGCCAGAGGTAGCCGCTGCAGAGGAGGAGAAGTGGTCATCGATTTCATCCACCTCAGCCCCTGCCGTGACTTCGCCTGAGCTCGCCGTCGACGTCCAGTTCATTTGCCCGCCTCGCCGCACTAGCTGGAGCCCTAGAACATCCCCAGTAGACCCCCACCGGCCGCTTAGGGTTCGGGTCTCGCCGATGAAGAGTTCGTCATCGACAACGACCGTGGACTGTCGATATGTGTTCTAATCGTGTGGTCCTGATCGCCCCGTACTGCTTCGGGTTTTATGTGCCACTGACAGGTGGACCCCCAGGTCAGTCACCTTCTGCGCCGCTGAGCGTCACTGGGCCGGCCCATTTAGTTTCCAGCGCTGACCTAGTTAATTCAAATTAGGTTTTTCTATTTAGACTTAAAATCAATTATATCCCTTAGTTAAAAAATAAATTCAAAGAGTTTTACAAATCCAAATGGAGTAATTCCAATTTTGTTGGAAAGGTAATGAAAATATCTATCCAAGCCCGTTGGATTTAAATCATTTAGAGTTAGAGATCTCTCCTAGTAAAAATAACAAGACAGAAGCATTTCACATTCAGATATTTTTCGAAAATTAACCATGATAAATTTTGAGTTGATTCCAACTCTCAAAAATCACATTTAACCATACCTATCTGAATATGTAATAATATTAAGCTTTGCATGCAGTGACTTTGAACTAGTACCAAAACAATGCTATATAGGTATTTCTAGTCACTTTAAATCATTAAATATTCAACTTAAACTTATTAAAATGTGATCCAACATTTAAATCACATTCCCATATGTTAGAATATGTGGTGATGACATGTGTCCACATGATCCCATATTTTAATTGGAGAATATTAAATCTTAGTTAATTTCAATGAGTAGAAATTACTTTTCTCAAATAAAAAGAAGGAAGCTAGTTAATTAAACCTTGTGATGCTTGTGAGGATAATAGATCATCAAATGTGTGCCTTAGTGTCCTAAGTAGACTAGTTAAGTTTTGTTTGGTGATTGTGTCTCCCGTATGTATTTATAGAAGATAGTACCGACCAAGCTTTCGAGGAGGAGGAGTTCTACCAAGAGGAGGAGGAAGAAAACTTCAACCACTACACTACACAAGGCAAGCCATCATTAACAATGCAAGCTAACCCTTGCAAGCTAGATAACATAAGCAGATGCATTATGCATGCTTTCGTTATACCCTTTGACTTATACCAACTCCAAATTTTATTTACAAGCTTTACTTTCTTTACTTTACAAAAATCCTTTACTTGTTTGAAGGTAGCATAAAAAGTATAAAACTTTACCTATCTGGATAAACTTAGATGTCATTCTATGGCATGAGATTGATCTTAGCATCCCACATTAGTGAACACTCTTCACTTAGTAGTTTAGAGCTAAACTAAGGCTTGAGTCACTTTAGATGGGAGTACTTGGTGAAAAGGACTGGTGAAAACCTTGGAATGATGAGTCATTCTATTGAGATGTTTTGACATGTGTTGAGAAACACAAATGGTTTATGATGATGAAAATGTTGAGGCATGAGCCTTAGCCCTTTTACAAAACTGATGGTTGGGTTCGGATGCGATACCATTCCAATTTTACCATACAACCACAATATATGAATTGGGTAAGGCTTAGCCGGAAGTTTATATGCATTAGTATTAGTTCCCTCGCGGGAGAGGTTTGAGCTGAGGCTACCTCTCAATGTTGACCACCTATGCACTGCCCAAGATGACAGATGGTCATGGTTGAGAGGCCATGCTCATAGGAGAGGTGCTTATACTAGGGTGTGTAAAGGAAAGGTTATGTTTGATTATCTGCATACTAAGTATGATGATTCAGGGTTATCCCTGACAGATGTATCGAATCTTGTGGTGAAAGTGTACCACCTCTGCAGAGTGTCAAACTATTCAAATAGCCGTGTCCGTGGTTATGAACAGTTGGAGTGGCCATACTGTTTTGTTGTCAGATATTTTCAAACTGACTTATGAAATGAATGATCAATCTTGACTTGACCATAACAGGGTCGTGACTATGACACTAGCTTCCCAACTTAAGTGATTCTAGAACTTTATTTTTTTATCTTTCTTTATTTCTGAACTCAGCTTAGGTTTCAAACTTAAGTTTACAAATAACTTAGATTTAGCATTTCCCACTAGAACTACCGTACTTGTTAGTTGTAACATCCCAAAACTTTAATCCAAGGTTATTAAGATCCAAAGCATCAAAATTAGGATAACAAAAACTTTTCCAATTAAAATTATTAAGGCATTCATATGTGTGTGCATTTAAATAGGAGTTGTTTTGAATTGCCATGATTAAGTGATCCATTGCTTGTAAAATGATTCTTAGGTGAAATAAACATCATCCAGATCATTCCCAAACAAATCCCAAAGAAAAACAAATCAAAATGAATAAAAGAAAGAAATGGTCATTTGTGCCATTTTAACTACCATGCCTACTTTGGCTATTCCTAGAAGTCAAAACCTAACAGAGACAAATGTGGATCTTTGCGCCCCTTTCTAGTAAATGTACTAGTGTACCGAGGCCCACTTTGTGATCTACCAAAAACTTTCAAACACAAATTTTAAATGGCATTTGAAAATTGAATGTAGTTCATATGAGAAGATCCTACTTATTCAAAAACCACTCAAATGAGCTCCATTTTAAAATCCCAAGCAACCACAGATGCTCAAGCATAACATCAACAACTCCACCAAAAATTAAAAAACTTTTCTCATGTGGCCATTGTGTCGAACAGGTGGCAGGCAGAAAATAAACTGCCTAACTATTACTGTTTGTACTTAAGCCATTGTCCCCCATTTGACCCCCTCTGCACTCCCTTGTCCCACCTGAGTCCAACCAAGTGGTCACCGGCCTACCCATAAGACGCAGCAGCAGTGGAGCGCCGCCACTTTGGGGTCGCCGCTGGCCGATCGTGGACAGAGCACCACAGACCACGCCGCGCCATTCCAGCACCACCACTAGCTCTGCCTAATGCTACCGCCACCCCCTGTCCACCCCTCGATCACCCCAAGGCCCTGGACCACACCCCAGCACCGCCGCCCATTCTCTCTGCGTTGTGCTCAGCGCGCGCTAGAGCGCGGTCGTCGCCAGCACGCAGCAGAATGCCCCTTGCCATAAAATCCAGCACGCTGCTCCGCCTCGACCCCAGCACCGTGCCAGACATAGCCGTGCGCCACCGCGCGACCCACCATCGCCGTGCGCTGCGTCGAGCACCGCCTCTGTCACCCAGAGCGTGGGACGCTCCCGACCGAATGCCACCGCCCCTAGCCGCGCATTTAAGCCGTAGATGACCGCCAAGAGGCAGGCCACCGTCCGCCTATGCCGCCCATGCCTCTAGACGCCTGTATCAGCGTCACCAACAAGCTCGCCGTCGTGCCGCTCGGTCCCCTCGTCGCCCTATAAAAGGATCCCTCCCCAGCACAAACTACTCACACCACTCCACTTCCCTCTCATCACTGATCCTTCCCGACCTCTCGCTGGAGCTGCTCGAGCCATAGTTCACCGAAATTTAGCCGGGGGAACCTGTTGCAGAGGAGGAGAAGGCGCCGTCGATTTCGTCCACCCCAGGAGCTGTCGTGACCTCGCTTGAGCTCGCCGTCATCCACCAGTTCGATCGCCCCCATCACCGTAGTGGCTGGAGCCCTGGTATGCCCCCTATGCACCCCCACCGAGCTGCTAGGTTAGCTCTCGCCGATGACCTGTTCGCCGGAGACGACGCTCCTCACCCGTAGATCTCACTTTTAATCACACGGTCCAAGTTGCCCCATACCGCTTCGCGTTTAAAGAGCCGCTGACCTGTGGACCCCCCTTGTCAGCTGTTCTTTGCGCCGTGGAGTGCCACTGGGCCGGCCCATTTCCGTTCCCGCGCGACCCATTAAATTCAAACGTAGATTTTTCTATTTTAGTTTGAACTTAGTTCTGTACCTTAGTTTAAAAATCAATTCAGGGAGATTTACAAATCCAAATGGAGTGATTCCAATTGTCTTAGAAAGCTACTGAAAAGATCTATCCAAGCCTGTTGGATTTAATTCATTTAGAGTTAGAGATCGCTCCTAGTAAAAATAACAAGACAGAAGATTTTGCATATTCAAACATTTTTATAAAATCAACCAAAATAGCTTTTGAGTTGATTCCAACTCTCAAAAACCACATTTAATCATACCTATATGAATATGTAATAATATTAAGGTTTAAATGAAGTGACTTTGGACTAGTACCAAAATAATGCTATATAGGCATTTCTAGCCACTTTAAATCATTAAATAATAAACTTAAACTTAAGTAAATGTGATCCAACCCTTAAATCACATTCCCACATGTTAGAATATGTGGTGATGACATGTGTCCACATGATCCCATATTTTGAGAGGTGAATATTAAATCTTAGTTATTTTTCTATGAGTAGAAATTACTTTTCTCAAATAAAAAGAATGAAACTAGTTAATAAAACCTTGTGATGCTTGTGACGATAAAAGATCATCAAATGTGTGCCTTAGAATGCTAAGTAGAATAGTTAAGCATTGTTTGGTGATTGTGTACTCTGTATGTATTTATAGACGATATAGCGACCAAGATTTCGAGGAGGAGGAGTGCTATCAAGAGGAGGAAGAAAACTTCAACCACTGCACCAACCAAGGAAAGACATCATTAACAATGCAAGCTAACACTTGTAACTATAATTCTTAGCAAGCTATAATGAAGCTAGATAATTTGAGCAAAGATGCTTTAGGCATGCTTTGATTATACCACTTTGACTAGTACCTATTCCAAGCTTACTTTCAAGCTTCTACTTTCTTTATTTTTACCAAGTCCCTTACTTGTTTTGAAGGTAGCATAAAAATTATAAAACTTGCCCTATATAGATCACTTTAGATGTCATTCCATGGCATGAGATTGATCCTATCTTCCACCCTAGTGAACACTCTTAACCTAGTAGCTTAGAGCTAGATGAAAACTTGAGTCACTTTAGATGGGAACACTTGGTGAAAATGAATTATGAAAACCTTGGAATGACGTGTAATTTTATTGAGAGGTTTTAACATGTGTTGAAAAACCCAAATGGTTTATGATGATGAAAATATTGAGGCATTTGCAAAACTGATGGTTGGATTCGGATGCGATACCATTCCAATTTTACCGTACAACCACAATACCTGAATTGCGTAAGGCTTGGCCGGAAACTTATATGCATTAGTATTAGTTCCCTCGTGGGAGAGGTTTGAGCGGAGGCTACCTCTCAATGTTGTCCACCTATGCAGTGCCCAAGATGACAGATGGTCATGGTTGGGAGGCCATGCTCATAGGAGAGGTGCTTATACTAGGGTGTGTAAAGGAAAGCTTATGTTTGATTATCTGCATACTAAGTATGATGATTCAGGGTGACCCCCGACAGATGTATCGAATCTTGTGGTGAAAGTGTACCACCTCTGCAGAGTGTCAAACTATTCGAATAGCCACGTCTACGGTTATGGACAGTTGGAGTGGCCATACTGTTTCGTTGTCAGATGTTTTCAAAATAACTTATGAAATGAATGATGAACCTTAACTTGACCAAAACAGGGTTGTGTTTATGACACTAGCTTCCCAACTTAGGTGATTCTAGAACTTTATTTTATCTTTCTTTGCTTCTGAACTCAGCTTAGGTTTCAAACTTAACATTATAGCTAAACTTAGAGTTAGCACTTTACACTAGAACTATACTACTTGTTAGTGGTAGTTTGCGAGTACTTAAAGAGTACTCATCGCTTTTGTCCCTGGCTATTCCTATGGCCAGACTATGAAGGAGACTACCAAGATGATGGCCAGCAGGACGGCTATGATAACTAGGACTATCTGCCTTCGTCAGCATTGCCTGTGCCCCTGAAGATGGACCCCACCGCTACGCTTATTATTTATTCCGCTGCTTGTTGTATTAAGACTGGATCATGAGATCCTTATTTGTGTAAGACCTTATTTATGGTTTGTAATGGATGATGTACTGTGATATCCAATCTGTTATGTCTCGCAAAAATGGTAATCCTGGGATTTCGATGAATGACATAATAGGCATCTGGGATTAAAAATCTGGGTGTTGGCAAGTTGGTATCAGAGCCATCCTGACCATAGGAGACCCTAGTTAGCATAGACGTCCGAGCAAAAACTTAATTTCAAAACCAAAGTGAGTATTTATGAAAAACTATTTCCTCTCTTACCCTTGGGAATTCATTCTTTCTCAAAAATTCATGTTCCTCAAATTCTTACATTACTACTTAAAACTTGACACACTTGATCACTTCACTAACTTCCTCATCCTAAATTCTTGTAGATGGAGACTCGGTTTAGCAAGTTCTACCAGTTGGGAAACGGAGGCCAACTGATCTTCGAGAGGGACCTAGATTCACTGTCAGAGTTACTAGGACGCCCACATCTGGAGTTTCTTGGAGCTCAACTTCCAGGACCCCCAGGAGGAGATTTGCAGTGGCTGGTCACCGCTGATCTTCGAGGAAGCATCGAAGCACCAATGTCCAGGAGAATCCAGTTCTCCGTGAGATAGAACAATTGCTAGACGGATTAGCCAGGGCAGTGCATGAAGTTCTCGCACGCCTATGTGCCCTTAGTGTCAACCAAATCCAAGGAACTCATTTTGCTTACTATGCAAGGCATGATTTCATGGGAATGCCGATGGAGATGCCAAGTCACCCAGAGCTGAAGCGTCAAGTGGAGAACCTTGACTTCCTGCTGTACGATCGCTAGAAGGAATTGGACAATGCCAGGGAGTTTGCCAACCACAACTGTGCCATTGCCGACCAGAAGGCCCAGAATTTCTCACTGCTAGTCAAGGACCGTCAGTCTCTTCGCCTCCAGCGTGAGAAGAAGGATCGCACCATCGCCCGTCTTTGCAAGAAGGTGGCCGACCTCGAGAAGACCGTCAAGGAGCAAGAACCTCAGCTTGCAGTGAAGGAGGAAGAAGAGGAGGGTGAAGACATCCAAGGAGACATGGATTCTTACCTCAGCAATGATGATGCTTTCTGGAGGAGGATGCTGTAGACTTCTACACTAACGATGAGGACTCCGACTTCATCGACGATGAGTAGATGCACTAGAGCACTGTCGTAGCATGAGATGTATCGGTCCCACTTTATCCTAGCTTGCAGAATGGTTCTTCAAACCATCTGTTTTCCTTGTTGTGGTGTGTGTTTGTTTGTATCGTGTGCTTGTTTGAATGAATGAAATTGAGTGAGTTGCGAAACCTGAGTCAAACTCAAAGTTTTAGCTTTGAAACCAAAACCATGAACCTTAGATCTTTCCCTCTTACCCCCTTTATCTACCTCAATCTTCAGATGACTCGTGGAAACCCAGGAGGGAGCAGCTCATCGCAAGACCCAATGCTGCAGATTATGTAGATGTTAGTCGCAGACCATGAAGCAAGCAGGGCAGAGCGCCAGGCTAACTTAGCAACATTGCAGCAGATAGCTCAGATGGCCCAAAACAACCAAGGGCATGGAAATCAGGATCATCATGGATCCAAACTCAAAAACTTTCAGAATACGAATCCCCCAATCTTTAACCAGGCTGAAAACCCACTAGATGCTGACGACTGGTTATAGACAATGGAAAACAACTTAAAGTAGGAGGAGTTGATGACAACGAGAAAGTTCTCTTTGCCACCCACTATCTGGCAGGAGATGCAAGAGCTTGGTGCACTAGTATCCGTAACATGAACCATGGTCAAGTGATGACATGGGAAGCCTTCAAAATCAAGTTCAGCCGCACCCATGTGCCGCAGGGTCTAGTCACCAGAATGAGGGACGAGTTCCGCGACTTGAAGCAAGGCAGAATGGCTGTGGTGGAGTACCGTGACAGATTCCTGTCGCTTGCACGGTACGCCCCTGATGAGATCAACACAGAGGCCAAGAAGAAGGAGAGATTCCTGAACATACTACATGACGAGATGCAGACTGTCCTCGTCAACATCCGCTTCGAGGATCTCGAAGAGCTAGTCGACTCTGCCATTCAGGTGGAAGGGAGTATTAATCAGGCAAATGACAACCGCAAATGTCGTATGATGCAGCAATCTGGATCCAGCTGTCACCAGAAGTACCGTCCCAACCCCTCACTAGGATATGCACCAAGGAACAACCGACCTCCAATGTCTCGCCCAAGCTACCCCAACCGTAGCGGAGGAAATGTGAAGTCCGGGGGAAACAACAACCACTCCGGTAACACCAACAATTTCAACCGTGCCCCTCCCAAGAGCAACAACAACAACACTGCACTCAAAACTGGCAGCAATGCTATGCCTGTCGCAGCAAAAGACAAGTCCCAGATCACTTGTTTCTAGTGTGAAGTGAAGGGACACTATTCCAATGAGTGTCCCAAGAAGACTGCCGCCACTGCCAATGTGAATGCCCCAGCTCAGCAGCAGCGTCGTGTTCAACCAGGGAGAAGGTTTGCCCTAGGGAACCCTCACAACCGCAACGACCGTCTATTCCACATGAACGCTGAGGAAGCCCAAGAAGCGCCAGATGTAGTGTTGGGTATGTTTTCTGTCAACTCAGTTTTAGCAAGAGTGTTGTTTGATTCTGGAGCATCGCATTCATTTTTCACCGAAGAATTTGCATGCACTAGTAAGATTCACCCAACCAACCTGAAGCATGTCATGATAGTTTAAATCCCCGGTTCAACTACAAAAGCTAGAAAAATTTGTAAAGCTGTGCCTATTAGAATACATGGGATAGACTTTTATGCCAACCTAATTGTACTTGGAACCAAAGGATTGGAAGTAGTACTAGGTATGGACTGGATGTCAAGGCATTAAGGACTGATAGACTGTTCTAAGAAAGCCATCACCATGACCAGTAGCTCTGGAGTCACAGTAGAGCATATATCTGAAACCTTACCTCGTCAAATCAAGTGCAACAAGAGTCTAGCCCTACCCACCATAGACCAAGTAAGAGTAGTCTGTGAATACCCCGACGTATTCCCAGATGAATTGCCAGGTATGCCCTCGGATAGGGATATTGAGTCCATTGTTGAACTGATCCCCAGAACCGGACCCATAGCCCAGAGACCCTATAGCATGAACCCCTCAGAGTTAGTGGAACTGAAGAAGCAGTTGGATGCCATGTTAGCAACATGCTTGATTCAACCAAGCGCATCACCATGGAGATCACCAGTGTTATTCGTCGATAAGAAAGATGGAGGCAACCGTCTATGCACAGATTATAGAAAACTGAATGACGTCACCATCAAGAACAAGTACCCCTTGCCAAAGATATAAGATCTATTTGATCAGTTGACTGGAGCCTAGGTATTCTCAAAGATTGATCTTAGGCCTAGTTATCACCAACTTAAGATTCGTGCAACGGATATTCCGAAGACCGCCTTTACTACTCGCTATGGTTTATACGAGTATAGGGTTATGTCTTTTGGATTAACCAATCCCCTGGCTTATTTCATGAATCTCATGAATAAGATCTTTATGAATTTCTTAGATAAGTTTGTCGTTGTGTTTATTAACGATATCCTTATCTACTCCAAGTCAGAAGAACAGCATGAGCAACATCTGAGAATCATCCTAGAAACCCTGAGAGAGCATCGGTTATATGCTAAGTTCAGCAAGTGTGAGTTCTGGCTGAAAGAAGTGGGATTCCTAGGACATATTGTGTCTGCTGGAGGAGTCTCTGTCGATCCCGCCAAGATCAAAGATGTCGAAGAATGGGAAGCTCCAACCACTCAAACCCAAGTCCATGCATTTCTCGGATTAGCGGGATATTACCGCAAGTTTGTCGAAGGATTTTCGAGCATCGCCTGACCCATGACCCAATTGCTGAAGAAGGACAAGAAGTTTGCATGGACTGACAAATGTGAAGCCAGTTTCCAAGAGCTGAAGAAGAGATTGATATCAGCCCCAATATTGATCGTGCATAACATCAAGAAGCCGTTTTATGTGTATTGTTATGCATCCAAGATTGGTCTCGGATGTGTATTTATGCAAGAAGGCAAAGTCATCGCCTATATGTCTAGACAACTAAAGCAGCATGAGCAGAACTATCTGACCCATGATCTTGAATTAGCAGCTATAGTTTTGGCATTGAAGATATGGCGTCATTATCTGATGGGTAATCGCTATGAGATTTACTCAGATCACAAGAGCTTGAAGTATATTTTCACTCAGAAGGAGCTGAATATGAGGCAAAGGAGATGGATAGAGTTAATCAAGGACTATGACCTTGACATTCAGTATCACCCCGACAAAGCCAATGTTGTAGCGGATGCTCTAAGCAGATTGCCGTGTAGGCCAAACACCATGATCAACGAGAAGCAACCCAATTTGTATGAGGAGTTGGAGCAGTTTAGGACTGAGCTGGTTAGCAAAGGATTTCTAGCTAGCACTGAACTTCAACCTACTTTGATTAGCAAAATCTAGGAAGCCTAGAAGGGAAATGAAAGTATCGACGGATTCAAACGTCGTATTGGTACATGAAAGGTACCTGGATTTACTGAAGACGAAGAAGGAGTTCTATGGTACAAAGGACGTATCTGTGTGCCAGCAGATTCGGAGCTGAAGCAAGTTATCATGCAGGAAGCTCATGATACTCTTTATTCTATCCACCCCGGAGGAACGAAGATGTATCAAGACTTGAAAGAGCAATTTTGGTGGCACAAGATGAAGAGAGAAATCGGAAGATACATCGCCAAGTGTGACATCTGTCAAAGAGTAAAAGTAGAGCATCAGAGACCTGCAGGACTGTTGCAACCACTGCAGATTCTAGAATGGAAATGGGATTCCGTCAGAATGGACTTTATCACCGGTTTGCCTACTTCTAGTATGGGAAATGACTCAATTTGGGTCATAGTTGATAGACTATCCAAGGTAGCCCACTTTATACCAGTCAATACAACCTACCAGAGTTCGAAGCTAGCAGAGCTGTATATTGCTAGGATTGTTAGTCTGCATGGAACTCCCAAGACCATAGTATCAGATTGAGGAACCCAATTTATCTCGAGATTTTGGCAGAAAGTCCAGGAAGGATTAGGCAACAAGTTGAATTTCAGCACCGCTTATCACCCGCAAACTGATGGACAGACTGAAAGAGTCAACAAAATCTTAGAAGATATGTTAAGAGCTTGTGTGTTAGAGTATGGATCAAAATGGGAAGATTGCCTGCCTTTCACAGAATTCTCATATAACAACCGTTATCAAGCTAGTTTGCAGATGGCACCATTTGAGTTCCTATACGGGAGGAAGTGCCATACCCCTTTGAATTGGTCTCAAGTAGGAGAGAGTCAGATTTTTGGACCCGACATTCTCCGGGAAGCCGAAGAAAAGGTGCACAAAGTCCGTGAGCACCTCAAGACCGCCTAATCCAGACAGAAGAGTTACGCTGACAAGAGAAGGAGAGACCTGACTTTCAATGTCAGAGATTTTGTATATCTCAAGGTTTTGCCAATGAAGGGAACCCAACGCTTTAGTCTGAAAGGAAAGTTAGCCCCCGGATATATCGGGCCCTTCAAGATTCTGAACCGTCGAGGAGAAGTATCGTATCAACTAGAACTACCTGAAGAGATGTTAGCCATCCACAATGTGTTCCATATCTCGTTACTTCGCAAATGTCTGGAAGTGCCAGAGAAGACTGAAGTTTTCAAGAACATTGATCACCGATCTGTTGAGATCAACAATGACCTGACATATCGTGAAGTGCCCATCTGTATCATAGAGGAAGCCTACAGAACCACCAGGACCAGAAGTATCAAATTTCTCAAGATTCAATGGAGCAACCATACCGAAGAGGAAGCCAGTTGGGAGCGAGAAGATTACATTAGGACAGAGTTCCCAGATCTCTTTAGTTCCTAGTTTTCTTTCGTAAATCTCGGGACGAGATTTTGTTTAAGGCGGGAAGGTTTGTAACATCCCAAAACTTTAATCCAAGGTTATTAAGATCCAAATCATCAAAATTAGGGTTAACAAAAACTTTTCCAATTAAAATTATTAAAGCATTCATATGTGTGTGCGTTTAAATAGGAGTTATTTTGAATTGCCATGATTAAGTGATCCATTGCTTGTAAAATGATTGTTAGGTGAAATAAACATCATCTAGATCATTCCCAAAGAAATCCCAAAGAAAAACAAATCAAAATGAATAAAAGAAAGAAATGGTCATTTGTGCCATTTTAACTACCATGCCTACTTTGGCTATTCCTAGAACTCAAAACCTAACTGAGACATATGTGGATCTTTGCACCCCTTGCTAGTACATGTAGTAGTGTACCAAGGCCCACTTTGTGATGTTCCAAAAACTTTCAAACACAAATTTTAAATGGCATTTGAAAATTGAATGTAGTTCATATGAGAAGATCCCACTTATTCAAAAACCACTCAAATGATCTCCATTTTAAAATCCCAAGCAACCACAGATGCTCAAGCATAAGATTAACAACTCCACCAAAATTCAACCAAAAATTCAAAAACTTTTCTCAGCGGCCATTGTATCGAACATGTGGTAGGCAGAAAATAAACTGCCTAACTATTACTATTTGTACTTAAGCCATTGTCCCCCATTTGACCCCCTATGCACTCCCTTTTCCCCCCTTAGTCCATCCAAGTGGTCACCGGCCTACCCCTAAGCCGCAGCAGCACTGGAGCCCCGCCACTTTGTGGTCGCTGCCGGCCGATCATGGACAGAGCGCCACAGACCACACTGCGCCATTCCATCGCCACCACTAGCTGTACCTAATGCTACCGCCGCCCCCTGTCCACCCCTCGATCACCCCCAGGCCCTCGACCACACCCCAGCACCGCCGCCCATTCTCTCAGCGCCGTGCTCAGCACGCGCCAGAGCACGGTCATCGCCAGCACGCAGCAGACCGCCACTTGCCATAAAATCCAGCACGCCGCCCCGCCTTGACCCCAGCACCCCGCCAGACACGGCCATGCGCCACTCCCTGACCCACAGTCGCCGTGCGCTGCGTCGAGCATCGCCTCTGTCTCCTAGAGCGCGGGACGCTCCCGACTGAACGCCACCGCCCCTAGCCGTGCATTTAAGCCGTAAATGACCACCAGGAGGCAGGCCACCGTCCGCCTACGCTGCCCATGCCTCTAGCCGCCTATATCAGCGTCACCAACGAGCTCGCCGTTGTGCCGCTCGGTCCCCTCGTTGCCCTATAAAAGGAGCCCTCCCCAGCACAAACTACTCACACCACTCCACTCCCCTCTCATCACTGATCCTTCCCCACCTCTCACCAGAGCCGCTCGAGCCATAGTTCGCCAGAATTTAGCCGGAGGAGCCCGCTGCTGAGGAGGAGAAGGCGCCGTCGATTTCGTCCACCCCAGGAGCTGTCGTGACCTCGCCTAAGCTCGCCGTCGTCCACTAGTTCGATCGCCCCCATCACCGCAGTAGATGGAGCCCTGGTATGCCCCCTATGCACCACCACCGAGCCGCTAGGGTTAGCTCTCGCCGGCGACCTGTTCGCCGGAGACGACGCTCCTCAGCCGTAGATCTCACTTTTAATCGCACGGTCCATGTTGCCCCATACCGCTTAGCGTTTAAAGAGCCGCTGACCTGTGGACCCCCCTTGTTAGCTGTTCTCTGCGCCGCGGAGTGCCACTGGGCTGGCCCATTTCCGTTCCTGCGCGACCCATTTAATTCAGACGTAGATTTTTCTATTTTAGTTTGAACTTAGTTCTGTACCTTAGTTTAAAAATCAATTCAAAGAGATTTACAAATCCAAATGGAGTGATTCTAATTGTGTTAGAAAGCTACTGAAAATATCTATCCAAACCCGTTGGATTTAATTCAGTTAGAGTTAGAGATCTCTCCTAGTAAAAATAACAAGACATAAGCTTTTGCACATTCAAGCATTTTTATAAAATCAACAAAAATAGCTTTTGAGTTGATTGCAACTCTCAAAAATCACATTTAATCATACCTATCTGGATATGTAATAATATTAATGTTTACACGTAGTGACTTTGGACTAGTACCAAAATAATGCTATATAGGCATTTCTAGTCACTTTAAATCATTAAATAATAAACTTAAACATAAACTTAAGTAAATGTGATCCAACCCTTAAATCACATTCCCACATGTTAGAATGTGTGGTGATGACATGTGTCCACATAATCCCATATTTTCAGTGGTGAATATAAATCTTAGTTATTTTTCAATGAGTAGAAATTACTTTTCTCAAATAAAAAGAATGAAACTAGTTAATAAAACCTTGTGATGTTTGTGATGATAAAAGATCATCAAATGTGTGCCTTAAAATGGTAAGTAGAATAGTTAAGCATTGTTTGGTGATTGTGTACTCCATATGTATTTATAGACGATAGTAGCGACCAAGCTTTCGAGGAGGAGGAGTGCTATCAAGAGGAGGAAGAAAACTTCAACCACTGCACCAACCAAGGCAAGCCATCATTAACAATGCAAGCTAACACTTGTAAGTATAATTCTTAGCAAGCTAGAATGAAGCTAGATAATTTGAGCAAAGATGCTTTAGGCATTCTTTGATTATACCACTTTGACTTGTACTTATTCCAACCTTACTTTCAAGCTTCTACTTTCTTTATTTTTACCAAGTCCCTTACTTATTTCGAAGGTAGCATAAAAAGTATAAAACTTGCCCTATATAGATCACATTAGATGTCATTCTATGGCATGAGATTGATCCTATCTTCCACCCTAGTGAACACTCTTAACCTAGTAGCTTAGAGCTAGATGAAAACTTGAGTCACTTTAGATGGGAAAACTTGGTGAAAATGAATTATGAAAACCTTGGACTGATGAGTCATTCTATTGAGAGATTTTGACATGTGTTGAGAAACACAAATGGTCTATCATGATGAAAATAATGAGGCATGAGCCTTAACCCTTTTACAAAATTGATGGTTGGATTTGGATGCGATACCATTCCAATTTTACCGTACAACCACGATACCTGAATTGGGTAAGGCTTGTCTAGAAACTTATATGCATTAGTATTAGTTCCCTCATGGGAGAGGTTTGAGCGGAGGCTACCTCTCAATGTTGTCCACCTATGTAGTGCCCAAGATGATAGATGGTCATGGTTGGGAGGCCATGCTCATAGGAGAGGTGCTTATACTAGGGTGTGTAAAGGAAAGGTTATGTTTGATTATCTGCATACTAACTATGATGATTCAGGGTGACCCCTGACAGATGTATCGAATCTTGTGGTGAAAGTGTACCACCTCTGCAGAGTGTCAAACTATTCGAATAGCCGCGTCCGCGGTTATGGACAGTTGGAGTAGCCATACTGTTTCTTTGTCAGATGTTTTCAAAATAACTTATGAAATGAATGATGAACCTTAACTTGTCCACAACAGGGTTGTGTTTATGACACTAGCGTCCCAACTTAGGTGATTCTAGAACTCTATTTTATCTTTCTTTGCTTCTGAACTCAGCTTAGGTTTCAAACTTAACTTTATAGGTAAACTCATAGTTAGCACTTTACACTAGAACTATACTACTTGTTAGTGGTAGTTTGCGAGTACTTAAAGAGTACTCATGGCTTTTGTCCCTGGCTATTCCTATGGCCACACTATGAAGGAGACTACCAAGATGATGGCTAGTGGGACGGCTATGATAACTAGGACTATCTGCCTTCGTCAGCATTGCCTGTGCCCCTGAAGATGGACCCCACCGCTACACTTATTATTTATTCCGCTGCTTGTTGTATTAAGACTGGATCATGAGATTCTTATTTGTGTAAGACCTTATATATGGTTTGTAATGGATGATGTACTGTGATATCCAATCTATTATGTCTCGCAAAAATGGTAATCCTAGGATTGCAATGAATGACATAACAGGCATCTGGGATTAAAAGTCCGGGTGTTGACATTAGTGACAGTTTGCGAGTACTTAAAGAGTACTCATGGCTTTTGTCTCTGGCTATTCCTATGGCCAGACTATGAAGGAGACTACCAAGATGAAGGACAGCAGGACGGCTATGATAACTAGGACTATCTTCCATCGTCAGCATTGCCTGTGCCCCTGAAGATATACCCCACCTCTACACTTATTATTTATTCCGCTGCTGGTTGTATTAAGACTGGATCATGAGATCCTTTATTCGTGTAAGACCTTATTACGGTTTGTAATGGATGATGTACTGTGATATCCAATCTTTTATCTCTCGCAAAAATGGTAATCCTAGGATTGCGATGTATGGCATAACAGGCATCTGGGATTAAAAATCTGGGTGTTGACAATAACCTCCTAGTTCTTGCTCCATCAAAGCATCAGAAGCCGTAGATCCTTCTAGAGAAACCAACAAGAACATGTACTTCGCTAATTCGAAGCCATGGAGAATTTACTAGAGGGGGAGAGATCCTTCACGAGGAGGTGTGAGTGGAGAGGAGGAGGAGACCTCCTTTTATGGGGGTAGCACCCATGCCATGGCCGGCGGCCATGGTTGGTGCTCCCAGCTCTCCCTCATTCATGTGAGTGGAACTTCCACTAAGCATTCTCACATCAATTCCATCTCCACTCAATGTTACATTAATTTTCCACAAAGATTAATGCATCTCTCGTTTAAAAAAAATCGTATTTATTTTATTCAAAATTTTGTTAATTAATTTAATTAACAAACATTTGCCAAAAAACTTACATTACGTCGATATTACATCTGGAACCATTTTCAACAATTTGACCCGAAACAGTTCCAGTATCCATCGAAATAATCCCAATGCTTTCAAATCCTTTCTATGGTATTATATCTTCTGCATTTGGTGTCTGTATACCTTAAGTGTGTCATCCTATTGTTTACAAATAATGTAGACATGATCGAGACCCCTCTCCGATCAATAATCACCAGCGGGACCTGGAGATCCGTACTAACTCTCACACATTCCACGATGACTCTAGTGATTGTGAGAACCTTTGACGACGTAACTAAATCCCTTTGTCCCATGATATATTACAAGTCCAAGATTCTATCATCCGTATTCATATACCTAGTTTGATCTCGTTACCGACAAGTATTCTTTTCTTGTTCCCGTGATATAACATTCTTAGTGATCTTATCACTTGCTTGCAAGCTATATCAATGTGATATCACTGAGAGGGCCCTCAACATATCTCTCCATCATCAGGATGGAAAAATCCCACTCTTGATCCATGAGCCTCTACATAACACTTCCGGAGTATATGAACCCACCTTTATCATCACCCTATTACGGTGTGACGTTTGATGTTATCAAGTTACTCTTCTATTGTTAGTGATTGGCATGATCTCATGGTCTAAGAACTAAGCTTACTTCACATGATGTTATAGATGTGTAAATATAATGACTTTGATCATATTACTATACTTTGGGTGAATGTTCATCACATCATTCCACCAAGGTTGTGACCTTGTTATTAAGAACATCCGATGCCCATTTTCAGGAAAACTTGATCATCTTGTCAACGAGCTAGCTTATATGAGAGGCATAACTAAGAACTCTTATTTTTGTATTAAACACACATGTATTAACATTTCCTATTAATACAACTATAGCATGAGAAACAAACATTTATCATAAACGTGGAATACGATATTTATTATTTCCTTGCGGGCATATTCCCTTCAGTCTCCCACTTGCACTAGAGTCAATAATCGAGTTTGAAACTTGCACATTTTAACACCTATAGGTTTCTGGTGTTGTATATACGCGTTTCTTGTGGTAAACCTGATCTTTCGATCTAACACTTTTAGGTCCATGTGTATTTGCATGTCTTTGCATCTCTACGCATCACTCATTCTCAAATGAGAGGGCATTGTATGAATTTGGTCCTTTGGTGAGACCTCAGTTCCTAGGGATTAAAATATGTCGATACTATTGTCGTACAATACATCTTAATAGTACTAGGCCATTGTAAACCACACCTAGTTTGATAAAAAACTACTTAACAGAAATGCCCTCCTTTGCTGCTACTATAGAAGTTATATACTCAGCCTTTTGTTGTAGTATCCACTCTAACCACAATGTCTTAACTTTGGAACTCATCCAAATCCATCATGCAACTTCCTTTCCATTACATTGTGCCACCCTTAGTCTAAATTGAGATAAACTTGACTTGTATCTTGTGGCAAAACTAGTATTAATGTAACACTTTCTAATGAACTATTTGTAACTATTTAAAATGAACTATTTGTCACCTCATAACATATTCTTAGTACTTCCAAAGCTCATAAGAATATCCTTACTATTGTCCAATGATCATCTCATGAGTCATCCTGGTATATTCTCATAACATTTAGAGCATAGGACATATCTGGATTAGTACATATCATGGTATATATGATTGATCAGAATATTCATGTGATTTCACTCACCATGTGCCAAAACACTTGAATCCCATTTCACTTACCAAGTGTCGATACACTTGAATCTTGATTCGACCCTTTCCATGTGGCAAGAACCTTTCTTGTCGTTTCCATATTGAAAACATTCAATATCTCATCTATGTACG
The DNA here is from genome assembly GCA_910589775.1 of Avena eriantha. NCBI lineage: Eukaryota > Viridiplantae > Streptophyta > Magnoliopsida > Poales > Poaceae > Avena > Avena eriantha. Next base: position 329,398,779 of record OU342741.1, on the reverse strand, counting down.
TCTAGCACAACCATATTAGAGCCTGAATATATAGATATAGACATTGATGCCTAATATTTTGGTATAAACATTTTATTTCATCGAAATCTGGTTTTAATGAAATTCTTAACCTGCGTCAATAAAAGATACATCATTTCCAACAACAACATGTCTTGTATGTAATGTATTAGAAATATGTCTCAGCGCTCCCACTTAATTTCTTGCAGATGCAAGCATATTCATCGTCTCTGATGAAATTAAACATTTTAATAGTTCATCATGGTGAAGATTCTAACTCCGCTTTTCTTAATTCAACCATTGAAGTTTGCATGCTCTTTTAGCATCCTTTGATCCAACAAAAACCTTTCGGACCATGTGATGTACATTTCCTAGGTAACCATTCTATTAGAAGAACCTTTTTTTGTTTGTTCAACTAACATATACCAAAATTGACATATGTAGAGGGTGCTACAATAATCCATCCAGAATAAATATCTCTATGAAAGATCACATCTTGTCATAGTCAACTCCTTGAAAATTGTGGTAAACTTTTTTCCCATATATCGACTATTTCATAAATATGAAACACCAATGTCTATTTCTTTGCAGATCCAAATACGACTGATAGGCTTCATGCTTTTCTGGAGGGTCTTCCAAGTTCAAAAACTTGATTTCTCGTGTATGGAAACTATCACAGATTTTATGACTTCTAGTCACTTTATGGATTCAGGGCCCATCATCGCTTCTTTGCATGCAATCGGTTCATCATTGTAAAAACAATAATGACTTGTTTATCAAATCTCACTATTTGCTTCTTACACGACCCACATGGTTCAATACGAACTCTAATCTCTGAGATCACAACCTTTGTAGTCACGGGAGCCATGAGCACTGTGGCTGCCGCCGGTACACTTTCTGGTGTTGTGCTGCATAATACATCTTGCTTAGGTTCATAAACCTAATCAAAGTTCTATTGTCCTCCCACTTAACTTTTGTGAAAAATCCTTCTAAAGAAACTTGACATTCTAAGCGACAATTTTTTTGTCTTTAGTGATATTGAGGAATACCCAACTGTTGCTTTTGAATAACCTACAAAGACATGCTTATGCGACTTTGGTTGTAAACATTTTACTTATGCCTATCATACCAAAATTTAAGAAAAGACAACTCGGGTTTTATCCCAAAACATAACTCATATGGTGTCATTTCAACAGATCATGATGGTGATCTTTTTAGTGTAAAAGCGGTAGTCTCTAAAGCATTAATACTTAAAACATAATGGCAGTTTTATAAATGACACCTTCAATCCTACCATGTGAAAGAAGGTTTGATTTCATCTCTCGAACACTCCATACTCCTATGGTTTATCAGGAAATACAAATATCGAACGATTCCTCAAATCTTAGGTGTTTTTCTAAACTTGTAACTGAAATATCTTCCTTTATGATCCAATCATAAATTCTTTATTTTCTTGTTACAATGATTTTATACTGCATCTTGAAAGTCTTTGAATGTTTTTCAAATGTTTCATATGTCTTCCTTATTAAGTAAATATACACATATATTTGCTCAAATTTCTGGAGAAAGTATATGAAGTTGAAAGATCCACCGCACATGGCTACACATAATGGACTATATACATCATCATGCACAATGTCTAATAAGTTAGTAATCCATTCCTCTTTGTCCTATGCATGGAGTTTTAATTATCTCTAGGAAAGTCCCACAAGCGTCCATTGGTCAAAATCAATGACTCCAATATTCCATCAACATGGAGTTTTTTCATGTTTTCTTTCCAATATAATTTAAACGGCGATGACACTCATAAGTGATCTTTTATCATTTGTCTTGCGACATTTTATCATTAGTTTTAATGGACATGATTTCTCCAACTAGACTTGTAAAAGTTCATCCATCTTCTATAGAATACGGTAATTATTTGAACAATCATTGTTCTGATAATACCGGAACAAAATTACAATTATTAAAAAATCTTGAAGGATAGGTTTGATGTTAACAAAAAACAAAACAGCACTTTATTTGTTTTTTGATGAACATCATCACTAATTCTCTTGCTAGTTACTTAGGCCATTGTAGTTCATGAATTGTGTTGTTCTATATGACATTTCACACCAACCAATTCGGTATCCAATACCCAATAACAACATTGTTTAACAAGAAGATAATACACTCATAAAATATGTATATCATCTATGTACGTAATCTGGACATTTATAGTATTCTTCTTTTTTGCCAAATATTTTCTAAATTTTCTTCAGCATTTCCTTTTTCACTTTAAAAGAATCTATCAACATCAAAAGTGGCGCCATACATATGACACATAGTCCAAAGCATGTTTAGTCAAATACTAATACCCTTGGACTCACACTTTGAAGTGGATCCGCATCATCAAATGTTTGGTGTTCTTTCCAAATCCATTCTTTAGTAATATTTTAGTGTAGTAAACATATTACATACATCTTCTATTCATCCTTATCATGACAACTTTCATGATCAAGATACTATATCTTATAAAGGCGAATCACGAGTATAATGTTAGTTCCCAAAACCTTTTGGGAGATTAGGACACCTAGCATCTCCAACCTACGCAAATTTTCATACAGTATGAGAACATGTATTTTACTAAATTATACTCTATCATATTGCAACCAAAACATTGTTTCATATATCACAATATCTTCCACACATGATAATTTCTGAAACAATTCTTTCAACTTCTAGATAACCTTGATACTAAAACATATCTTGAATACCAAGGATCATGGAGGCAAACATGATACATAGAGACTAACACTAGAGTTGTTACTCTTGATTTAATACTACTTATTAAACTTGACAGAGTAGGTGGGGTTTACTGAAAGTTTGCAATAAGACTTTTAAACTTTAGATTGATACTCGAAACAATATGATACTAGTTCGTAAAGTAAATATCCAGAATTCTATAGCTATATTATCTCAATTATAACTAATAATAAGGTAGTAAAGGGATGCCAATGACTATAGCAAACTATGCAAATTCACTTTGATTTAGTTTATGATAAATTGAGTTAAACTTTAATCATATTACTACATGAACTCCCACTCAAAACCAACATCTCTCGAGTCGTTTCGGTGATTACATGAACCATATCCACTACACCAACACCGATCATCACGTGAATTGGTGCAGCTTCAAAGGCGAGCATCTATATGGTCATCATATCAACTATATGACTCATACTTTACTTTTTGGTTCATGTTATAAGCAGTTGTCTGTACATGCTAGGAATGCCAAGTAATAACCTTAGTACCCACATGTGTAAAACTGTCTTACACCCATTGTATGCGATGGTAGAGTCTATCACACCCGATCATCATGTGGTGCCTCAAAATGACGAACTTTCTTAATGGTGCATACTAAAGGAAGGACATATTTTGTCTTGATATTTCTTAATGGTGCATACTAAGCGCCAAACAAGAAAAATAAGATGCAAAAAACATAATATGCAAAAGTGGTATGATATAGTTCTAGCACTTGATCACTATCTTGTGCATCATGGTATGATCATCATCATTCCATTTGTGTAAGGCCAAGGTATATGGTTCTTACACTTTGGTTTGTTATAATTTCCAAGAGTATCAAACTATACTTCAAATTATAACATTACCATATCATAATACTTGCCCAGCAACAACTAAACTAGATGCTTCTAATTTATCATTTGCATGTTTGTACGTGGCTTAGGTCTTTCGGAGATAGAACCGTTCTTACCTACGAACATGGAACCATGAAGATGATAATCAAATTATTAGCAACCCTCTGCAAATCAGATATTGACTATAGTAAGAGAGACATGCACCAACAATCCACTTATGCAGAACAAGTTACATGTCAAGCGTGGAACATGTCTCATCTACGAGGACATGTAAAGTTAGTCTGGGCCGCTTCATCCCACTATGCCACAATTATCCAAAATACATAAAGGATTCAATAACATGATCATCAGTGCCCACATAATCATATGTGTTCTACCCGTGCAAAGCATCAAGGCATAGATGAGGCTCTGATACAACTGTTTGGTTCGCAACATAGAAAACAAGTTTTTCCCATGATATGAACAACTAAGCACAACGATCTATCTACCAAGATACAATCAATGGGTGGATATACATCCATAAAGATCTTACCCTCGAAGACCGAAAACTTTGTTAACAAAATCTGATTTCATGGATGATGTAGTCGTACACTTGCTAATCTCAAGATTGAGTTGAAATCTAGTGCTGCAAAGTAGCATCGCATCCGTGATTGCACACATGTTCAGCACCCTGACAACCTTCGAGTCCTCGCTATAGCAAAGCACCAGAAGCAACAAATCCTATTAGATAAACCAGCAAGAACATGCACTTCTCTAATCCAAAGCCATGGGGAATTTACTAGAGGGGGAGAGAGATCCTTCACGAGGAGGTGTGAGAGGAGAGGAGGAGGAGATCTCCTTTTATAGGGGAGGGGCATCCCCATTCCATGGCCGGCAGCCATGGTGGGCTCCCCCACCTCTCCCTTGTCCATGTGAGTGGAGCTTCCACTAAGCATTCCCACATCAATTCCATCTCCACTCAAAGTTGCTTTAATTTTCCACCAAGATTAATGCATCTCTCATTTAATAAAACAAATTTATTTACTTTATTCAGAATTTTGTTAATTACTTTAATTAACAAACATTTGCATAAATCCCCTTAAAATACTTTGATATTACATCTGAAACATTTTTAGCAATTTGACCCGAACAATTCTGGTGTGTCCATAGAAATAATCCTAGCACTTTCAAATCCTTTCTCTGGTATTATATCTGCTCCATTTAGTGTCGGTATATCTTAAGTGTGTTACCCTATGGTTCACGAATAATGCAAACATGATCGAGACCCCTCTCCGGTCAATAATCAGCAGCAGGACCTTGAGATCCGTACTAACTCTCACACATTCAACGGTGACTCTAGTGATTGTGAGAATCTTTGACATCATAACTAGATCCCTTTGTCTTGTGATATATTACATGTCTGATATTCGATCATTGGTATCCCCATACCTATTTTTTTCTTGTTACCGACAATTACTCTTTTCTTGTTCCCATGATATAACATTCTTAGTGATCTTATCACTTGTTTACAAGCTATGTCAATGTGATATCATCGAGAGGGCCCTAAGTATATATCTCCATCATCAGGATGGACAAATCCCACTCTTGATCCATGAACCTCTACATAACACTTTTCAAGTATCTGAACCCACCTTTATTGTCACCCTGTTATGGTGTGATGTTTGATATTCAAGTTACTCTTCCGGTGTTAGTGATTGACATGATCTCATGATCTAGGGACTAAGGTTACTTCACATGATGTCATAGCAATATAAATATAATGACTTTGATCATATTACTATACTTTGCATGAATGTTCACCACATCGTTCCACCAATATTGTGACCTCATTAGTAACAACATCCAATGTCCATGATCAGGAAACCTTGATCATCTATTTAATCAATGAGCTAGCTTATATGAGAGGCATAACTATAAACTCTTGTTTATTAAACACACATGTATTAACGTTTCCTATTAATATAATTATAGCATGAGAAATAAATATTTATTATAAACATGGAATAAGATAATAATCACTTTATTATTGCCTCTTAAGCATATTCCCTTCAGGGGATGCGCGAGCGAGGAAACCTTCCGTTGTGACCACGTGGGATATCCTCCTTACAGATGTCAGGTATGTGGCAGAGTCGTTTTTTTCATTTTTGGCCTTTCTGTTTTCTTAAGGTTAACACCTATATACTGTGTAGCGGCAACAAAATGGTTGTAGTTCTTTGGGGTGACCGAGCAACCGAGTTCCTTGAAGACGAGGTGTTGGTCGCCTGTCGTCCTACGCCAGTAAGTGTGATTTTTGTTGGCATGGTCGTCACTACTCAATGCAGAGGTGTTCTTAGCGGGACAAATATTTTCAAGTGGTACTTCGACTCAGACAACTGTCATGACACCTCCACGGTGTCAAGGTACGTAGTTTTTTGTCTCGCGTGTCGGTATTATGACCATGGTCAGTGTTCGATTCTGACTTCTCTTTTCATGATGTAGCTATGTTGAACATTATCGGTTTTGCTCGTGCACTTCATGTACCTTCACGCTTGATAGAGCATAGGACATTGGCGCAGCTTCACGCTATTTATCCACGTAGTCCATAGGTGAGTGCTCTCTTTATTTTCACGCGTCCTTTTTATTCTTCTGACGTTTGATCCATTTTTCTGTTAACACGAGCTATACAATTGCAGCATTACTATCACGAGTCTGCTTAAGTATCTTTGTTAGTGGTCCGCCTGGTGCACGGAGTGCTGCTGTGTCTATCCCCATTCGGGTGCGTCTGATACGAACAAGTGAATGAGATGCTGCAGTGAAGGTAAGAAATTTGCTTACAACCTTCATGTTGTTTGCACAGACGGTTCGGCTGAAGGCGAATTCTTGCTCAAGGGGCATGCCGCTTAGGAGGTTGTTGGGAAATAAGTCGAGTTTCTACTTAGACATTGTCATGGTTCCGAAGTGTTGGGTGAAGAGCTGGCTATGCTCTATAAGAAGTATACATGGAACGTTGAGATCTAAGGCAGCACTCCAGCGATAGGAAGAATGTCTTTAGAGTCGACAGTATAGACGTCTACCTAAACAGTTGAACTATGGATGTGTGCGCGGTCAGTCGGACTCTAAGTATATGTGCATCTATTTTTGTATTGAAAACTTATTTCACCTACGTTGAACTTACACTCCTATCATCTATTTTGTGCAGCCATGTGAAAGGACCAGTCTTTCGGAGGTGCTCATAGGGTTATGGTTTGTGTGCGTGTGTTCATAGGAGTGACTTTGTGTACACGTCTGTGAACGTACGCATTGTACCTGTTTTAGAAGAAGAAAAATAAGCATCGTGATATGTATGCGAGTGTCATGCACCACGTCATTCAATCGGTGTAGTTTTTCTTTCACGTTTGCTTTTTTGTAACGTGACCGCAACCTGATGTTGTTCCGGTATTTCTGTAACATATGTATGTTAAAGATGCTCATGTGTGCATGTTGTTCATGTTTTCTCGGATGACCGTGTCGATCAAGTGTTACCTTTAGGCGTAAAACAAAAGACTGTGAGGCGTTTACTGGAAGTCTTTAAAAATTGGAACCCACAGGTCTTTAGACATCTATAGTCTCATTAAGTAGCATTCATACTCATCAAGGCTTTGCCTATATGTTGTTGGATGATTTTTTGCTGGTCTTTACTTGATTTCAGCCTTTCTCTAATATGTAGATGATGCAACACGATTTATCATCTAGCGTTCTGCCTACCGGTCGTGCTCGGGGGGACACAGGGAGAAGTCAAGTATCAATAAGTATTGTCATATTATGATTAATATGGGGCACGACTAGGATGAACGCGCCCTTCACAACATGCACCGGAGCACGGGCACGCACGTAGTGCCGCTCCAAGAGCTCCACGTGGCGTCAGTGTATGGGACATGTGCGGGAAGCGCATGTAGGAGTTTCCGTGAGCTAGCAAAATCAAACCCATCGGACTACTGCCTACGTGCTAGCTATGTACGTGTGTTTATTAGGTCCATATTACTAGCCGGGACTAATGTACATTTTTCATTTTTGGTTTATCCTAAATAAATAAACACCGTAGAAAAGAGGCAATGTACAAAAAAAAATGTTGCACCACATGCAAAAGAAGAAGTTAGTGCACCCCGAAGAAAGGGTAGTGCACTACCAGTTCATCAGGCAGGCAGTGTAATATATAACAGATTAGCAGCGCACTGCCACTGTACCGACCCAGGCACTATGACTGAAGACAGTTCAATTGCAGTGCACTTCATCATCCCGTGCATCGCGATCAAAGGTAGTGCAACACAAAATACAAAGGAAGTGAAAGAACAGTGCACTGTCACTGCACCGACCCAGGCACTTCCAGGACACCACGTAGTGCAAACATAAAACCGAGGCAGTGCAACATAGTATAAAAAGTATTGCAAAGGCAGTTCATTGCCAGAACACCATGTCGTGCACTATGACCGAATGCAGTACAACACCATACAGAAAAGGCAGTGCACGGATGGTGCACTGCTAGAATATCACGCCATGTGTCAACACCCGGATTTTTAATCCTAGATGCCTGTTATGTCATACATCACAATCTCATGATTACCGTATTTGCGAGACATAATAGATTGGATATCACAGTACCTCATCCATTACAAACCATAATAAGGTCTTATATGAATAAAGGATCTCATGATCCAGTCTTAATAGAACAAGCAGCGGAATAAATAATAGGCGTAGCGGTGGGGTCCATCTTCAGTGGCACAGGCAATGCTGACGATGGAAGATAGTCCTAGTTATCATAGCCGTCCTGCTGTCCTTCATCTTTGTAGTCTCCTTCATAGTCTAGCCATAGGAATAGCCAGAGACAAAAGCCATAAGTACTTTTTAAGTACTCACAAACAATCACGAACAAGTAAGGTACTTCTAGTAGGAGTGCTAACTCTAAGTCGATTTGTAAAGTTAAGTTTGAAACCTAAGTTGAGTTCAGAAACAAAGAAAGATAAAATAAAGTTCTAGAATCACTTAAGTCGGGAAGCTAGTGTCATAGTCACAACCTTGTTGTGCTCAAGTCTAGATTTATCATTTATTTCATAAATCATTTTGAAAACATCTGACAACGGAACAGTATGGCCACTCCAACTATCCATAACCGTGGATACGGCTATTTGAATAGTTTGACACTCTGCAGAGGTGGTACACTTTCACCACAAGATTCGATACATCTGTGAGGGATAACCCTGAATCATCATACTTAGTATGCAGATAATCCAACATAACATTTACTTTACACACCCTAGTATAAGCACCTCTCCTATGAGCATGGCCTCCCAACCATGACCATCTGTCATCTTGGGCACTGCATAGGTGGACAACATTTAGAGGTAGCCTCAGCTCAAACCTCTCCCACGAGGGAACTAATACTAATGCGTATAAACTTCGGGCTAAGCCTTACCCAATTCAGGTATTGTGGTTGTACGGTAAAATTGGAATGGTATCGCATCCGAACCCAACCATCAGTTTTGTAAAAGGGCTAAGGCTCACGCCTTAATATTTTCATCATCATAAACCATTTGTGTTTCTCAACACATGTCAAAACATCTCAATAGAATGACTCATCATTCCAAGGTTTTCATAATTCATTTTCACCATGTGTTTCCATTTAAAGTGACTCAAGTTTGGATTTAGCTCTAAGCTACTAAGTTAAGAGTGTTCACTAATAGGGGATGCAAAGATCAATCTCATGCCATCGAATGACATCTAAGGTTATCTAGATAGGTCAAGTTTTATACTTTTAATGCTACTTTCAAACAACTAAAGGACTTTAATAAAGTAAAGAAGGTAAAGCTTGTAGATAAAACTTGGGGTAGGTAATAGTCAAAGTGGTATAACCCAAAGCATGCCAAATACATCTTGCTTAGGTTATCTAGCTTGCAAGGGTTAGCTTGCATTGTTAATGATTGCTTGCTAGTATAATACTTGCAAGTGTTAGCTTGCCTTGGGTAGTGCAGTGGTTGAAGTTTTCTTCCTCCTCCTCTTGGTAGAACTCCTCCTCCTCAAAAGCTTGGTCGGTACTATCGTCTATAAATACATACGGAGTACACAATCACCAAACAATACTTAACTAGTCTACTTAGCACACTAAGGCACACATTTGATGATCTATTATCATTACAAGCATCACAAGGTTTAATTCACTAGCTTCATTCTTTTTATTTGAGAAAAGTAATTTCTACTTATTGAAATTAACTAAGATTTAATATTCTCCTATTAAAATATGGGATCATATGGACACATGTCATCACCACATATTCTAACATATGGGAATGTGATTTAAATGCTGGATAACCTTTTATTAAGTTTAAGTTTAATATTTAATGATTTAAAGTGACTAGAAATGCTTATATAGAATTATTTTAGTACTAGTCCAAAGTCACTGCATGCAAACCTCAATATTATTACATATTCAGATACTAGTCCAAAGTGACTAAGATTTTTGAGAGTTGGAATCAACTCAAAATCTATTTTGGTTGAATTTAGAAAAATGTTTGAATGTGCAAATGCTTCTGTTTTGTTATTTTTATTAGGAGAGATCTCTAACTCTAAATGAATTAACTCCAATGGACTTACTCTTTTTAGAAGCTTTCCAACAAAATTGGAATTACTCAATTTGGACTTGCATAACTCTCTGAATTGATTTTTCAACTAAGGGACATAATTGAATTTAAACTTAAATAGAAAAACACTTATTTGAATTCGTGAGCTAGCGCGGGAAAGGAATTCGGCCGGCCCAGTGACGCTCAGCGGCGCAAAGGGCGGCTGACAGGTTGGTCCCGCTTGTCAGCGAGACTTAAAACCAAAACGGTATCAAGCGATCTAGGCCACACGATTATAACGCGGATCAACGGCTCACAGAAGTCATCGACGACGGACTCGTCGTCGGCGAGACCAAACCCTAAACGAATGGTGGGGGTCTACTAGGGACGTATCAGGGCTCCAGCTAGTGCGGTGAGGCAGCCGATCGAACTGGACAGCGACTGCGGACTCAGGCGAGGTAGCGGCAGGGGCTGAGGTGGATGGAATCGACGGCAGCGTCTCCTCCTCTGCAGCGGGTGCCTCCGGTGAAATTCTGGCGAACGGCGGCTCAAGCAGCTCCGGCGAGAGGTGGGGAAGGACTGGGAGTGAGAGGGGAGTCGAATGGTGTGGAGATTGAGGCTGGGGAAGGCCTCCTCATATAGGCTCGAGGAGGGGACCGAGGGGGCGACGACGAGCTCGTCAGTGACGACGATACATGGTGCTATCGGCATGGGCGGCATAGGCGGACGGTGGCTTGCCTTCTGGCGGTACTCTACGGCTTAATGGCGACGCTAGGGGCGGTGGATTGTGCCTGGGAGCGTCTCGCGCTCTGAGGGACAGAGGCGGTGCTCGACGTGGCTCCCGACGACTGTGGGTCGCGTGACAGTGCACGGCTGTCTGGTGGGTTGTTGGGGTCGAGGCGGAGCGGCGTGCGCGTTATGGGGTCAAGGCGCAGTCTACTGCGTGCTGGCGGCAATCGCGCTCTGGCGCGCTCTAGCTGTGCACAGAGAGAAAGGGCGGCGCTGCTAGGGAGTGGTCCAGGGGCTGAGGTTGATCGAGGGGTGGACCATGGGCGGCGGTAAGGTGGCGCCTAACTTCTTGGAGCGGCAGAGAGGTGCTGGCGGTCTCTTGCGCCTTGTGCACACTTGGCCGACGAGCTTGGCGTCGGGGCGGCATGGCACTGGCGCTAGGGGCTAGAGATAGGGTTAGTTTTGGTCTGGTTGGACTTGGGGGAGACAAGGATGATCAATGCACACCAAATGGCTCGACAAGTTTAACCCCAAAATAGTAATAGTTAGGCCATAATGATTCTGCTAACAAGGTGTTGGATCAAATGGCCGCAAGAAACTTTTGTTTGAATTTTGGGCTGATTTTTGGTGGAGTGATGTAACTTATGCTTAGCCATCTAGGTGTGCTTGGGATTTAAAAATGGAGTTCAATTGGGTGGTTTTTGAATAAGTGTGATCTATACATATGAACTATATCAATTTTTAAATGTCATTTAAATTTAGTGTTTGAAAGTTTTTGGGATGAAACAAAGTGGGCATTGGCACATCACTACTTGTACTAGCAAGGGGTGCAAAGAACCACAATTGTTTCTGTTAAGATTTGAGTTCTAGGAATAGCCAAAATAGGCATGGTGATTAAATGGCAAAAGTGACCATTTGCTTATTTTATTCATTTTGATTTGTTTGGATATGATCTAGATGTTGTTTAATTCACCTGAAAATCATTTTATAACCAATGGCTCACTCAAACATGGCAATTCAAAACAACTTCTAAATTAAATGCACACACACATATCAATGCTTAATTATTTTTAAATGGAAAAGTTTTTGTTAACTCTAACTTTGATGATTTGGATCTTATTAACCTTAGATTAAGTTGGGATGTTACACCATGCGCTATGACCAGGCAGGACAATGCAATACAGTAAGGCAGTGCACGATCAGTGCACTGCCAACATACCTCGTTGTGCACTACCATTGAAGGTAGTGCATCAAAATACAAAAAAGCAGTACACGGGCAATGCACTGCCAGGATACCTCGTTCTACACTGCAACCAAAGGCAATGCAACACCATACAAAAGGGCAGTGCATGGGCAGGATACCACACCGTGCACTACGACTGATGGCAGTGCAATGCAATACAACAAGACAGTGCATGGCCGGTGCACTAGCAGGACACCGCGTTGTGCACTATAGAACATAAAGGAAGTGCAAAAAAATCATCAAAACCTATCAACATGGGATCTAGTTTTGTAGATCTCGGCATGACTAGCGCAACTGTTAAAGCGAATCTCGATTTAGACGATTTGTTTGAAACATATCGTATTTTTTGTAATCAAATTAGAAATAGAAAAAGGAAAAAGTTCAAAGGACGGCCGACGTGAGAGCCCTCACGTGGATGCTCTTGCTATGTCGCTAGCAGCATGGGACCATGGGACCATACATCAAAACAATTCAAAGTCGTTTCGTTTCCTTGCACGTGGGACTTAGGCCCTCCACATCTCACCATGTGTCGCACGGGACAGAGGAGGAAAACCACAACATACACTTCGCACACGATATGTGTTGGCGGGAGATGTGACACAGGATCGAACCCCATTGGAGCGCACCCTTTTTTTAATGTTTCTGATTAATATGATATTTTGACGTGTTAAAAGTCATCTAAATAATTTTCCACACAACTTGGCAGAAGAAGGATGCGAGGAGAAGCATATGGGGCCATAACGAGCATCAGTACGGGCAAATCCCACCCATACCGCATGCATGATCTGAGATCCAAAATTCACATACACTAGAAACACCGAAACTTCACCTTTGGAAGGGATCTTTAGGAGAAACTTGTAGAAAGGCATCATCCCTGCTGCTACATGGGTCATTGGAGGACAAGGCATCATCCCCTTCGTCATCAAATGTTGCAATCTCCATTACCAACATCATCCCCCGTCTTACTTATCCCCATTAGTTGTAATTGCAATTTATATTTTGAATTTGTACTCGAATTCATCCATATACTTTTATTCCATCCATATGATTATGACGATGATGTTTATTGTCTCTATGTGTGAGTAGTTTACCTTGTTCTTGGGGATATGGAGAAACCCTAGTAATATTATAATATGAAATAAAGATGATATATAACTTCGTGCTATGATTATGTGTCGGTTCTCTAACTACATATTATGTGAAGTCGACCATATACTATTTGTCTTTGGGACTAGAGAGGGAACTATCCTTGTAAGTATGGTATTGAGTACGTCACGAAGTGACATACCATGTTCGATGCTCTACCATATGGATTGGTGATAAGGAAAGAACCACTAAGCGTATATAGATATCCATGGGGTAACCCGTAATTGTAATGGATCTATAGGTGGTTGCCGAAGATTGTTGAAATGGTTATTTAGAGATGTGATGACTGATGGTTTTCTAGGCACATATTGTTATGGATCTCTCCCTACACATGTCATAACAAATGACATAGATTTGTCCTACTTATAGCTAACTAGACTTTTCTCTGCACCATGTGGGCGCGTCCGGCAAACATAATGTGTAATGAGGCAAAACAGTTACCGATACGGATGGATTAAAGTACCGAGCACCGTGAACATAATACTTAATGTCGCTATGGTGTAAAAAAAGTATCGGAGAGCACTTAGCAAAAGTCAACATACCATACATGTCCCAGCATACACGTACAACTGTATACAAATCTGAACCACTAAAAGCAGACAAAAAATAATCATGCTTCTTGGACACATGTTGTAAATAACGCTTCTTTTGAATTCTAAAGCCGAGTGTTTCATAGATTTACACCAAAAGATAGAAAATAAGAAGACAAACAGAAGCGTAAGAATAAGATTAAAACCTCTTAGGCTTCGGTACTCTTAGGAGTTGTTGCCGCAAGAACGAGAAGAACGACGACAATCTCCAAGTCTTTGTGTGAAACTCCACATTGTTCGAACATTGTCTCTTCGAGGATGGTTAGCGTATATTCATGTATGCTTGCGCGGTTGCTAGTCTGCCAATGGAGCTCGCCATAGGAGCGAAGTGAAGTGTCGTACACGTTTGTTCCTCCGGGACAGTACCGTGCTAACAGTAGTGACAACTGTGTGTCGCCTCTTGCTGTAAACAGAGGGAAAGATTGGGCTAGATGTGTGCGCAGAAGCGAGTGAATGTTCTTGCACAACATCACGACTAAGATACGACCTTAGCAAGGGAGACATTGAACAATAAAAAATGAACGGTGTAGTGGCGAAGGAAAGAGCGAACAAAAGAAGAATGAAAATTGTTATGGTCAAATAGTGTTGAGGAGAAGAGTGGGCAAAGAAGAGTGACAACTTTTTTAGACCAGTGATGGAAGTCGATGTCGAAAAAAAGGATGAACGGAGAGCAAAGATCAAAGTGAGCAGAGGAAAAGCGGCAACTTATACGGTTGGTCTATGGCAAGGGAAAGAGCTGAAGGGCGAGCTAAGGAAGAGGCTCAACATTTATGATCGGATGATTGCGAGAGTAAGAGTGGAAGAGCGGGCAAAGGAAAAGTTCCAACGGTTACGGTCTGAGGCTAGCAATGTGAAGAGTAAACGAATAAGGAGTGACAACAGCACACACAAAAATCCGCGCTGCGTGTACGTCTAGTTTTGAGGCGAAATGACCTCATAGAGAGATGACGTCACAGAGACAACGTAACATGTCATATTTTGTGTTGACTAAATAGACCAGGTAACGCACATATGAAGAGAATACAATAACGGGTAGATGTCATCGCAGGCTTTGGAATATAGTACAAACATAGACAACATATAAATTTCACACGGAAATACAGTAATCTGAACAATGATTTATTTCACATATATGTATACGATTTTATTTACACACGTACGATAACATAACAAATTCTTAAAAAAAAGTTTACTAATCCTAGCCTGCGTCATATTTCGGTTGTGCTTCTTAGGATTGCTACTCCTTAGATCAAGCCCTCTACTGTCGTTTTCTTACTTTATGTACGACACCATTAGGTGATAAAACACCTTAGCAACATTCACGTGTACAACCTCTGCAATGAAAAAACTATTGTATCTTCGGTAAAGACCAACATTGAATGTACAAAAACAGAAGGAAGGATTAAACAACGAAACCATTCGAACGTAATAACCAACTCTAGAAAACAAAATAGTTCTAAAGCTATCGAGCGCTTACCAAGTCTAGGGAACACGTGGATGCTGCATATGCCGATCCCATAGCCGAATCATGATGGTTGCTAAGGAGAAATAGAAAGAAGAACATCAGCGCGACACAAAACATAGTAGTCTAACACTCTAACACACAAAACGAGATAACATACCTCGTCCAAGAATAGGCAATGAAGCACTCGACATCCAGCCAGCTGACACTTCTTGTAAGCGCAGTAGGTAGAAAAGGCAGACATATAACCCCGAAGGAGACTCATGAAGAAAACAAAAATTACAACTATCGACAAGGAAAACGAAACACATGACGATGAAAAAAGCCTAAATACCCGTCGGAAGAGTGACGTCCATGCATTTGTCGAGAAGAAATCTAAGATGCAAAGAGGAAATGGCTGAACTATTTACGCAACAGGGAAGAGACTACAAACAGATGAAAGCAAACAGAACTTATCGTGAAAAAAATATGAGGCAGCCGACACCGGCGAATACACATAGACAATCGCAGCTAACTTTGTTCATGCACAGCGTAATCAAGAAGAGAGAACTTTTTTTAGAGACGAATGAAGAGAGAAAACGTTAGACGAAAAGAATGATGTAGCAGTAAAAACAATAGACGCAAATGCAGTAAAACGTAATGTACCTGTCGCGCATGAAGACCTCATGCATTTCGCATCTGAACCACGCACACAATCGTCGGAGATCCCTCGTCGAAGACGGCGTGCCATTTCAAAATATGTAGTATGAATAGAGAAAAAAGTGTTAGAAATCTATTTCTAAGAAAACAGAAGAGAGAGCAAAGCCGGAGATAAGAAATAGGATGGCGTACAACGTGATGAATAGCGCATGAGCTCCGCCCCTGAAGAGGAGGAAGCATGGGCCAGCCACGGCGACATGTATCAAAGAGCATGATGAGAGAGACGACAAAACCGAATGCAAGACTACCTGAGGAGAGAGGAAGAAGAGAGAGTAGGAAACGATAATGAGGTATCTAAACAAATATAGCCCCATTAGAAAGAGATAATATGGCTACCTACCAGCGAAATAATGCAAACGTCTATAGGCTAGGCTACCAGCTTGAATATACACCCGCGAAAATGCGGGTATCAGCCTCAACAAACTGTCTTATAGTCTACGATGATAGCTTGTCTCTCCGCCATGAGGAAACACGTCCATCTAGGGTCTACGGACCCACATTGTATGTCCATGGTTCCCCACGCCGCGAGGAACCGCGGATGGTTATATTCTACGGCGCCACGTTGTCTCTGTATAGGCCCAGCGTACACGATAAACCGCAGCCGGCATGGGCTCAGCCCACGCTGTCTCTAGACGTTCCCCGCATGCATAAGGAACCACGGCTGGCATGGGCTCATGGCGCCACGTCGGCTCTCGGTGGTCCCCATGACCGCGAGAGTCCACTGGAGGCATGGGCTCACAATGCCATGTCGTCTCATAGTGGGCCCGCCACCCCGCGGGGGTGAAGGCGTGTCGCGCCAAAAATGCCTCCACCGGCATGACCTCACGGCACCACGTCGGCTCTCGACGGGCCCAAAGACCGGAAGAGTCTGTAGGCGACATGGGCTCACGACGCCACATCATCTCTCGATGGGCCCCGCAATCTGGTGGGTGCGGAGGCGTTCCATGATGAAAACGCCACTCATAGAGCGCGGTTTTCCCCGTGCACGCTGACAGTAGACCCATGGAACGTCTGTGGTCCCCCGTCCAGCGAGGCGCGTTATGATATCGCATAGTATGCCTGTTTACGGTATGGAATCTTTTGCCCTAGACCACAACAGGACCCGCTTCATGGGATACAAGGCTCCGTTGCGATGTCGTCGTGTGTCCTTCTTAGTGTCCATCCCATGGCCGAAAATAATCGGTACGACGTGAATAGTAGTTTGAGCCGAAACAATCTAGCTTTATTTTTTACTCCTAATACCAATGCTAGCGGTGGATCCTAAATCCCCAAGAACATTTTACATTACTATTTTTTTATAGTTTCTATTGCTCTTGTTTACTTTACTGCATTTTTTCACTAGTTTGCAACCAAACACAACTCTTTCAAAACACCCTTAATTGAGATCAAAGACAACTATTAAGTATCCTTTTCATAGATAGTGACAATAGGCATAAGGCCCTAACCAAATAGCTCTTTGTGGTTTGATACTCTTGGAGTTTAAATAAAAAGATAAAGCTATCACACACTTGGAGTTCAAAATTTGGCATACTTTCGATAAATTGATATAAAGTCATTTTATTGCATAAATTTAGCTAGGAAGTTTAAAAATTCATGAAAATTGGGAATTTTCCACTGAATATGATATAATTTTGTGGGATTTTGAGCCATAATCTTTGTAGCTTCTTCACAAACAAAAATAATATTGTCACTTGCAAAATTGCACACATAACTTCAAATTTGGAATATCTATTTGTAAAAATTGCTTGAAATGCCAAGATACACCGATTTACCAAATATGGACACGTTATCCTAAAGTGTCGCAAAGATATGGTCGTGATCTTTATCATATTGTTTGAAAACCTTGAATGTTTATTAATTTTGGAAAATATCTAGAAACTCATTAAATTCTAGAAATTCCACGGTCGCTAGCATGTAGGTCTATACAGGAGCAATATCTTAATGGCCTCGCATCCGAGTAGCGTATGTTAGAAGTTTCAACCTCAAATTTTCTGCAAACCACCAAAACATCCCGCGCATCCATTCAAATTTTTAGTGCATCCATTCGAACATCCCGTGCATCCATTTAAACATCTCGCATATCCATTCAAATATCCTCTGCATCCATTCAAACATCCCGCATCCATTCAGACATCATCCCCAATTAATGAGAAATCAAAAATCCTCTTATATCCCTAGTCTGCAAATAAGAACCAGAGGACAATTGAAATAATAGAGGGATATAGGTGGTAATTAAGCGTCCTCCCACGTAAGTCCCACCATCGCATCCTCCCTACCTTCATAGAAACTTACGCACCCACACCGTCCGACCTACACTAACTTCCCATCCCCACCATATGCGTGACCCTCTTGTTAGTGATTAGAGTTAGGAATTCCCGCTCTTGCAACTCAAAAATCACCTATTTTTTGGCTAAACGGAGATAAACTTGTTAAAATTTGGAAATTATCCCAGAAGCTTGAAAATCATGAAACTTCGATATTATCCATTAAATATGTTCTACTTTCTGCAAAAATTCGGACTGTTGGATTTTGAGCCATATTATTTGGTGTGGCGTCACAACAAAAGCCATTGTTGTTAGTTGGAAAAATGAAAATAAGTTAAAATTTGGGAACTCCCTTTGTAGACAATTTTTGAAATGCCATTATACACCAATCTACCAAATATGGATATGTTATAAAAAGTATGGCAAAGGTACGACCATGATCTTGGTCATCTTGTTTGATATCCATGAGTGCTTATACATGGTACGCCATATTATGAATAAAGTTTTTTTTAAAGTTGTCAAAGTTCAAGTTTATATTTTTTCACGGAAACTAATACACATAGTAAAGAGACCATGCGGAAGAATGACTTTACTTCAATTTATATATAATTTCTATTATTATTTCAAAAGGTCCCAAATTTGGTGGCATTAGCATTATTTCAAGAAGATAAATATTGCAGAACTCTTGGTTGGTTACCTTCAACTGTAAGCATGAACTTGTAGTTCAAAACTTAAGATACTTACAGTAAATTGCCATAAAGTAAATCTATTGCATAAATATATAGCCATGAAGCTTGAAAATTCATGAAACTTGGGCATTATCAATTAAATGGGTTATACTTTGAGCGAAATTTTGGCTGTGGCATCTTGATCCATATACTTTGTAGTTGCTGAACAAAAAAACATTGTTATCACATTGAAAATTTCAAATAACTTGAAATTTGGAAGCTCACTTTGTAAATGATGTTTGAAATTCCAATATGCATCGAGATGCTAAACATCACACAATCTCATTCCGGAGAGGTTCACTAACAAGAGCCCTTCCCCTTTCTCCGCGCGCTTTGAGAGTCTGCCGCCTACTCCCGTCCCCTCTCCCCTTCCTCTCCGGCGACCGGGCCAACCGGAGGCGATGGTGGGGGAGCGGTTGACCATCTCCTCTGTATAGTAGGTTTAGATTTAGTGTCTTTTGTCCCATTGTGTCATCTAGGAGTAGGTGGTCGGAGCGCCGAGATCTGCTCCGGCTCGCCCTAGTGATTACCTTTCTTGGCGTACTTCTCCAGCGGGGGAGGTGCAGCGGAGATCTGCAGCGGCCAGGCATCTCCTTAGAAAAGATCTCATGGGGCTCTTCTCTTCCGGCGAAGTGGCGCGGCATCGGTGGAGGGTGCGGAACTTTGACGGCGAACTCCCAAGGAGGGGGCGACAACGGGAGCTCGGCTGGGGCCCGGTCAATAAGCACGACCGCCCTGGCGGTCTGGATCCGTCGTCTTCATCTGCTCCCATGGCCGGCGGTGGCGGCGAGGGAGGGAGCGGTTCTGCAGAGCCGGAGGCGGGCATCGACAGGCGGAGGGAGGCTGGTGGGTTTCTGCCGTTGGGCCGCGATCTCTGGCGATGTCTCCTTTTCCGCTGGCCCTTTCCCACCCGTGGCAGGAGTGGGGCTTGGGGGCCGGTTGTTTCTCATCGTCGACGAAGGCGGAGATTCGAGGCATGATGGCGCAGGAGTAGAGGAGCTTCTTCACCGAGCAAAAGAACACACCGGCGGCGGTTACACCATTCGTCATCCGAGCCAGCAAAGAATTCCGGCAAATCAGCAACCTCCAACCGGAGGCCCTTTCTGAGGACGGCCGCCGCGTTCATCGCCGCCTCCGAAGCAAGTGGTTCGTCCCCTCTTCAATGCCCGACAGCGGCATCACCTACCTCGCGCTCAACGGATGGGAGAGAGAAGGACTCGATGGCGTTGGTTTATCTCGCAGGAGGGTCCTTTCTGCATTTACCAGGGACCTATGTGTAATTTTCAATTTTATGGGGTCCTTTGTGATAAACTCTACACCCATGGTCTGGTTTTAATGAAAGCTTCTACGCCCTTTGGGGCACTCCTGGTTTCAAAAATTCCAATATGCACCAACATATACCAAGTATGGACACGTTATCATAATCGATGGCAAAGTTTTGGTCATCTGGTTTGAAAACAATGAATGTTCATATATGGTACGCCATATTGTGAATCGAGTTTTTTCAAAAATTTCATGGAAAGTAGTTCTCATATTAAAAAAATCATGGGAATGAATGCCACACTACATTTTATATTTAATTTCCTCGATTTTTCCTAAAAGTCCCAAATTTGGTGACATCATCATTTATATCAAGAATTTGAATCTTGCAAAACTCTGGGGGATTCTCCCCTATTTTAGTACTTTACCTTCAAATGTTTTTTAATCATGATCAAGGTATAATGTGCTTATAGTTTAAACTTTGAGATACTTTCAGTAAATTACAGTCATTTCATTACACGAATATAACCATAAAGCTTGAAAATTTATGAAACTTAAGAATTATATATTAAAGGTAATACTTTGTGTTAAAATTAGGGTGATGGCATTTTGATCCATATACTTTCTAATTGCTTCGTAACAAAAACCATTGTTGTCACGTTGAAAATTGAAAATTACTTCATATTTGGAGGCTACATTTGTAAATGGTGCTTGAAATGCCAATATGCATGCACCAACATACCACGTATGGATACATTATCATAAACTATGACAACAATATGGCCATGACCTTAGTCATGTGGTTTGGAAGCCATGAATGTTCATACATTGACCGCCATATTGTGAATCAAGTTTTTTTAAAATTTATCAACGTTCAAGTTTATAAATTTCCATGGAAAGTGGTGCTCATAGTAAAACACCATGCGGAAGAATTGCATTTCTTTAATTTATATTTAATTTTCTTGTTTTTTCCAAAAGGGCCCAAATTTGGTGGCATTAGTATTTATATCAAGAAGTTGAACCTTGCAAAATTATTGGTGGTTCTCCCTTATTTTAGTACATGAATACCCTCAATTGTTTTTAATAATTAGTAAGGTATCATGCACTTGTAGTTAAACATTTGATATATTTTAAATAAATTGCCATAAAGTCATTTTATTGCAGAATATAGCCATAAACCTTGAAAATTCATGAAACTAGGACATTATTAATTAAATAGGTTATCCTTTGTGTGAAAATTGATGCGATGACATTTTGAGACATATATCTCCTATAACTGCTCGTGGGCTACTCGGCCTCTCAGGGTCTCCCTAGTGGCACACGCACGCCGTTCATTGGATTTGGCATAAATAGTTCCTTTTAACTCCCGTTGATAACTACAGTTGTTCGATTTGGTAATTCCTTCATTCACTTTGTTGCTCTGTAAGTATCTCCATGACATGTGGGTCTATAAAATTGTCTGGGGCCCAAAAACAAATTAGGAATCCTGCTCCTCTGTGTCGCCCAGGTCCTTTTTATCTATGTCGCATAGGTCCTTTTCTTCTGTGTCGGGTCATGGTGAAAACCTAGATCGAGAAATAGCGTAATGTGTATTCTCTCTCCCATCCCCTCGACTCTGCCCTCACGAGCTCCGGCCACTACGGAGATGCGTCCTGGGCCCTCGCACCGCTGCTCGCCGTGCTTCTCTTCACACGGTTCCTCCACTCCGCAAGCAGATAGAGCAGGTGGCGGACGGTAGGAGGCGGTCGTGGCAGCTGCGGTGGCGGTGCGAGGATGTGCTATAACTGAGTGTCCTATAGGGAGGCGGCGCGCTAGTGGATGCCTTCCTCTCCCTCATGCTTGACCGAAGAGGGAAGAAGGATCTGTGTGGAGCCGCCTTCCCACGCCGCATCTACTCATGTTCTTCCTCAAGCCCTAATGGAAAGCCGGCTGCTAGCGACCATAGGACCAGACTCCATCCCCTCCCCTATAATATCTCCTCTTTCTCTCTCTCTCTCTTGCTGTGCACTAGCGTGTTTCGGTGCATCTGGGCATCCAGTGGCGCATTCTAAGCTTCTCGGCGTGTGGTGGTGCATCCGAAGCATCTGGGCGTCCGGGCGGTGACATCTAGGCGTGGTGGGCATGCGGCAGCAGGTTGAAAATCGTGTGGCGGTGAGCTACAACTCAGGCATCACTACAAACCTAGCAACCTTTAGCTAGCTAATATTGATCATTAGATGTTTTTCTTGGTAGCAACACTGCATCCTATCAATCTCTGAAATTTCTCTCTCCATCATCCTTGGCATCTCTGAAATTGTGCTTCAGGTTCCTAACTATATTGACAAAGAGATAGGGTGTGGGATGCAGGTCGAGGAGATAAAAAACAACTTGATGATGCTCGATCGAAGGGTATCACCATCAGATCTCTCGTGGCCATGAATCCTGGATCCCTTAATGATATTATAGGGGAAAATTGCACTCACATTTGATGAACAACTCTAGCAACTAGAATATGGTACACATATGATTTATGAACATACCCTATTTTTAGTGTTTCCTAATTATATTCTCGAAAATACAATGGTTAATTAACACTTCTACTTTCACCAGGTTCTTTGCTGAGGAAAAGCAAAAGAAGATTGTTGAATTTCGCAAGAACGAAGGACTTATTCTTCTTGCAGATGAGGTGAGTACAAAATCTTTGTTCAAACGTTTGGCCGTGTCAATATGAAAGACTACTAAAAATTTCCATATGAGTTTGTTAGGTTATAAGCATATTCATTCATTCGCTCTAGGTTTACCAAGAAATTCCACTCTTTCAAAAATATTGCATTGTCAATGGGATAGACTGGTGATGATCTTCCTTTGGTATCTCTCTAGTTGGTTTTGAAATGTAATTGAATCCTTCTATAGTTTGCGATCCTTTTGATGTGTATCTGTTAGCATATGGTAATGTTTTTTGTCTGTCCTAGGTAATTAAATCCTTCTATAGTTTGCGATCCTTTTTTATGTGTACCTCTTAGCATATTTCTGAAGGGGATCGCAGCAGAAAACAAAATATTTCCTACGATGTAACCCTAAAACTACCTAGGATCTATCTATGTAATAATGCGGTAACGGCCGATGCGCAGAGAATACATACCGTTGTAGACCGTACGCGGTTAACGTTCCACGGGGAACGTGATTGAAGTAGTCGTAATCGTAGCCGACCTCAAGGTCGTGAAGCTCCTCGCAGGTCACCCCTTGCTCCTTCTTCATCTTCATCGTGCAACAGCTCCGGCTCACGAGATTTAGGCGCCGCAAGTGTTGTGCCTTGTGTCTTTGTACACATCTGTTGCATGATGAGACTGCCGGGAGTGCGAAAGTTGATATCTGGCTAGGAATCCCTGCAGCGCAACGGCATGCTGCAGGTGTGCCTCGATCGCACAACCCAAACTTGGAGCCATGGTCACAAGGGCTAGAGAGAGAGGGAAGGAGGAAGTCTATCAAAGGACTTCTTCAAATATTGGTGTGTTTTATCACACCCATGGGCACCCCTTTATATAGGCGGAGTGGGTGTTTCCTCCCCCATTGAGTTAGCCATGTGGGACTAATAATAAACATGAAATAAAGGGGAAAAACGTCCCAGCCGGATGGGCCAGCTGGAACCACCCTAAAAGGGTAAGCAGCAGCCATCCCTACAGCCGATGGCGCCGGATGGGCCGGCTCGCCCCTGGCGACCCAACTCGTGCATCACCTGGATGTCACCGGAGCTGGCCGGGTGGGCCGGCGACCCTCCCCCGTGACCCGCGAAGGCAGCAGCCCAAGGCGGCGGGAGGTAGCAGCTGGCCCCGGTTGGGCTGGCCCCCGCTCCGCGCGGCCCACGTGGTGAGCGGCCCAAGAGGCTAGCGGGGAGACGAGGAGGCACCCCGGGTGGGCCGGTCTGCGGGCCTAGTAGCGCCTGGCGCTGCGTCTATCTGCTGCCATGTGCAGTGGCAGTTATCTGACGCCCACGGGGCTGGCTATTTTTCCTTTTCCATTTCTTTTTCTGCAGCTTTTCTTCTAGGCCTTTTCTCTCTGGGATTTGGCCTAATATAAAAGTTGCCTTTATAAATCTTAATCTAAATATTATTTATTATATATTACTTCATAATTAACATATAATAAATATATATTCAAATTCCTATTTATCCAAAAACACTTTTCCTGGTCATTTCCTTTATTCATTCTCCGAACAACTTCGGATCTCTCCGAGGAATGATTCCGGCTTTCTCTTTCTCTTCTGTGATTTCGTCTTATGAATGATCGCTCTCATAGTACCCTTAAGTGTATCCTCTAACGGCTCGGGAATGCTCTAGACATGACCTGTATCAATGATCAACAGAGGGACCAGGGATATCCATGTGACCCCTATGCATTCCTGATGACAATGTCATTTGAACCGTTAAATTTAGCATCCTTGTCCTTTTGTTTATCGATACAACTTGTCCGAGATCCGATCATTGGTATCCCATACCTTGTTCAATCTCGTTCACAACAAGTTCTGTTTTCTTGTTACCGTGATATTACATCCCCGTGACCGAGTCACATGTTGCAACATTTATGGATGTAATCTCACCAAGTCGGTCGTATGTATCTTTACCCGTCATGTGGGTGAACAAATCCCGGTCTTGCAGTCACATGTCATCAACTATTCCTTTGGAATACCCAACATACACCTTTATGGCCACCGTATTACCAGATGACGGTTGATGCAGTCAAAGCAGCCTCGGGAAACAATGAGTAATATGAGCTCATGATCTAAGGAGAAGGAGTCTAGGTATAGCTGTTGCAACAATGAACTATATGACTTGATCGTGTTGCAATCCTTCGAGGAATGTCCAATCACATCATTCTTCAATGATATGATCCCGTTGTCAGTCGGCATAAATGCCCATGATCTTGAAACTCAGATCATCCTCATGACTAACGAACTAGTATGAATAGAGGCTACTAGGGACTTGGTTGTTTTATACCACACCTGTACCAATGTTTCTACTTGGCACAGTTATAGCACAATATGAAACTATTATAAACTAATTGAGATATGTCAATAAAAACCTATTTATTATTTGCCTCTAGGGCATATCTCCTTCAGTCTCCCACTTGCACTAGAGTACAAATAATCCAGCTTGCATTTTACTCATATAAAACATATACCATATGCGTTTACAGATCAAGCATGCTCATGGGAAACGTCATGTCCATGTTCTATTTTACCAGATCATTATGTCTTTTGCAAATCGCTAATGTCTTCCTAATTTTGATAGTCACACCATTATCGTATAATGGGTCGAAGTATTTGTTTGGCGACAAAGTGAGACTTTGTTTCTAGTGTTTATAATGACGGTCGTTTTCACTGTTGTCATTTAAACTTTGAAGCACACTTTGCTATCCTTTGTGTATATACTATAGTCATGGCATCAGAATGAAGCCAGATTCTAGGAGCTTACAGTGACTTTAGATCAACCTCGAGGGCTTTCTCATGGGCACTGGGCCCTGGGACACATCATTCTACGTTAAAAGCGAACTAGCCCCACCATAACATTATACATCACATCAGATGGAGCCTATATACTTCTATATCTATGTAGATCCTAGTGCATGAAATGCAACTATGCCACTTACATTGCTTCTTGACATTTATGTACAAACTTAATTCTGGTTCAGATCAACTCAGATATCACTTAAAGACACATTCTTACAATTAAGACTTTGTCCTACCAACCAGAACTTCGGGTCACTTTATGTCGAGTATACAACATGGTTATATGGAAGAACCTATGACTGAGGCATAGGAGATGCAACACATCTCTTTCTTTCAACCATAGTTGCAATACTAACTCAACGCTTCATATAGTAAGAACTACTTTCTTACCTTGTTCAATTCCGAGCTACTTCAGAATCTTTCTTAGGACATTCTGAACATCTTTCAGAATCAAGTCCAGGAAGCATTTGACATTCAGTGTTTATTAAACTCACCAATCTATCTAGATAGATCTTATTGTTTAATAACTTCAACTTCATCCTTATTTATCTAACTTAAACGTTGTTAACACCAATCACATCATTCATATATGTCGTCCACATATCCCAGAATGATTTCATGCTCCCACTCAAATATGACATTCATGTTTGAGATCTAGGGATTTCAGTTAGCTCCCACTCAAAATATGTCAGCTACATATTATGAATTAGTCAAGCTGATTTGCTCCCACTGAAATCTTGGTTCTCTCGACAATCTTGGACATTTCAAAATTCTTTGACCATCATCAAATCGAGAATTCCACTAACGAGATTTCAATGACCATTCATTTCTCGTACTTAGGTCCATCACGCTTCTTTGCATTTCGTAGGTATGTCTTGTTCAAAACATGACAAGCGAATCAATAATATAATTCCACAAACTTGTAAAATATATAGTTGAAACCTACTTTCTTTAGTAAAAGTATTCACTGAAACTTTATGATCATTATCATTGGTTTCTCCTCTATTTGTACAGTTTGGATTCACGAAACAAATTCCTTGTTTTGATCTTTTACTTTCTTCCACTTGTATCTTCATCAAGACACATCAACTTTGGACAACAGCAGGTTTACCCCTTGTGGACGATGCATTCATAGTTTCCTAAGAATGCTCTACAAAGACTTGTTTATTCGCCATGACTTCGACCTGTCAAAATATCTAGAAACTCGAATGTGCCATAACACTTATGGTGTTATTTCCACGAATCTTTAGATGCTCCTTTGTATTTCAAATGAGTGTTTGCTTATTTTGATCTTTAACTCTAAATGATAACTATAACCCCGATAAGAGATAATATGTATCTAATACAAAATGATTATGATGTGTAGACACTTCAACAAAGTTTGAATTCATCCAATTATCATAATTTGTGAAACATCTTTCACAAGTCCCGTTTTATGCTAAGCTTAACTTGAATACTTTAGTCGTGTTGATTAAATCGAAGAGACTTCGTATTCTTGTTAATTTCAATATCCTCCTTTTGTTGTAAACTCATTTGAACAATTCAAATTGTTTCAAACTCATGTTTCATTAAGTAAATACGCTTATTCACTTAAGTCCATAATTAACTAATGATTTCCACTATTTGTTGAAAATACAATACGTCATTATGTATAAGATTCTACATTTCTTCGCATATCACCGTTTTACCAGAATGCGGAGTTTTAGTCATTTTTTACCCAAGAGGCATGGTTTTGCAAAGTCTCTAGATTAAGCATCTAGGACCTCGATCTTCATTAAGAACATGCAATAACCAAAATGACTTAAACTATAGGGTCATTTCATTATTAACCATTGGATAACTTTTAGCATTCTAATCCTTTTATAAATGTTTAAACTATTATCATTAACATAGTGTTTGTAATCGTAATGTGACCATAAGGTATTGTTCATAAGAATAGTACAAACTGGTTTGTAACTTGTTCATATGAATAATCGTCTCGCCAAAAGCAAGACACACAAACAGGGATTACAAATTTATATTCAAGTCCACTAATCCAAATGACAAACTTTAACGGAAGAGGTGATGTCGGGCATCAACTATTTTGCTTGCCATCATCAAGCAACATTGACTCAAATCCAACAATTCTCAAGCAGATCATCCTGTTTTCACAAAACAGGACAAGTATCAAATACTTTGCAAACTGCAACGAGTTTCGCAAGAACCACATTTATAATTTTGTATATCTAACATATACCTTTTCATCCATGACCTCCATTCGCAATCAAGCCCTTCCAAGAGTTCTCAACTCTAACGCAAGATCGCTAAGTGTTTTTCCAAACATTCTGGAGTCACCGAATTATCTCCTAATGGTTATTGTATCAAGAAGAGAAGATCATCTTTTACAATGATATCCCTCAGGCATGGGTATTAATCTATGAAGTTGGACCCTTTTGCTAAGTTCCAAATTAAGAAATATATTCCCATGGTCGCAAAGGACCTCAATGGGATAGGCTAAGATCTACTAAAATATTTGCAAACAGACATCTAGACTAAGTTCATAATAAGAGATCAATTTATAATTTGTCCCCACTAAAATTGTCATCCCCTGGACGATTTTAGTGATCGCATGATCCCTATCCTCTGCACCTCCCCCGATCGTCACGGCCATCAGTGCATTATCAAAGGTAGACATTCACTAATGCCAATCACATCATCCATGTGACTCGTGCTCGATCTTTCGATCTCTTGTGTTCCGAGGCATGTCTGCACATGCTAGGTTTGCCAAATTTAACATGTGTGTATTCGTTGTGCAACATGGTTTACACCTACTTTATGCGAACATAGATATGTTTGACCCCTACTCACCACAGGGCGCCTCATACCGAAGAACTTTCTTGGTGATGCACACACAAGGGGAACACGGAACATTGGAATTAAATAGGGATGATGTTATTTACTAACGTTGAGTATCTAATTACTAGCACACAATAAGATGTAAAACAGGTATCAACATTATATGTATAATGTGATATGATATGGTCCTTCTTGCGCCTTGATCTCCATCGAGCGCTCCGGCATGATCTCCATCTTGCCATTGGTTTGACACCAAGTCCACGACGCCTCCACCAGGTCGTCCATCGGAACGATGACTATTACTATACTACTTAGTAACAGAAAAGTAAACTAATTTTACCTTCGCAACGACCAATGCCATATCATAATCACATGCCCCTACAAAATAAAGTTAGACGCCTCTACTTTATCTATTGCAAGTTTTACATGGTTGTTAGGGCTTTCGCAATAGAACCGTTTCTAATCTATGAACTTTCCAACCACAACATGGATCCAACAGTTGTCTCTATTACACCCCTTTCGGGGCCCTCTGTTGTAAATGCTATTCCAACTATCGAATGAGAGACAGACACCCGCTAGTCACTTATACGGTGCAAGCCGTATGTTGAGCGTGGAACCAGTCTCACGTACGAATACGCCTAAGGTCGGTCCGGGCCGCTTCATCAAACAATACCGCGATATAAACAAGTACACGTTAGAGGGTAACAACTAAGGAATCAATGCCCGCACGAAACTTATGTGTACTGGCCGTACAACACTCCTATGCATAGATCGGCTCTGATACCACTGAACGGGAATGCATCAGAAAACAAAAAATTTCCTACGATGTAATCCCAAAACTTCCTAGGATCTATCTATGTAGTAATGCGGTAACGGCCAATTCGTAGAGAATACATACCCTTGTAGACCGTACCCGGTTAACATTCTGCCGGGAACGTGGTTGAAGTAGTCGTACTCGTAGCCGACCTCAAGGTCGCGAAGCTCCTCGCAGGTCACCCCTTGCTCCTTCTTCATCTTCATCGTGCAGCAGCCCCGGCTCACGACATTTAAGCTCCCCAAGTGTTGCGTCTCGTGTCTTTGTACACATCCGGTGCATAATGAGACCTCCGGCTCACCGGTCCCGCCGGGAGTGTGGAAGTTGATATCCGGCTAGGAATCCCTGTAGCGCAACGGCGTGTTGCTGGTGTGCCTCGATCGCACAGCCCAAACTTGGGGCCATGGTCACAAGGGCTAGAGAGAGAGGGAAGGAGGAAGTCAACCAAAGCATTCTCCAAATATTGGTGTGTTTTACCCCACCCATGGGCACCCCTTTATATAGGCGCAGGGGGTGTGCCCTCTCTATTGGGTTAGCCATGTGGGACTAATAATAAACAGGAAATAAAGGGGAAAATGTCCCAGCCGGATGGGCCAGCTGGAACCAGCCCAAACGGGGAAGCAGCAGCCAGCCCTACAGCCGATGGCGCTGGATGGGCCGGCTCGCCCCTGGCGGCCTAGCTCGCGCATCACCTGGCTATGACCGGAGCTAGCCGGGTGGGCTGGCCACCCTCCCCCACGGCCTGCGAAGGTAGCAGCCCAAGGCGGCGAGCGGTAGGAGCTGGCCCTGGTTGGGCTGGCTCCCGCTCCGCGTGGCCCACGTGGCGAGCAGCCCAAGCGGCCAGCGGGGAGACGAGGAGGCACCCCTGGTGGGCTGGTCTACGGGCCCAGCAGCGCCTAGCGCTGCGCCTGTCGGCTGCCCCTGTGCGGTGGCAGTTATCTGCCGCACATGGGGCTGGCTGTTTTTCTTTTTCCATTTCTTTTTCTACAGCTTTTCTTCTAGGCCTTTTCCCTCTTGGATTTGGCCGAATATAAAAGTTTCCTTTAGAAATCTTAATCTAAATATTATTTATTATATATTAATTCATAATTAACATATAATAAATATATATTTAAATTTTTATTTATCTGAAAACACTTTTCCCGGTCATTTCCTTTATTCTTTCTCCGAACAACTTCGGATCTCTCCGCGGAACGATTCCGGATTTCTCTTTCTCTGTTGTGATTCCGTCTTACGAATGATCGCTCTCATCGTAACCTTAAGTGTATCCTCTCATGGCTCTAGAATGCGCTAGACATGATCTGTATCAATGATCAACAGAGGGACCAGGGATATCCATGTGACCCCTATGCATTCCTAATGACAATGTCGTTTGAACCGCTACATGTAGCATCATTGTCCTTTTCTTTCTCGATACAACTTTTTCGAGATCCGATCATTGGTATCCCATACCTTGTTCAATCTCATTCACAACAAGTTATGTTTTCTTGTTACCGTGATATTACATCCCCGTGACCGAGTCACATGTTGCAACATTTATGGATGTAATCTCACCAAGCCGGCCGTATGTATCTTTACCGTTATGTGGGTGAACAAATCCAAGTCTTGTAGTCACATGTTATCAATTGCCGGGACATCACGAGGAGATCCGGAATTGTCCGGAGAACAAGATACATATATTGGGGATCATTTTCTGAGTTAGGAAATGTTCCGGAGTATTTGTATGAGGATTCTAGAAGGTTTCGGAATGTTCCAGAAGGTACTGGAAGATTTCTTGGAGTTTGCTTGAAAACCAAGAAAGGATCAAGGAGTCCTTGTGGGGCAAGACAAGGAGTCGTGGGGGAGCTCCTCCCTTACCAATCCGCCGGCCAAGGGAGAGGGGAGTCCTACAAGGACTCCACCTCCCCATGGCGCCTCCCCCCTTTAAATAGAGGGGTGGGGGCGCCACCCCCTAGCCCTCCTCCACTACTCCAATCCTAGCCGCCTCTCTCCTCCTCCTTTCTTCTGCTCAGGATTAGGCGAAGCCCTGCAGAATTCTCTAATCCACCACCACCATGCCGTCGTGCTGCTGGGATTCCGTGGAGAAGATCTACTACCTCCGCTACTCGCTGGAACGAGGAGAGGAAGGTCTGCTTTGACTCCGTACGTGTGACCGACTGCGGAAGCGCTGCCAGAACACGGCGCCGGAAGGATCGTCCACTCTATCTTGAGATCGGCAAGTGATCGACTACATCAACCAGGAGATCCAATATCGTAACGCTTTCGGATCTACAAGGGTTAGTACAGATCTATCTCGTTGCATATGTCTAATAGATTAGATCTTGGCTTTTATCTAGATTAGATCTGGGTTTTGTTCGTTCTTGCGGTAGAATTTTTTTGTTTTCCATGCTATGAACCCATCAGTGGTATCCGAGCCATATCTATGCGTAGATTTGTTGCACGAGTAGAACACAATGGTTTTGTGGGTGTTGGTGCTCGTGCCGTCTTTTGCTTTGTGTACTTTGCATCTTGCGGTATGGTGGGATGAAGCGGCTCGGGCTAACCTTACATGTCATCGCACATGAGACTTGCTCCACGCTTGACGTGTAACTTGCTTTGCACAAGTGGCTTTGCGGGTGTCTGTCTGTCCCACCATAGTATAGATCCAATCTACACTTTGCAACTTGATAGCACTTGTATCAACGTTGTGGTTCAGTTTCGTAGGTAAGATCCGTTATTGTTCGAAAGCCCCAAACCACGTAAAACATGCAAAGAAAATTAGAGGCGTCTAACTTGTTTTTGTAGGGGTTTTGTGATGTGATATGGCCATCATGTTATTGTGATTATAATTGATGTATGTAATGATCCTTGTTGTAATATGGCAACCGGCAGGAGCCTAATGGTTGTCTTTAATTATGTTAAGACCTGCGTGTCTATTCATCTTGTAATAGCTTTATTCCAAGTAGTTGTAATAGTTGCTAGTGATGATGGACAACCATGAAGCGGCGCCACTGACCTTGACACAATGCTGGTGATGATGGAGATCATGTTCGTGCTTTGGAGATGGAGATCAAAGGCGCAAGAAGAAAGGGCCATATCATATCACACTAATTATGAATTGCCTGTGATGTTAATCCTTTATGCATCTTGTATTGCTTAGATCGCGACGGTAGCATTATAAGATGATCCCTCTCACTAAATATCAAGTAATAAAGTGTTCGTCCTTAGTTGCCACTGTTGCTAAGACTCGTCGTTTCGAAGCATCTCGTGATGATCGGGTGTGATAGACTCTACGTGTGCATACAACGGGTGCAAGCCAGATTTGCGTATGCAGAAACTAGGGTTAACCTTGATGAGCCTAGCATGTACAGACATGGTCTCGGAACACGGAATACCGAAACGTAAAGCATGAGTCATATGGATGATATGATGAACATGTTGATTGTTCGCCTTTAAAGCTACATCATCTCACGTGATGATCGACTTGGTGTAGTGGATTTGGTTCGTGTAATCACTAAAACAACTCGAGGGATGTTGTTTTGAGTGGGAGTTCATTTGTAATTTGGATTAGTCGAACTCAATTTATCATAAACACAATCAAAATGAATTTGCATAGTTTGTTGTAGTCATTGGCATCCGTTCACCACCTTACGCTTAGTTATAGTTGAGATAGTGGAACTATAGAAATTCTAGATATTTACTTTACGAACTGGTATCATATTGTTTTGAATGTCAATTTAAAGTTTATAAATCCTATTGCAAACTTTCAGGAAACTCTATTTACTCCATGAAGTTTAATAAGTAGTATTAAATCAAGAGTAAGAATTCCAATGTTAGTATCTAAAGTATCATGTTTGCCTCCATGATTCTTGATACTCAAAAGATTGTTTTTAATATCAAGTTTATCTAAGAGCTGAAAGCAATGTTTCAGAAACCATCATATGTGAACGGTATTGCAATATCTAAAACAATGTGTTGGTTACAACATGATAGAGTATACGTCCTCATATTTGATGAGAATTTGTGAAGGTTGGAGACGCTAGTCGTCCTAATCCTCCAAAAGGTTTTGAAAAAGAAACATTATACTCGCAATTCACCTTTATAAGCTATAGCATCTTGATCATGAAAGTTGTCATGATAAGGATGAATAGAAGATGTAAGTAAATGTTTACTACACTAAAAGATTACTAAAGAATAGATTTTTGAAAGAACACCAAACATTTGATGATGGTGATCCACCTCAAAGTGCAAGTCCAAAGGTATATACGGTTTGTACCATGTGTCATGTTGATGACACCACTATTGATGTTGATAGATTCTTTTAAAAGAAAAAGAATTGCTGAAAGAGAATCTATAAAATATTTGGCAGAAAATAAAAGGTTGGAGATGTCCAACTTAGGCATATAGAAGATATACATGTTATGGTTATATTCCTTGCTTGTTAAACAATGTGGTTCTCCGGTATTGGATACCGAATTGGTTGGTATGAAGTGTCATACAGGACAACACAATTCATAAAGTGCAATGGCCTAAGTAACTAGCAAGAGAAAATGTGATGATGGTCATCAAAAACAAATAAAGGGTTGTTGTGTTGCTCGTTAACATCAAAGCTTGCCTTCAAGATTTGTTTCAATAATTGTTATTTTGATCAGGTATTATGACGACAAAAGGTTGTTCAAATAATTACCGTATTCCATAATAGATGGATAATATGCAAGTCTGGTAGGAGAAATAACGACCATAAAACTAATGCTAAAATGTCGCAAGACAAATGATTGAAAGATCACTTGCGAAGTGATATCGCCGTTTAAATTATATTGAAAGGGATACATGAAGAAACTCCATGTTGATGGATTTTTTGGAGTCTTTGATTTGGATAAAATGACGCTTGTGATACTTTCCTGGAGATAATTAAAACTCCGTTCGTAGGCCAAAAGAGGAATGGACGACTAACTGATTGGAATTTGTACATATTGATGTATATAGTCCATTATGTGTAGTCGTGGGCGATGGATTTCAACTTCATATGCTTTCTCCGAAGATTTGAGTGAGTATATGTATATACTTACTCAATAAGGAAGAATTATGAAACATTTGAAAAATGTTCAAAGACTTTCAAGATGAAGTGGAAAATCATTATAACAATAAAATAAAAGTGTTTATGATTGGATCATAAAGAAAGATGTTTGAGTTACAAGTTTAGCAAAACACCTAGGATTTGAGGAATCGTTCCATGGATTTGCATTTCCCAAAACACCATAGGAGTATGGAGTGTTCAAGATATGTAATGAAACCTTGTTTGACATGGTAAGATCAAAGGTGTCATTTATAAAACTGCCATTATATATTAAAGATTAAAGCTTTAGTGACTACCGCTTTTACACTGAAAAAAGCTCCATCGTGATCTGTTGAAATGACACCATATGAGTTATGGTTTGGGATAAAACCCGAATTGTCTTTTCTTAAATTTTGGTATGTTATGCATAAGTAAAATGTTTACAACCAAAGTCGGATAAGCACGTCTTTGTAGGTTATTCCAAAGAATTTGTTGGGAATTTCTCCATAACGCCAAGGACAAAATAGTTTGTTGCTTTGAACGTCAAGTTTCTTGAGAAGAATTTTTTCGTGAAAAGTTAAGTGGGAGGACAATAGAACTTTGATAAGGTTGTTGAACCTTAGCTATATGTGCTAAGTAGCGCAGCGCCGGAAAGTGTCCTGGTGGCGGCCACAATGCTCATGGCTCTCGTGATTACAAAAGGTGTGATCTCAGAGATTAGAGTTCCTATAGAACCGTATGGGTCGGTTAGAATCAAATAGTAAGATTTGATAAACAAGTCGTTATTGTTTTGACAATGATAAACCGACTACATGCAAAGAAGAGATGATGGGCCCTGACTCCATAAAATGACTAGAAGTCATAGAATCCGTGATAGTATCCATACACGAGAAATCAAGTTTCTGAACTTGGAAGACCCTCCGGAAAGGCGTGAAGCCTATCGGTCATGTTTGGATCTATAAAGAAATAGACATGGATGTTTCACATCTATGAAATAGTCGACATGTTGGAAAGAGTTTACGACAATGTTCAAGGAATTGACTATGATAAGATTTGATCTTTCATAGCGATATTTAGTCTGGACAGATTAATGTAGCAACCACTACATATATTTTGGTATATGGTAGTTGAACAAACAAAACAAGTTCTTCTAATAGAATGGTTACCTAGGACGTGTACATGACACGATCCAAAGGGTTTTGTTAATTCAAAGGATGCTAAAAGATTATGCAAAACTTCAATGGTTGAAGTGAGCATCGCGGAGTTGGAATCTTCACCGTGATGAAACTGTTAAAAGGTTTAATTTCATCAGAGACGATGAAGATGTTTGTATTTTGCAAGAAATTAAGTGGGAGTGCTAAGACATATTTCTAATACATTACATGAAAGACATATTGTTGATTAGAAATAATGTATCTTTTATTGACACAGGTTAAGAATTTCATTTCGATGAAAGACTTAGGCATAACTCGAGAATTAGGCATCAATGTCTATATGAATTGAGGCGCTAATATGGTTTTGCCAAATGTACATAGATAAGATATTGAATGAGTTCAATATGGAAACAACAAGAAAGGTTCTTGACGCACGGAAAGGACTAAATCAAGATTCAAGTGTGTTGACACGAGATTCAAGTGTTTTGGCACTTGGTGAAATCACAAGAATATTTTGATCAATCATTCTTTGAGATGTACACATCTAGATATGTCCTATGATCTAAATGTTATGAGCATATACCAGAATGATTCATAAGATGATCATTGGACAATAGTAAAGATATTCTTATGAGCTTTGGAAGAACTAAGAATATATCATGTACAAGTGACAAATAGTTAAAGGTAGTTCATTGTAAAGTGTTACACTGATACTAGTTTTGTCACAAGATAAAAATTAAATTTATCTCAATTTAGGCTATGGGTGGCACAATATAATGGAAAGGATGTTCCATGATGGATTTGGATGAGTTCCAAAGTTGAGATATTGTGACGGATACTACAACAAAAGGCTAAGTATATAACTGCTATAGTAGCAGCAAAGCAGGGCATTTGTGTTAAGTAGGCTGTTATCAAACTAGGCGTGGTTCATAGCGGGATAATACTATGAAGATACATTGTACGACAATTGTATCAACATGATTTAATCCCAAGGAACTAAAGGTCTCACCAACGGACCAAATTTATACAATGCCATCTCATTGGAGAATGAGTAATGCGTAGAGACGCAAGGACATGCAAATACACACGGACCTGGAAGTGTCAGATCCGAAGATTATGTTTACCACTAGCAATAGTGTCTATACAACACCAGAAATCCATAGGTGTTGAATGCACAAGTTTTTTGACTAGATTAATGACTCTAGTGCAAGTGGGAGACTGTTGGAGATATGCCCAAGAGGCAATAATAAAGTGGTTATTATTGTATCTTTATGTTTATGATAAATGTTTACATCCCAGGCTATAATTGTATTAACCGGAAACATTAATACTTGTGTGTTTTGTAAACATAAAAGAGTCCCTAGTAAGCCTCTTGTTAAACTAGCTTGTTGATTAATGGATGATCATGGTTTCCTGATCATGGACATTGGATGTCGTTAATAACAAGATCATATCATTAGGAGAATGATGTGATGGACACACACCCGTAGTAAGCATAGGATAAGATCAAGTCATTAAGTTCGTTTGCTATAAGCTTTGAAATACATAGTAACCTAATCCTTCGACCATGAGGTTATGTTAATCACCATTACCGGATGGGTACTTTGATGACATCAAACACCGCTTCATAACTGGGTGGTCATAAAGGTGTCATTGGGTATTCTGAAAGTATGTGTTGAAGCGCATGGACCAAGATTGGTATTTGTCCATCCATATGACGGATAGATATGCTCTGGGCCCTCTCGGTGGAATGTCATCTAGTTAGCTTGCAAGCATGTGACTGGGTCACAAGGTATGACATATCACAGAACGAGTAAAGAGTACTTGTCAGTAACGAGGTAGAACTAGGTATGGAGATACCGACGATCAAACCTCGGATAAGTATAGTATCACGTGACAAAGGGAATTGGTTTCGTATGT
Source organism: Avena eriantha (assembly GCA_910589775.1). Lineage (NCBI taxonomy): Eukaryota > Viridiplantae > Streptophyta > Magnoliopsida > Poales > Poaceae > Avena > Avena eriantha. Next base: position 329,361,211 of record OU342741.1, on the reverse strand, counting down.
AAATGGTTATGTCGATCACGAAGTCATCGTTGAGTATGTGGGAGCCATTATGGATCTCCAGGTCCCGCTGATGGTTATTGATAGGAGATGTGTCTCTGTCATGTCTACATATTCACGAACCGTAGGGTGACACACTTAAGGTTCGAAGTTGTTTTAAGTAGATATGGAATGTGCGTTGGAGACCGAATGTTGTATGGAGTCTCAGATTGGATCCGGGACATCACGAGGAGATCCGGAATTGTCCGGAGAATAAGATACATATATTGGGGATCATTTTCTGAGTTAGGAAATGTTCCGGAGTATTTGTATGAGGATTCTAGAAGGTTTCGAAATGTTCCAGAAGGTTCTGGAAGATTTCTTGGAGTTTTCTTGAAAACCAAGAAAGGATCAAGGAGTCCTTGTAGGGCAAGACAAGGAGTCGTGGGGGAGCTCCTCCCTTCCCAATCCGCCGGCCAAGGGAGAGGGGAGTCCTACAAGGACTCCACCTCCCCATGGCACCTCCCCCCTTTAAATAGAGGGGTGGGGGCGCCACCCCCTGGCCCTCCTCCACTACTCCAATCCTAGCCGCCTCTCTCCTCCTCCTTTCTTCTGCTCAGGCTTAGGCGAAGCCCTGCAGAATTCTCTACTCCACCACCACCACCATGCCGTCGTGCTGCTGGGATTCCGTGGAGAAGATCTACTACCTCCGCTGCTCGCTGGAACGAGGAGAGGAAGGTCTGCTTTGACTCTGTACGTGTCACCGACTGCGGAAGCGCTGCCGGAACGCGGCGCCGGAAGGATCGTCCACTCTATCTTGAGATCGGCAAGTGATCGACTACATCAACCACGAGATCCAATCTCGTAACGCTTTCGGATCTACAAGGGTTAGTACAGATCTATCTCGTTGCATATGTCTAATAGATTAGATATTGTCTTTTATCTAGATTAGATCTGGATTTTGTTCGTTCTTGCGGTAGAAATTTTTTGTTTTCCATGCTATGAACCCATCATGATAACCTTTTGAATTAATGATACTACATCTAATTCAAGTTACTGTACTTAGATTTGCAAAATACATGTATGGTCTAGATTTTTCTAGTTTGTCTAGATTCAGATGTATCTAAAACATAACTTGTCTAGAAGCATCTGAATCTAGACAAATCTAAGTCCATTAATTTGTATTAGCTAGACTTTAAAACCTTTCCATAACAATTTTGTTAATGTTTTATTGTGTTTCTATGTGTGAAAGCTTTAAGTAATAAAATGCTTAGCTTGTTTCAATCATACATCTCGTCAGTTTTAATGCCATCTTTTAGGTAAGTTCAATTGTTTTATCCTCCCAAATCAGCTGACTTGGTTTTCATGTGATACCTAAACATAGAGAAAAGACAATAGAATACAAGTACTAGAGTTACAGATGCTTCACACTGATACGACTGGAAGATTTATGAGGAGTCAAACCCGCAAGGGAAAGACCTGTTGTGATCCTGAACAACATGCTACTGTAAGTACATCCTTAATTTTTCACATGTTGTATAATACATGTTCCATGGTTCTTTGTTGTAACCTCATTCATGCTATTATCAGGCTATAGTGAAAACCAAGTAGAAGTCCTCAAAAGACAGGACAGGGAAGTTGTGATCACTCTTCGCATTCATCCTCCCATTAAATTTTTTAAGCAATAAGTCCACCTAGTACAACACTGCAGGTGATAATAATAAATATATATATGTTGCTTTGCATGCAGAAAGACAAGGTGTAGCTGCTATTACATCTATAGCCGAAATATTCAAGAAGAAGACAAATTACAATATCAAACGAATCGCCAAGTATAGATCTCAAATTAATCATGTCAATTCTTTTTTCTAAGATTTTCAATTGCAGGTCTTGTTTTATGATTTATTGTAACTTAGATCCTGGACAGAACTTGTTGTGCTCTTTGTAATAAACTTTCAACATTATATAATATTTAGTTTCAATTTTAGATATTAGTCAAATTGTGTAACATTCTTTGGACGTTCTACCAAAATGGATAGTGTGGCCAAAATTGACATGCGAAAACAATAGGCCAAAAGGATGAAATAAAACGAGCAACTTTGGTTAGTCTGCTGTTCTATGTGGGTTTTTAGGTAGCATCCACGTGGTGGTCTGACGATTTAATGGGTTGGCTATGGTGGCCACGTGGAAGGACTGCTTGTAGCCTACTAGATAAATGGGCCTCCACGTGTCAGTAACGTGGAAATCCTTGTAGCTTAATGGTATTTTGGTAGGACACCAAGTTGTCGGCTTGCCAAGAGCAATGGCATGTCGATGGGCGACAACATGAGACGACAGGCCAAATCGATGGGATGTTGGTGGGCCTCCATCTGTACCGGCCTAGCAGCATAACAAGCTTTTCCTGAAAGCGATGTGGTGGACCTTCTATCTTTATGGGCTTTTAGCGGACTGCCACGTGAAATCCCGCCAAGATTTATATGCTTTTGTTTTTCTTCCACGTGGGCCGGTCTGCTAGCTTTATGGGATTTTAGTAGGCATCCATGTGGTGACCTTCTTAGCTTTATGGGATTTTTTTTGCTTAACACGCTGCCAGCTTGCCAGCTGTGTGGGATTTACTAGGATGCCTCAAAGTGAACTACCTAGATTTATGGGCTTTTGTTTGACATCCATGTGGGCCTGCTTGCCAACTTTATGGAATTTTAAGTGGACACCATGTGGCGTCCCACCTATCTTTATGAGATTTTGTTTTCATTCCAAGTGGGTCGACCTCTTTAATTTAATTTATCGAGCTAACATCACGCTGGTGACCAGTGACATCACCGGTTACTGATATGATGTCACCAGTTACCAAAGTAACATCACCGATTATGAAGTTCACGACTATAATTATCCGTTAATGGTATTTGCCATGTGGTAGGTTGCATTCAGCAGACAGCGGGGCTAACAAAACACATCTACCACGGTTTGAATGTTCGTGGTAGATGGGTTCCACCTACAACGGTTTTCAAAAACCCATGGTAGAACCTTTTGTGATGCAGCTTTTAACACGGGTGCCTATCCGTGGTTGAGGAGCTTTACCAAGTAAAAGTCTTCTTCTACCACGAAATCTGCTCATGGTAGATGGATATTTTTCTTGTAGTGTATGAGATTGAATCACTAAAATAATATTTGGTAGAGTAACATCCACAATGTAGTTTTATCTTTTGGTAGTATCTTATTTCCCATGTTTACACTCAAAAATCGAGTGCTCAAAACTGCATCTAGGTAGGATAATCTTAAGGTAGAATAATGGTGTCAGGGAGTATTCCACAGTCCACAGATGATGCAACTCGCTTGATGTTGATTGTATTCCATCTATGAATAAGTTGAATGTTGTTGTTTTAGCCACTATACTTAAGTTGTTATGTGTTCTTGTAGTCTGAAATTGATATGGATATGAAACTTTTGTTGCAATATAATAGGCACGATACGGTCGATTACCTTGATCTCCATCTCAGAGTAATTCTTTTGAATAACTACCAAGGCATGACACCCAAGATTAACTTCGCCAAGTTCTTTGTTACGAACGAAATAATGCTCGAGTTAATGAGATTTTGCGTCAAATTGCACCATGATCAACGGGGCCTACTTAGCGGAGGCGGCTATATTAGAGTAATACATCTTTCAGAGGAGTTGATTTTCTTAGTATACCCGTATCTACCTCCTAAAATAAGGTTGGTCTTGGAGGTCTTGATAAAAGCATCATACATGACATGTTGGTGGATGATTCCATTGCTGCCTCACTCTGACCATTGGAGATATTAGTTTGGAGAAAGTATCTAGATGGATGATATTCAATATTGGTTATTATTTATCTCTTATGTGGAATGTTTAGTCAGTCTAAGCATAGCCTTACAATGTATCTCCACTCTTTGATATTTTTCCATGCCAGCCCAACTTCTTAACATCGTCAAGGCCGCTACTTAAGACTTGATGCTCTTCTGGTGGACATTCTTAATGCTTTTGTAATCTACAATGTATTGTGTTCTTTAGAATATTCTGTATTCATTTTGACTCTATAGTGTTGCCATGGTCCTTGATCTCCACGTATCTTTTATTAGTGGATCTGGCTATTCTCTTTGTACTTGACACGGCATTTACGTAAATGGGAAATATGCAGTAAATTCACTATGCATATTTGAGGACAGAGGTATATGTGGTTTTATAGGCAAAGGCTAGAAGATTTCAATTAAAATATGAGCAACACACATTGTACTATGTTCTATTTTGCTAAACCTTCTGTACTTTATATCCCTATTGAATTATCCCTAGTTAGTGTACTCATTCAGATGTAACTCTGAATTTGTACACCTATTTTGCCTGGTCAATTCATTCATTGACTTTCATTAATGGACTTGATTTAGATGGCAATGTCAAGTAGATAAAAATAAGGAAGTGATAGCCCAGGGTTGTGTTTGTTTGGGCCTGCAGTTTTATGTATGTATATGTTTTGGTGTCTGTTGCAACTATTGACACACCTTTTTTGTGTTGCATCTTCACAGCGGCAGCTGCTAGTACCTGGCGCTAATGTGTGTCTATGATTAAACCTTTTTAATGGGTGTTATATTAATAGTATAACTAAAGTTGGAGTATTTTTTTCATCATGCTTTTATTTGATTTGTATTATTATTATTTTTTCCCTAAATATAGAAAACCTTGTTCCGACACCAAATTAATTACTATAGGCCTTCAGGCACAACATTTTAATAGTACTAACCATGTGATAAATGGATATAAATATCCAATTTTCCTTGTGATTCCTACACAGAACCAATATGGTCATGGATGATCAGTTAATATGACTCTCAACCTTGTAAACAGAGAGAGTAGGGCCTACCATTTTACTATTATTACCTGGACTATAGCTAAATATAGTTGAGGAGCAAAATCTCGTTGATCAACATGTTTCTATGTTTTAATCACCGCTTGCTCTCTACGTTTTTATATTGCCTATCTTTTAATATTGATATTTAAGTAGAAAATTCTTCATGCCATTGCTTCTTATTTGAGTGAATAAATGGTTGTATAAGTGGTTTATGTATATATTTAAGGAATGCATAGTTTATCTTCAGCTCCCCATGGGTTCAACACTTGATATTTATCAAAACCTGGTACAACTATCCCTTGCACTTGAGGGCATAGTTTTAAACAACCGCTGGCGATGGTTCACTGGTTCCCCACTCGGATCACCAGCTCAATCGGTTTAGGGGCAAAAAAATCCAATATAATTACTTATTTAGGATAATTTCGAGCAAAGTTGACCTAAAATTGAAATAGCCTCTGCTTCCGAAATATGTCCCAAAATAGCAGTATCCTATGTTGTATTAGGCCTTATTCTTGGCATGTTTGATTTTTGAATCCTTCTTAGAGCACCAGTTCTCAACCACAATTTTCTATTTTTTTGGTTTTAAAAAAACTAGAAAATTCTTCCTTTTCTAGTTAAACCGCTAGTCCGGTCCCCTTTTTGAACTATGCTGGAGGGCTATCAGTCGCTGTTTGTTCAAATATAACAACAATGTTTCATAGAAAAATCAACTACATTATCTTTATCTCACATAGGAAGTAGGGAGCCACCCAAAACCCCTAGCAAGAACCACCTCCATCTGATACCCCTTCCCACTGCCACCGCCAGCGTCGACTGTGGTAGAGGCTACTATCTTTCCTATAGAGGAGGGTGAGGAGTCACATGGCTATGAGTATCAGCAGAGATTCATGGCGGTGAGTGTGTGCGGTTTGTGGGTTGTGGAGGAGAGGCCTTATGGTAGCAGCACCAAGGGAAGGCTGATTGGGTGAGGCAGGTCCTTAATGGCACCATCCAAGGTGTTGATGTCATGGAGTATGTCGGTGCTAGCGGTCCTAGCCTAGGCAAGTGGTTCGTGGCAGCCACTACATGCATCTGCCAGCCTATGTCGGTTCTAGTGTGGTCAGCGACAATTCGGTTCATCATCTACTCTCAAGCGGCTGGTGGCATGGGGCTTCTGGATCACCTCGAATAAAGGAGGCAAGCTAGGGTTCTTATCGGATCAAGACAAGGTTTGGCTTGATGTCTGGACTCATTAATCCGGCTAGTGATGTCGTAATTCTCCGCCAAAGATCTCCATTGGGATTCGATCATGTGCACCACTATTTCTGCTGTGTGGCTTCAGGAGGGTGTGACGCGAAGTTTTGTTGTCTGTTTTCTGTTGGGTTCGCAACATAGAAAACAAAAATATTCCTACGATGAGAACTGTATGCCAAGATCTATCTACTAGATACAAGCAACGGGTGGATATACATCCATGGAGAACTTACCCTCGAAGATAATAGAGTTTTGTTAACGAGTTGGAACTCGTGGATGATGTAGTCGTACGCTTGCCGACCTCAAGATCATGTCGAAGTCCTAGCGCCGCAAATCAGCAGCACATCCATCCTCGCATTCAACGATGACTTATGTGATCGTGAGAACCTTTAACTCTAGTAACTTAATCCCTTTGTCTCATGATATAATACATGTCCGAGATTCGATCATCGGTATCCAAATACTTAGTTTGATCTCGTTACCGACATGCACTCTTTTCTTGTTCCCATGATATAACATTCTAGTGATCACATCACTTGCTTGCAAGCTATCTCAATGTGATATCACCGAGAGGGCCCAGAGTATATCTATCCTTCATCGGGATTGAAAAATTCCACTCTTGATCCATGAGCCTCAACATAACACCTTCGTTAACACTAAACCCACCTTTATAGTCACCCTGTTACGGTCTGATGTTTGATATTATCAAGATACTCTTCTGGTGTTAGCAATTAACATGATCTCATGGTCTAAGGACTAAGATTACTTTGTATGATGTTATAGCAATATAAACATAATGACTTTGATCGTAATGTTATACTTCGGATGAATGTCATCACATCATTTCACAAATGTTGTGACCTCGTTATTAACAACATCCAATGTCCATGACCAGGAAACTTTGATCATCTTGTTAATCAACAAGCTAGTCTATAAGAGAGGCATAACTAGGAACATTCTTATTTGTTTATTAAACACACATGTATTGACGTTTCCTATCAATACAAATATAGCATGCAAATTAAACATCTATCATATACAATGAATACATAATAACAACTTTATTATTGCCTCTCAGGGCATATTTCCTTCATTTTCATCATGGGACCTATTGCTGTTTTGATTTCCATGGTGAAGATAGTGGCAGACCATGTCATGGCAGCTAAGGTCTAAGGTCTCTTAATGGCGAATTGAGTCTTCGAGGTGATAATGACTTTTCTTGGTGTTTCTTTACTTGTAGTAGAAACATCAACATGTGGGGGCAGCAGCATAGGAGGAGTACATACTCTTGTCTTTCAGGTTAAAAATCCAAGGTCTAACCTTAATTGGTTGTGTCTACCAATGGCCTTGTTGAAGGCATTGTTTTCAGAGCGCAGACTTTCTCCAGGGTGAAAACCTAAGATCTATGATCGGGCGACCATGGTTCTTATGCAATTTATTCTTCTTCAAGGTGTCGTGTTTGGAGATTTTGGACTCCGGTATTGTCTCCGTGGTGGTTTGTGTTGCAGCTATAATGTTTTGATCATTGTAGCAGGATCTTTTTTTCTATGGCTATGTGCATCCGTAATGTGTTTAGGAAATTTTGTTATTGTAGAATCTGAGTGTAATTGTTTCTCTATGATATTAGTATATTCCCTTTGTCAAAAAAGGAAGTGGGGAGCGAGATATCGCGAATTCTTGGAACCTGAAGCTCCCTCACCCGCATCCCCTGTCCCACCCAAAAACAGCACACAACTTTTCTCTTTTCGCATTTCTCTTTCCATGCAACTAATTTCTTGTGTCGCGATAAATTGCGTTGTTTCTCTCCTTCTCGTGCTAGATTTTGTGGCATGGTTTCTCCGTGTTGTGTATACCTAGTTGTTGTTTACTGGTTTATCAATTTTCATGTTTCTCTTTATGTTTTGTTCTCGAGCAATGGACATCTTATGGGGTAAAATGGGAGCGGAATGCTTTCAACACTAGAATGTGATAACTTTGTACTATTGAGTTAACATGGATTGTGCCTCATCATTGTGTTTTCGGTGCATTAAGTATTCATATAGGTCTTCAAAGAGGTACATTGGTAATTGCGCTCAGCAAGTTCTAGGGTGCATTTGTTGTCTTGTGTGCTACTTTCTGATCTGTAACCTGGGTTGTGCCTCGTCATGGCGCCCTGATCACGTCTCAAGCATTCACATAGATCCTTAAAAGGGTACACTGATTGTTGTGTGCAATGTTTTGTAGGGTGCAATTTTCATAGTGTGTGTTGTCGATTGTGCTGTGTAACAACACCTTGGGCACATCAAGCATTCATAGAGATCTTGAAAAGGGACATTGGTAGTTGCGTGCAATATTTGATAGGGTGTATTTGTCGTAGTGCTTTGTCGGCTGCATGGAACATGGGATGCGCCTCATCATGGTACCTTCCGCACATCAAGAAGTAATACATGTCTTGAAAGAGGTGAATTAGTCATTGCATGTGAAATATCATGAGGTGTATTTGTTGTAGCATGTGATGATGATTAACGGGCGTCGAAACAGAACTATAGCCAATGTGTTTATGCATGCCACGACGGGACCATCTCCCGACGTGATCACGCTTGTTGGCACGGATCATGTGCATTTCCAGCAGTTGCATATGCTTTGTCATCCAATGATGTGGCAACTCATTGGGTACACGCACGCTAACTAAAAACAAGCATCAACATTGCTATGAACAAACCAATATGACTGTTTATGGTATCAATGGTCTTACGTATGGCATTTAGTGATATGCCTCACGATCTCTCCCTAGCATGTGAATCATGATATTAAGTGATTCTTCCTCCCTCCCCGCTCCCTGTCCATGCGACATTATGTTATTGATGTGCACCTTGACTGTGTCACCTACCGATGTGCCTAACTGAACAATGTTCTCTATTGACATGCACCACAGATATTTCGTTGAACGATCTTTTTGACAAGCACACCCAGGGGAAAAAGTGTGTTGGTTGGTACACCTTAACTTATCATTCTTATTTTCATAGACATGCAGCACAAATGTGTCCTCAAACGACCTGCCTAACCACCATGCACCCAAGGAGCACCATGGATCTAGTACATACTCTTACAAGGGTCACTAGACCATCATAGCGCGTTTAGTGGGTGTCGTTGTATTGGGAACAGAAGTACCTAAGAATGTTAGATAGAGGTGTGGGGACTAGCCGGGAAGCTATCGACGGCGTCCGCAGACGGGATTGGATACAAGCAAGCGTAGCTGGACACAGGAAGTACCCAGGTTCGGAGCCCTCGCGGTGAGGTAAAACTCCTACTCCTGCCGGATCTGACTATGGGGTACATGAACTACAAGTGCTCCTCGAGCTGTATTCTCTAGCTACCGCCTTAAATGCAATGAGACCAACCCTTACTACTGAGGCCTTGCCTCTCCTTATATAGGCAGAGAGGCAACGGTCTCACTGGCCAGTCCGACTGGCGGGCCCCACAGGCGGGACCCAGCCGGCTGGTCATCTACAGTATCCGGTATGGTGTGTCCCATCGGAGTATGAGCGGTATGGCTGTCGTAGGCACAGTGGACGTCCTGCGAGCTATCGTCAGCATCGGGCCACTGTTCCTGCGTCATCCTCGCAAAGTCTTCGGTATGGCCGAGTAGTGGCCGGTCTTGTCATTGTACAGGGCGTACCGTGCACTGATACACACGTCGTCCTGTCTCCTTGATTGGTTCCGGCTACGTCATCGTAGCCGGCTACTCCTTGCTGATCCGGCTACCATGTGGTAGCCGGCCTGGCCTGCTTTGTCCAGCTGCATCTGGTCAGCCGGACGTGATCCGACTGCATAGTTTCTTGTCCGGTTGGGGTATCTGGGGATCATCCCGCCGACACTAGCCCCCAAGCGTGTGTGGCTTCCGCCCTTAGGTGAAATGTGCGCACGCTCCATCCTGGTTTTGAATTTGTGTCCGGCTATGCCTGGCGGTTGCGCTACCCGTGACGTCAGCACTATGGCAGGCAGCGTAACATCCCGTCGCACGTCGCCCCGGGAAACTGTTGCCCCGCGCTTCGGTTCTCGCTCCCGGATCTTCTGCGCCTCCCGCGTCGGCACACGGGATCTGGGCGGCGGTTGGGGTGAAGGTCACCCGGATGCGCGCCACGTGGCGCCATGGACGGTTGTGCTTCCGGTCCTTTAAAGGGACGCCGCGGGGGGAGCAGTTTCCTTCCTTCGCTCCCCCGCTTCCATTTGCCCCTTCCCTTCTGCTCTCCTCTCCTCTGCGCTCTTCCTTTCTGTCGCTATAGCTCTCTGCACCGCCCGTTCATCGTCGTCGACAGTACGGGCCACCGCCACTCTTCCGTCGCCGCGTCTTCTTGCCAGCCAGAGATGGCAGCCGACCGCGGGGCCTGGTGCGGCTCCTCCGTCACCGAGGACCAGATCCAGACGTACCGTGCCACCCGCGTCCTCCCGCCGGGGCTCGTACTGGATGGAGTAGGCGGCGAGCTCGATGGCCCACTTGGCGACTCGGACGGTGGCATCCTTGTTGCCGATGATTTCCGAAAGGGGTGCAGTGCACACGACCATAATCGGATGCTCCTGGAAGTAGTGCTTGAGCTTCTTGCATGCCAGGTACACGCCATAGCACATCTTCTGGTAGTGGGGGTAGTTCTGCTTGGAGAGGGAGAGAACCTCACTGAGGTAGTAGACGGGCCTCTAAACCGGCTGAGCCTTGCCTTCCTCGGGGCGCTCCACCACAAGGACGATGCTGACGACCCGGCTGATGGCTGCTATATAGAGCAACATCGGCTCCTTGCTAGCCAGCGTGGCTAGAACCGGTGTTGTGGATAGCATGCGCTTGAGGTCATGAAATGCGGTGTCGGCTTGCGAAGTCCAGGAGAACTTGTCCGTCTTCTTCATCAGCTGGTACAACGGGAGTGCCTTCTCCCCCAGCCGGCTGACGAAACGGCTAAGGGAGGCCAGGCATCCGGTGAACTGTTGGACTCCAAGCAGGCTCCTAGGCGGCTGCATCCTCTCGATGGCCGCGATCTTCTCCGAATTTGCCTCGATGCCTCATTGTGATACGAGGAAACCGAGGAGCTGAACGGAGGGCACCCCGAAGACGCACTTCTCTGGGTTCAACTTCATCTGGTACTGGCGGAGGTTGCCAAATGTCTCTCCCAGGTCTACGAGGAGGGTGCGCCTCTCCTTGGTCTTGATGACCACATCGTCCACATAAGCATGCATGTTTCGGCCTATCTGTGAGTGCAAGCACTTCTGCATGCAGCGCTGATAGGTAGCGCCTGCATTCTTTAGACCGAAAGGCATGGTTACGTAGCAGAAAGCCCCGTAGTGGGGTGATAAATGATGTCTTAATCTGATCAGCCGGATTTAACCGGATCTGATTGTAACGTGAATAGCAATCTAGAAAAGACAACAAATCACAGCCGGCCGTGGAATCGATGACTTGATCGATACGGGGCAAGGCAAAGGGGTCTTTTGGGCATGCCTTGTTCAGGCTGGTGTAGTCGATACACATGCGCTAGGTCTTGCTCTTCTTCAGCACCAGGACTGGGTTCGCCAGCCAATCCGGGTGGTATACTTCCATGATGAACCCGGCTGCAAGGAGCCGGGTGATCTCGTCACCGGTTATCTTCCTCTTCTCCTCTGCGAACCGGCGCAGAGGTTGCTTGACCGGCTTGGCATCCGGCCGCGCATGAAGTGAGTTCTCGGCGAACTCCCTCGGTACACCCGGCATGTCCTTGGGGGACCATGCAAAGATGTCCCGATTCTCACGGAGGAAGTCGACGAGCGCGCCTTCCTATTTTCTGTCCAAGACGGCACCAATGGTGACGAACTTAGTCGAGTGAGAGGGGTCGAGCAGGATCCTCTTCGTCTCCTTTGCCGGCTGGAAAGCTCCTTCTCCAGCCGGTTTGCTACTAGCCGGCATGTTCTGCTGGGCCATGGCCACATTGCGCATGATCATGCGCTTCTCCTCGGTTATGATGAGGGCCTCTGCCAGTTTGGAACCGGCTGAGGCGCACTCCATCGACCGCCTGAAGTAGCCGGCGACGATGATCACGCCGTGGGGTCCCGGCATCTTCGTCTTGAGGTATGCGTAGTGGGGGACAGCCATGAACTTGGCGAGGGCGGGGCGCTCGAGGACAGCATGGTAGGAGCTTGTCAGGTTTACCACCTCGAACCAGATTGGTTCGCGGTGAAAGTTCTCCTCGGTCCCGAAGATGACGACCAGCTGGATTTTCCCCAGCGGGGCGCAAGCTGGCCCCGGCAGCACGCCGTGGAATGTTGTGGTAGTCGGGCGCAGGTCGCTTTCGCGAATGCCCAGCTTCTCCAGCGAGGACTGGTAGAGGATGTTGAGGCTGTTGCCTCCGTCGATGAGGACACGCGAGAATCGGCATGTACGCGCGTTGGAGATGATGAGGGGGTCGAGCACCATGGCGTAGCCCCCGGGAGTCGACAGCTGCTCCGACTGGTCTGCGCTGCTCCAGGTGATGGGGGTTTCTGACCAGTTCAGGTACTGGGGGACCAGAGAGACAATGGCATTGACCTCCTTGGAGTGTCGCCTGCGGCTGTGCTTGTCGTCCAGCTCTGTCTTGAAGATGTGGTAGGCGGCGTGCGGCTAGGGGTAGCCGTTGTTGTTGTTGCCGCTGTTGCTGCTGTTACCATCATTGCCGGCTCCCCTAGCCGGTGGTGGTGGTCCACCAGGAGGAGGCGGGAGGAGACGAGGCTGGTTACCCTGGTCTGTTAGCTGGTGGGTCCAGCTGCAATTCCGAGTGGTGTGCATAGCTGGTTTGAAGGGACCGCTGTGCCACCTGCACGGGCCGTCAAACATCTGGTCGAAGGTGAGTCATGGCTTCTGCCTCCTTGCATCGTTAGCCGGTGCGTCGGGCGCACCCTCCACGGCATTGACCTGTCGCGCGTGGTAGCGGGGCTTCTACTGTCCAGCTTGGCGGTCCCCATGGAACCGGTTGTCGTTGCCGTGGCGCCTGGAGGATTCGGCTTCGCTAGCCAGATTGCTTGGACGGTCGCTAGCCGGCTCCGTAGGAGTCGGATGACCGTCAGCATTTACTCGGAGGGGCTTCTTTATGGCGGCATCCGCCGTGGCGCACTGGTCCGCAACCGTCATGAGCTCTGCCATGGTTTTCGGCTCGTCACACAGTAGCCAGTGGCGAAGCATGGTGCCTTCTTGGCAGCCCTTGATGAAGAAACTGATGGCCTGGCTCTCCAGGATGCCCTCGCAGGTGTTGCGCAGCTCCGTCCACTTGGCGAGGTACTCGCGGTCAGTCTCGCGGTCACCCTGGACGCACAAGGCCAGGTCGCGTGGGCGCCCCGGGCACTTGTACGTGTCATTGAAGTTGCGGACGAATACATTCTCGAAGTCTGGCCAGGCATTGATGCTATTGGGCGCAAGGCTGTTGAGCCACGTCCTTGTCGACCCGGTTAGCATAAGGGGGACGTAGCGCATGGTTGTGCGCTTGTTCCCATGGGCGATGCCGACTACCGTAGCATAGTCGGTCAGCCAATCTTTCGGCTTCATGTTGCTGTCGTACTTGGGCGTGTCCCTGGGCAGGGAGAACTTATCCGGAAATGGCTCGTTCCAGATGTGGGGTCCGAAACAAACCGGACCAGTAGAATCTTCTTCCTTCTTGACGGGCGCTTGAGCGAGGAACTCGATGCGGTCACGGGCATCCGGACAATCCGGGTTGGGCGCTCCCACCCGGCTCGAGAGACGGGAACCGGCGGGTAGGAGCTCCGGTTGGTGGAGGGGGAGGCGGCGGGTTACTGTTCACCGTCTGCTCCTAGCGCGGCTGGCCCTTGTTGCCAAAGCTGCGACGCCTGTTGCGGGCCTTAACCGGCTGAGGGGAGGATGCCTGCTGGGTGTCGCGCGGCGCACCTCTACTGTTGGCAGGCAGCTTGCTCCCCCTGGAGTAGCTGGGGTCCTCCTGTATTTGCCGGTTGGCGTTAGCCTGCTCATCCATGATGCGGAGAAGCTCCTGTACGCGAGCGTGCTGGCGGGCTCGCTCCTTGCCCTCCAGATTAGGCAGCTCTTCTTCCGCAGCTCGCGCCGCGCGCAGGTTCTTGATGAGCGTGCTGTAGGTGGGCCGGATGAGGGCGGGCGCGGGATCCGGCTCCCCATCCTTTTCCATCCTACCGCCTAGCTCGCCGCCCCGGCGCTGTACCTGGCCGCGCCGGCTCGGCTCCACGGTAGCCGGAGTGAAGCCGTGCGCGCGGACGTACTCGCGCCGGGTGATCTCGAGTTGCTTGCGGGTTGCCGCCAGCTCCATGGTCTCCTGAAGGAGGATCTGTCTCTCCATGGCGAAGTTGGCCGGGTTATCCCCGAGGTTAACCGGCGTCAGGAACCGATCAATGGCATCCTCCACCAGGTTTCGAGGCTGCGGAGGGGCGGAAGTTCCAACCTCGTCCACGCCTCGCTCCCGCGGCTGGTGGGGATGAGAGCTGGAGCCGGCCATCATGACCTCCATGCCGCAGGGCGCGACGGAGGCGCTACCGTCCGGATGCGGCAGCTCCGTGACAGAGATGATCTCCCTAGGGAAACGCTTCGGAACGGTGGCGACGTAGATGGGGAGGTCGCCAAATAGCAGTACGGTGTCGTTCGCCGGTAAGGAAGTTCCGGCGAAGCAGGAAGCATTGTCGATGATGCAGTCAAATTTGCCGAGCGTGAGCACCAGGCCGGAGGCCACGCGCTCACCGGCTGAAGTGCGGGGTCCCGTGCGGAACGTGACTCCGGTCGAAGCCATGTAGCCCCATGGTGGGTACCAACTATCGTTGTATTGGGAACGGATGTACCTGAGAAGGTTAGATAGAGGTCTGGGGACTAGCAGGGTAGCTATTGACGGCATCCGCAGACGGGATTGGATACAAGCAAGTGTAGCTGGACGTAGGAAGTACCTAGGTTCGAAGCCCTCGCGGTGAGGTAAAACTCCTACTCCTGCCGGATCTGACTATGGGGTACACGAACTACAAGTGCTCCTCGAGATGTATTCTCTAGCTACCGCCTTAAATGCAATGAGACCAACCCTTACTACTGAGGCCTTGCCTCTCCTTATATAGGCAGAGAGGCAACGGTCTAACTGGCCAGTCCGACTAGCGGGCCCCACAGGCGAGTCCCATCTGGCTGGTCATCTACAATATCCGGTACGGTGTGTCCCATCGGAGTATGAGCGGTATGGCTGTCGTAGGCACAGTGGAAGTCGTCCGAGCTGTCGTCAGCATCGGGCCACTGTTCCTGCGTCATCCTCGCAAAGTCTTCGGTATGGCCGAGTAGTGGCCGGTCTGGTCATCGTACAGGGCGTACCGTGCACTGATACGCACGTCGTCCTGTCTCCTTGATTGGTTCCGGCTACGTCGCCGTAGCCGGCTACTTCTTGCTGATCCGGCTACCGTGTGGTAGCCGGCCTGGCCTGCTTTGTCCGGCTGCATCTGGTCAGCTAGACGCGATCCGACTGCACAGTTTCTTGTCCGGTTGGGGTATCTGGGGATCATCCCTCGATAGTGGGTAAGAGATGATCTGATGTGCACATCATTTTTCATTTATTTATTTTGAAATTTACATCCTTTTTCATTTTGATAGAATGAAGCAAATTGATATAAAACATTGTTTGCTCCAAGCAGTTTCCCTTCCAAACCGACAAATTCTCTTCTTCTAATAGAAAAGGCAGTGCTCCTACTGGTTGCTCCAAAAAAAGTTTGCTCCAAGCATAGTTCAGAAATTAAAATTTTGGGTATAATAACCAGTTATATCTAGTTGGGTCTCAAATATTGTTATCGAATCTCATGAAAAGATTAGTTGAGCATACATGATGTGTTTTCATGAAACAAAAACAACAAAATATAAAGTAAAATAAAAAAGTATTGTATTCCACTACAAGTCACATCACTACGTGGTCCAACAAAAACATCCAAAATAGACATGCGCTGTCCATCTATGTTGAACTGGTCTTCCAGTGCATCAATGCCAAGTGGTTCATTAGAAAAGACTACATATCTCCAGTAGAGCCAACTTTATCATGATATCCAACTTAGTGTTCAATAGGTTGACCGTGGGAAAGTTGATACCTAATTTATCATTCAAGTCAAGGGTAAAGAAAAGTAAGTAATGTTTTTGTTGTGTTACCAACAAACATTCGGGTTAGAAGTCTGTAGGCCAAATCTCTACCGGGAATAGCATT
Source organism: Avena eriantha (assembly GCA_910589775.1). Classification (NCBI taxonomy): domain Eukaryota; kingdom Viridiplantae; phylum Streptophyta; class Magnoliopsida; order Poales; family Poaceae; genus Avena; species Avena eriantha. Next base: position 329,344,969 of record OU342741.1, on the reverse strand, counting down.
TACTTATAGATTTGAAGACAATATTGATCTAACTGTAGACCCTTTACCTATCTGTGAAACAAAATCCATAAACAACATTTGTATTCCCCAAATATCAAGAACAAGTACAAGCAATCAAGCCATCAGTTTTCACATATATTTTCAATATATGCAAATAAGACCGTTGTGTGCCTATGAAGTGTAAAATACATGAACTATAAAAGAGAAGAATGATGCAAGACTTTCATTGTGGCAGTTTGACAACAAAAGAACAATAGGAAAAACATATAACAAAACTAACGTTGGTGCTAAAATGGTAAGGGACGCTTGCACTCGGATATCCTTTTACAAAGGCTAACTATATTCATTGATAGTGGCATAAATTTCTTCTTGTCAAAAAAAATTGTTCAAGGAAATGAGCCAGGTTATCGCCACTTGAGTGTTAATCATAGTAGTTACACTATATCATAAGAAACTTGAAGGAAAGGATTTACCTGAGATATTGGACTGAACCGCTTTTCCATAGTTGATAGCTTTTCTTGTGTACAGTGGTATAATATACAGATTAAGTTGATAGTCTTGCAGGTCCCCAATCTCCTAAAGTTGATCAAAATAGCAGAGGAACAACTGAAAGCACGCTGGTGCAGCATAGTGTTACCTTTTGGAAATGCATGTTAAATGGACCACACCTTTAGGAATGCATGTTACATGGATCAGGGAGTCTAATATGAGTACTATCCATTACTGATGAACTTTAAAGCAGTCAGAGTCAAACCATATATTAGGCATGTCTTAAAAACCATCTATTTATTGGCATGCAACTAATATATTTCACCCTATACTTTTTTTTACCTTATTGGCATGTAACTGATATATTCCATTAATTCACCATATTAATTAACCCAAAAAACATCACACAACCACTTAGCCACTTTGAATCACAATAAGGTGAAAAAGTGAGTCCTCTGAATCATGAAAATAGGTTACCTATGTTCTACTTACCTCCAAGAGAAACAATTTTTTGAAAAGTATTAGTATTAAATTGCATATGGGAATAAAGGATGGAGGTAAACAGACCTTTGATATAATCCTTCCACTACTTTAACGTGATAGATAAGAGCCTTCCTATATCTGCATCTATTCGCTATCACAACTAAATATGAACACAGAAAAAGACACAAGAGATCCATCATCCTCGACCAAGGTGGAGGCAACCGGAGATGCATGAACAATGGAACAAGTTACGCATTACTTTACATTGTATTAAAAATGTATCAAATTTTATCATATTACTCATATGGTGAACTTAGAAGAAACATAGATTACTCCTCGAGCATGTTAAAATAATGAACACTTGAAATATAAATTACAAACCGAATAGAGATCAACACGTGGTCTATACACTAGTAGAAAATGGGCCTTTGGTTCGGGCCACTAGTCCCGGCAGGGGCTGGGGCCAGGACTAATGGTCCGAACCAGACGGCTCGAGGAGGCCGAGGCACTTTTTCCCAGTCCGTAAGGAACCATTAGTCCCGGTTTGAGATACAAACTGGGACAAATGGGTCTAGGCCAGCGCGCGTGCTCCTGGCAGAACATTTAGTCCCGGTTTGTATCTCAAACCGGGACTAATGGCCTGGCCCTATATATATGCACCCAGCCCTCCACTCTCTCCTGTTTTTTCCTATGTGAGAGGTGGGTATAACTTTGTGCTAACTTTTTTTCTTCATTTGCACTAGAGGTGTTCGGTGAAATGCCTGTTAGAGCGATGCCAATTGAGTTCACACAAGACAAAATATGATATGAGGTGCCAGAGAGACACTTAAGGTTTCTCCTCTTTGTTTTAAAGTGTCCTAAAAGGTTAGCAACTATTTTCTCATTTTGACCATGCGGTACTAATTTAAGCATCATGATTGCATTTGATATATATGCATGGTTGTATGATGCAGATGAGCCACCCATGGATGTACGGTGACCGACGCTCTAATGCTTACAGAGAAGGCGTGCGTTCTTTTCGCCTTGTGGCTGAGGCGAACAAGCGGCGGGATGGTTTTATCTGTTGTCCATGTGTTGAATGTCGGAATGAGCAGGCTCACACTTCCTCAAGAGTCATTCAGAGCCACCTGCTTCGGTCCGGTTTCATGTCCGGCTATAATGTTTGGACCAAGCATGGAGAAAGAGGGGTTATGATGGAAGACGACGATGAAGAAGAGAACGATGATGACAACTACCGATCTATGTTCCCTGAATACGATGATACCACAGTTGAAGATAATGAAGAAGAAGGGGGTGAAGAACGGGAACCAGATGAGCCCGTTGATGATTTTGGTCGGGTCATTAGTGATGCAAGGCGAGACTGCGACACAGAAAAGGAGAGGTTACAGTTCGAGCAGATGATACAGGACCACAACACATTGATGTATCCAACTTGTGAAGATGGCCAGAAGAAGCTAGGTAGCATACTGGAATTGTTGAAGTGGAAGGCAGAGACCGGTATGACTGACTCGGGATTTGAAAAGTTGCTGGTAATAATGAAGAAGCTGCTTCCAAGAAATAACCAATTGCCCTCTAGTACGTACGAAGCAAAGAAACTTGTCTGCCCTCTAGGATTAGACGTGCAGAAGATACATGCATTCCCTAATGACTGCATCCTCTACCGCGGTGAGAAGTACGAGAATATGGATAAATGCCCGGTATGCACTCATTGCGGTATAAGATCAGAAAAGATGACCCTGGTGATGTTGAGGGCGAGCCACCCAGGAAGAGGGTTCCTACCAAGGTGATGTGGTATGCTCCTATAATACCACGGTTGAAACGTTTATTCAGAAATAAAGAGCATGCCAAGTTGTTGCGATGGCACATGGAAGATCGTAAGAAAGACGGGATGTTGAGGCACCTTGCTGATGGTCGGCAGTGGAGAAAAATCGAGAGAGACTTCCCGGACTTTGCTGGTGACGCAAGGAACTTATGGTTTGGTCTAAGTACCGATGGCATGAATCCTTTTGGGGAGCAGAACTGCAGTCACAGCACCTGGCCCGTGACTCTATGTATCTACAACCTTCCTCCTTGGTTGTGCATGAAGCGGAAGTTCATTATGATGCCAGTGCTCATCCAAGGCCCAAAGCAACCCGGCAACGACATTGATGTGTACCTAAGGCCATTAGTTGATGAACTTCTACAGTTGTGGGCCAAACCAGGTGTACGTGTGTGGGATCAGCACAAACAACAGGAATTTGACCTACAAGCGTTGCTGTTCGTAACCATCAATGATTGGCCTGCTCTTAGTAACATTTCAGGACAGACGAACAAATGATACAATGCATGCACGCACTGTTTAGATGAGACTAGAAGTATATATATCTGGATAAATGTAGAAAGAATGTGTTCCCGTACAATTGTCGTTTTCTTCCTCCCAGTCATCCCTTAAAGAAGAAAGGCAAGCATTTCAATGGCAAGGCAGAAACCCGGACGAAGCCTGTCCCCCGTAGTGGTGCTGATGTATTTGGTATGGTCAAGGATTTCGATGTAATCTTTGGAAAGGTTCCTGGAGGACAACCTGTTCCGAAGGACCCCATTACCGGACACGCACCCATGTGGAAGAAGAAATCTATATTTTCGGACTTACCCTATTGGAAAGTGCATGAGGTCTGCTCTGCAATCGACGTGATGCACCTGACGAAGAATCTTTGTGTGAATATTCTAGGCTTCCTAGGCTTGTATGGGAAGTCAAAAGATACCCCGGTAGCATGGGAGGACCAGCAACATCATAAAGGACAAGACGGCAAGTATCCATGGCAGTTTCAAGGGCTTGCCAGCTACGCTCTTACCAAAGAAGAGAAGGAAATCTTTTTTGAAGTCCTTTTCAGTATCAAGGTCCCGTCTGGCTTCTCGTCGAATATAAAGGGAATAGTAAATATGAAAGAGAAAAAAATTCAAAACCTAAAGTCTCATGACTGCCATGTGCTTATGACGCAATTGCTTCCGATTGCATTGAGGGGAATTCTACCAGAAAATGTTCGACTAGCCATTGTGAAGGTATGTGCATTCCTCAATGCAATTTCTTAGAAGGTAATCGATCGAGAAAGTCTATCAGGGTTACAGATTGACGTGGTCCAATTTCTGGTCAGCTTTGAGTTGTTGTTCCCGCCATCCTTCTTCAATATTATGACGCACTTCCTAGTTCACCTAGTCGAAGAGATTAGAATTCTCGCTCCTGTGTTTCTACACAATATGTTCCCCTTCGGGAGGTTCATGGGAGTCTTAAAGAAATATGTTCATAATCGTGCTAGGCCAGAAGGAAGCATCTCCAAGGGCTATGGAACAGAGGAGGTCATTGAGTTTTGTGTTGACTTTCTTCCTGACCTTAAGCCGATTGGTGTTCCTGAATCTCGGTATGAGGGGAGGATGACTGGAAAAGGCACACTAGGAAGGAAAAAATGGTATGTAGGGCCGGGCATTCTTTCACTTAAGCACACTACATAGTTCTACACAATTCCACCGTGGTGGCTCCGTATATCGAGAAACACAAGAATATTCTACGCTCTGAAAACCCGGGGAAGCCTGAAACCTTGATTAAAGGGGAACACGAGAAGAATTTTGGCAATTGGTTGCAGACACATCTCATGAATAACACCACTGTTGGAAATGAGTTGTACTCGTTGGCCAGGTTACCATCTTCGACTATATGTACTTTCCAAGGGTACAAGATAAATGGGAATACATTTTACACGATCGCCCAAGATAAAAAGAGCACCAACCAAAACAGTGGTGTCCGCTTTGATGCAACAGATGACAATGGGCAGAAGTACACATATTATGGGTACATAGAGGAGATATGGGAACTTGACTATGGACCTACTTTTAAGGTCCCTTTGTTTCGGTGCAAATGGGTCAAGCTGACAGGAGGCGGGGTACATGTAGACCAAAAGTACGGCATGATAACAGTGGATCTCAACAATCTTGCATACATGGATGAACCATTCATCCTAGCCAACGATGTGGCTCAGGTTTTCTATGTGAAGGACATGTCTACCAAACCGAGGAAAAGGAAAGATAAGCAAAAGAGTACAGAATATGATGAGCCAAAGCGCCACATAGTTCTTTCAGGGAAAAGAAACATCGTGGGAGTGGATGACAAGACAGACATGTCAGAAGATTACAATAAGTTTCATGAAATTCCGCCCTTCAAAGTGAAAACTGACCCAAGCATCCTGTTAAATGATGAAGATTCTCCATGGCTACGGTGCAGAAGAAAACCACAACAATTGATGTTGGTGATGTGTAATAATGTATTAAACCTTTTATTTGAGACATAAATCTATGTAATGTATTAAACCTTTTATTTGAGACATAAATCTATGTAATGTATTAAACCACAACCCTTTCATGTAATACATCTTGCTCAATCAAACTAGACGTTGATGACCGGGTTCTGAGCCGCGGGAGGTGATCACCCAAAGAGAAGGAACAATCACAAGAGAAGGAACCCCACAAACACTAAGGATACATAGCACAACTGAAAATTAAGATACATAGCACAACTAAACATTAAGAAACATGCCTAATGTTGGAGTGATTCAGTCATGCTCCTGCCTAGCCTTGTAATACGCGCCACTGTAGTCGTCGTAGTCGCCGGCGCCGTCGTCGTTGTCGTCGTCGGGGTCGCCGTAGTCGAACCTTGAAGGTTGGGCACGCGTGGGCTGGATTTGAGGGTACCATAGGCGAGGGTTATTGCCGGTCGTGTTGTAGGCCATGACACTCTGGAGAGTCCGGCCACGCCACCACAGCCGACGGCTGGCCTCGTTGAAGTTCTAAGGAGGTGGGCCGTCCTCCTCGTGCCTGGCGAGCGCCCTCTCACGCCGATTGATGAAGAAGGCTTCCCAAGTTGGGAAATAGTCGGGATGCCAGTTGGGATTCCTCCGCTGCTCTGCGTGAGCTTGAGGTAGTAGTGGTTCGTGATGGCCATCCGGCGCTCCACACCTAGAGGGACAGGAGGTACTAGCACGCCTCCCGGGCTCAGCATCCAGCCGGTGGGGACGCGGTAGCCCGGTGGGCAGGGGTAGTTCGAGGCGCAAAGCGCCTCCACCTCCTGGGTGGTTAGAGATACGCTAGAAGACATGGGAAGATAATGATGAGTCTAGATGTGATATGTAAATGGAGGCCAAGCGTACATATATATACTGAAAAAATGGCGGGAAGACAGAGGTGGGAACCGGTGGAAAGCGCGGGTGGCGCGGGAAACTTTCATCCCGGGTGGGGGCTCAAACCGGGACAAAAGATGGGGGCCTTATCTGGGAGGGCCTTATCTGGGGGCTGTCTAACCTTTAGTACCGGCTGGTGGGTGCAACCGGGACTAAAGGTGGTTTTTGTGTCATCTAACAAAACTTTCGGTGGGATAAGGACGCATGGGTAACCTTTAGTACCGGCTGGTGGGTGCAACCGGGACTAAAGCTGTCGGCAGGATAAGGACGCGTGGGTGGACGCACTGCTCGATGAGATAAAGCATGTAGCGCATGACGCCCTGTCGGAGGAAGAAGACAAAGTAGAAGTGGCGCCGTGCCTATAAAAGGAGCATCGATACGCCATGGAAAGCAACTCAACAAGCCAACATGGATGGAGAGTTTCACCCCCATGGATGGAGGAAAGGGTTGGGAAATCTCCCGTGGCAGAACTTCTCGAAGATGCCCTTGGTGCACATGCCCTATGGCATCTTCGAAAGTTCGGCCTCGGAAAATATTTTCCTGCTAGCCCGTGAAAGACTCCATCTCCGCCTCCCTAGGGTTAGAGGTATGGTGGAAGCCATGGGGTAGAGTGGAGAGAGGCGGCAGATATGAGTGGAGAGAGGCGGCAAATTGATCCACCAGTGTCATTGCATATGTGTTCTTTTCACAAACCACATCTAGAGTCATTGCATGTGTGTTATTTTAACAAACCACATATGGATCAACCAGTGTGATTGCATGTGTGTTCTTTTCACTAACCACAGCTAGAGTCGTTGCATGTCTGTTCTTTTCACAAACCACATATGGATCCACTAGTGTTATTGCATGTGTGTTCTTTTCACAAACCCTAAACCCTAAAGGGGCTACCCTCGTATGGAGAAAGCTATAGGGGTAGACGATCTAGGGCCCTCGGTCTAGGGTTTCGCCGGAGGAAGACCACCGGAGCGTCGGAATCACAGGAAAATGGCAAAATGGTTAATAGTTTGACTAGTTAGAATAATTATTTTATAAAAATGAAAATGGATTTGAATCTCTTATTCAAATTCAAGCACTTTTTATGTTAAAAATTTAGTGAGATTCAAAAATATGCAAAATATAATACTTAATGCATTTTTAAATTGGAAATGGCAAAATGGTTATTAGTTTCACTAGTTAGAATAATTATTTTATAAAACCGAAAATAGATTTGGATTACTTATTCAAATTCAAAAAAAATTCATGTTAAAAATTTAGTGAGATTCAAAAATATGCAAAATATAATAGTTAATGCATTTTTAAATTGGAAATGGCAAAATGGTTATTAGTTTAACTAGTTAGAATAATTATTTTATAAAACAGGAAATAGATTTCGATTACTTATTCAAATTCAAAAACTTTTCATGTTGAAAATTTTCTCAAACTCATAAGTATGCAAAAACTGTATAATTCAAATGTTTAAAAAAATCTAATAGTTACAAATTGTAATATTTGAAAAAACGGGCGCCAACTTAGGCCCAACCCTGCGCATGCAAATTTGGGCCTTTAGTCCCGGCCCAGAACACCATCAGGGACTAAAGGGTCTGCAAGCGAAAAGCCATCCAAAGCCTTTAGTCCCGGTGCGAGGCTAGAACCGGGACTAAAGAACCCCCTTTTAGTCCCGGTTCCAGCCACGCACCTGGACTAAAGGGTGGGGGTATTTAGGGCGCCGCCTTCTTCCCCGGTCGAATCCATCAACCGGAGCGAGGAGTAGCACTACGCCGGCAGGCTGTCGAAATACCTCGCCGCCTCTCCGCCCGTCCGCGTACCCCGCGCGCCGTGTTGCTGCGCCGCCGCTGGAAGGTAATTCTCGCCGCCTCCCCCCCACCGCGCGCTCTGCCTCCTCTCCGTCCCTGGCCCCAGCGAGCCTCGCGCGCTTCCTCCATCCCCCGAGCGAGCCCGGGCGAGCCCGGCGAGCCCCAGCGAGCGAGCCCGCTCTCTGCCTCCTCTCTCTTGTATTTTCTGTATATTAATTGAATTATTACTAGTAATAGATAGAATTATTACTAGTATTTCTAGTTTATGTTTTTTGTATTACTAGTATCTTTTTTGTAATAGATAGATGTAATTATTACTTGTATTACTAGTATTACTAGTATGTTTTTTGTAATAGATAGATAGAATTATTACTAGTATTTTTTGTATCTTTTTTATATTTCTGGTGTATGTTTTTTTATTAATTTCTAGTATAGTATATATTAATTTCTAGTATAGTATATATTAATTTCTAGTATAGTATATATTTCTAGTATAGTATATATTAATTTCTAGTGTATGTTTTTTTATTTGTTGTATCTTTTTTATATTGTAATATTTATTACTAGTATATAAATATAGTATATATATATATGTTTGTGTATATATACTTATTACTAGTAATAATATATATAGTAGTATATTATATAGTATGTAGTATTATAGTGTCGATTGAGATAGACAAGCATTAGTGCTAAATAAAGATAAGCTAAAGAAATAACTACCCTAAGTCCGGTAGTGCTCGCGGGCCCCTGGACTTAGGGTTAGGGTGGTGGTGCTCGCGGGCCACCGGACTTAGGGTTAGGGTGGTACTGCTCGCGGGCCCCGGACTTAGGGTTAATGTGGTAGTGCTCGCGGTCCCCCGGACTTAGGGTTAGGGTAGTGGTGCTCGCGGGACACCGGACTTAGGGTTAGGGTGGTAGTGCTCGCGGCCCCTGGACTTAGGGTTAGTGTGGTAGTGCTCGCGGGCCCCCAGACTTAGGGTTAGGGTGGTGGTGCTCGTGGGCCACCGGACTTAGGGTTAGGGTGGTAGTGCTCGCGGGCCCACCGGACCTAGGGTTAGGGTGGTGGTGCTCGCGGGCCCACCAGACTTAGGGTTAGGGTGGTAGTGCTCGCGGGCCCATCGGACTTAGGGATAGGGTGGTGGTGCTCGCGGGCCCCTAGACTTAGGTTTAGGGAGGTGGTGCTCGTAGGCCCACCGGACTTAGGGTTAGGGTGGTGGTGCTCGCGGACCACTGGACTTAGGGTTAGGGTGGTGGTGCTCGCGGGCCACCGGACTTAGGGTTAGGGTGGTAGTGCTCACGGGCCCACCGGACTTAGGGTTAGGGTGGTGGTGCTTGCGGGCCCCCGGACTTAGGTTTAATGTGGTAGTGCTCGCGGGCCCCCGGACTTAGGGTTGGGGTGGTGGTGCTCGCGGGCCACCGAACTTAGGGTTAGGGTGGTAGTGCTCGCGGGCCACCGGACTTAGGGTTCGAGTGGTGGTGCTCGCGGGCCCTGAAGATAGGGTTAGGGTGGTGTTGCTCACGGGCCCCTGGACTTAGGGCTAGGGTTAGGGCATCACTAGAATTTTTCTATTGTTTAGTATTATTGTAGCAAATTGCGTGTTCATATTATTGTTTAGTATTATTTTATGCAGCAACATTGAATGAAAAATGTTATTGTGTGCATTTTGTAGAAAACTATGGATCCAATCCAGTGACACCTTGCACAGGAAGAAATTCTCGAGGATATGATCAACGACACCCCCCATGTTGATCCACCCGAATCTAAGTCGATTTATCTGAACCCCTCCGGTGAGGGAGAGGAGGTCGACCGAAATGATCAAGGAGAAGCCGACGGCGAGGTATATATATGAAGTCTGGTGATGAGTAGATGCATTAACTGAGTTGTATATATATATAAATTGACGAATGTTTCTTCTCTTAGGCCTCCACATCGAGCAAAAAATATTCCGAACGAGGCCCGGCCAAAACGTTGGACGCATCTACGCGTTATACAATTACGCGGGTATCACCACGGGGTGAACTGTTGGAACCCGAAAAGGCTAAAACTGTATTTAAACAACAATGCGGAGTTATGGTTAGGGATCGCATCCCGATCACCGTTCGAGAGTGGAATAAGACCAAAGGGGCGAAAGAGGGTGAGTATGTCCCCCACAGGTGCAAAGAGGGTCTTTGGAATGACCTCATGACACATTTCACCCTGCCAGAATGTGAGGATGATGCCGACACAGCTGCATTGAGGAAGAAAGTCAAGCAGTGGACTCTTACGAAGATGGCTGAACTATTCAAGAACTGGAAGAAAGCATTATGGCAAAAGTATCAAAAGACGAAGAAGACTCCTAAATTTGAATGCTATCTAACGAAGCAGCAGGCTAACTGGGATGCATTTGTGAAGTACAAGGAGTCACAACCTGCTATGGAAATGTCGGAAAAAAACAAGAAAAATGCCACGATGAAGAAATATCACCATCACCTAGGGCCAGGGGCGTTACGCGGCTGCCATGGCAAAGTGGGATGCTAAAGAGAATGAGCTGCTTGCTAAAGGGATCAGTCCAGAACCAATACGCAAAGAATGGGATCTGGGGGCAAGGAATTGGTTCCTTGGGCATGGGAGTGAGTATGACGAAAGTATAGGGGACCTTATTTGTAGTGACGGGATTAGGATACCCCGGGATACATGGCAGAAAGTGCTGAAGGAGATTAAAGCGGGGACAACAAAGTTCCGTCCCGATAGAGAGAAAGACTTGCTGACAAAGGTCCTCGGGAATGACGAACGCGGAGGACGTGTACGAGGCCTTGGCCCTAGTTATACGTGGGAGATGGGGTTTCCCAAAGACATAGATACTTATAGGAGCTGAGAGAGAGCAAAGAGGCGACGACAGGAGGAGGAGGGAGACAGGTTCATTGAGTTGCTAGGAACACTTTGAATGCATCAGCAACAGATTGACGAACTTCGAGGAGCAGCGCGCCTGCAAGATCAGGTACTTGATATTACCGCCGGCTCATCTCAGCAGAGAAGCAGCGTGGCTGAATCGGAGGTCCCTTCTGACGATGCACTTATGGTAGATGGCGGTCCCGGCTACCCTATGGATGGAATGAAGGCGCAAGCATCTTGTGAGCTCCATCAGAAGGTGAAGAACCTATCCATCAAGGTGGCGTTCGGATGTGCTTTACCTTGTCCACCTAGCGCACGCTGGCATGGCCGTGAGATTCTAGCTGGCTATGCTAAAGTTGTTGTGGATGAAATCGCAATGGGGTGGGACTCAATGGAGCTTGATATCCCTGGATCTGAAGGTGAGAGGACACTCGGAGAAGTACTGGGTGGTATCATTCTATGGGACAAGAATAACATCAAGCTTCCAGGCTGGACGCCAAAGCCAACACCGCCTCCGAGTGGTCGCATGTCACCTTCACCTCCATCACCTCGAAGAAGCCCACCCCATGACTACGACCACCACAGCCCGAGTCCATCTCGATCTCCGCCACAGCCTCCAATTAGTACTAAACGACGCAGGAGCCCAAAACGACAAGTGTCGCCCCTCCCAAGAGTACCTCATAAGAATCTTCTTATCAGACCTTACGATCATACTGACGAGGAAACCGACATGATCGTAAAGGCCGAATGTGTTGCACAGCTTCAAAAGAAGAAACCCGAGCCCGCCCCGGTATACACCGAGAAGCAAAAAGCGTATGCACTTTCTTTTCTGAACACAAAATCGCAATATGACTTGCACCATAAGCCAAATGACTATCGACGCACACTTCAGAAGGAAGTAAAGAAGAGCAAATCAAGTAGAAGTGCAAGCGGGAGCAAATCATCAGGTCAAAGTGCAACCGGGAAAAGAAAGGACGTCCCCCAGCTCGGGGAACAGGCCAAAAAATCGACCCCACCCCTCAAGGTGGTATCCCATGACATTCCCCAGTAGAATATGGAAGAAGCTGCGAAGCTTGCGGCCTCTATGAATGTGACTGTTGAGGAATTGCTAGGTTCCCAGGACGACAAGTTACCCAAGGCTCAGGTAGTCCCTACATATGTCCCAGGGAAGCCTCTGGTCAGCTTTGAGCAGTTCCAAAAACTGCCAACACAAATGTGGAGTTTACATAAATGGTACTTGAAAGCCATAAAGCAGGAGAGAATAATGATCATGGCAAAAGTCCCACATGACTACTACTTCCGAGAAGAAGAGGTCCATGTTGAGTTTCCAGAACTCTTCCAGTTATACATTTTCGACGCCCTCGACAAAAGTCTCATGATTTGCTATTGTCTGTAAGTTGTTGAATTCATTGTCTATATATAAGTTGTTCAGTTCATTGCATGTAATTATCCTAATTATATCCTTTTGTACTCTATTATTATGCAGAATGAAGACCATGGAATGTAAAAGAATCTCAATCTTTAGTGTTGGGTTCATTGACCCAGATAAAATACATGTACAGACGCTAACGACAAAACCCGAGGACACGCAGGAAAACCTTCTAAGGTTTCTAACGGAGCAAAATTTCTGTGACCACATACTGTTTCCTTACAATTTCGTGTGTGGGTCTTACTCTATTGTACACATTCTCTTTTGCTTACTCGATGTTAAGTGTAATTGATGAGTTACTGATGTATATATAAACGTGTATAGTTTCCACTGGATTCTCTGGGACATTCGACTTGATAATGGAAGAGTTGAAGTCATGGACCCATTAAAAGGACCCCTGGAAATGTTTAGGGACATGCAGGACATGCTTCAGAGGTAATTTTCGCGCTACATCGGTCTCTTTCGTTGATTTCCTGAGATATCGTAATAAATAACTCATTCATTTTCTTTACCGGGTAGGGTTTGGAACCAGTTCAAGAGTGCGGTTACGGGTGACTTTAGTGAGAAGCTGATGTTTAAGCCGGTCTCGGTAAGTAGTACGCGCATCTCTTTACTTCTAGTTTCAATATAATTATGATGGTAGATTATTATTTTGATTGAATTATATTCTCGTAAAGTGCGCGAGGCAGCCACCGAAGACGAATCTATGTGGATTCTACGTTTGCGAGTTCATTCGCATGTTTACCAGTGAGCTGAATGATTATAGAGTCGATGTAGGCAATACATTCATAACATTATTTTATTACCGTCACTTTTTGTTATGATGATTGATATTCATATTGATCTCCTTTTCTTATATAGTTCGAGAAAATGCGGGATCAGCTCCTACCAGAGCAACTGCTGAAGAACTGGTAGGATTCTTGATAAACGCGTAGTAGCAATTGCTGAAGAACTGGTAGGATTCTTGATGAACGAGATGATAGATGACGCTGGAGAATTTAGTGTGAATAGGCGCCGATGATCCCCGACCGTGTAATTAAATAGACGGGCTCTAGTCCCGATAATTGTGATCTCCATGTGTAACTATCATGCATATATTTGTATGCTCGATCTTAAGAGAAGTTATCTTATGTATGCACGAACATGTACGGTATGTGGTAGCGTAGACAACTATTTTGAAAAGAAAAAAAAGGATACAAATTGAATTCTCTGCCGCGGCAGAGAAAGTGCCTAAAATTCTGCCGCGGCAGAGAACCATTTGTCCCGGTTCGTAATAGGAACCGAGACTAATGGGGGGCACCCAGCGCCCGCAGAGACAGCCACGTGGATGCCCATTGGTCTCGGATGGTAAGAGGGCTGGGACTAGTGGGTGGGCCTTTAGTCCCGCCCCTCCAGTCCCGGTTACCAGGACCGGGACTAAAGCCCCTTACGGGCCGGGACTGGAGGCCCGTTTTCCACTAGTGATAGTTTAGAGATGATATGATGATAACATATCATACACAAAGTAAAGAGCTATTGGTGAGAAAGACTATCCTAAATAGTTTTTACCGAGATAAAGAATGTGTGCACGCTGGATTTGTCCGGTTGTGATGTATCCGAGCCATCTGAAGCAATTGGCCTACTAACTCATTTGCGCTACATAGTACTTCCTGATACTATACAAATCCTACCTGAATCTGTGAGCAGATTACTGCATCTTCAGAGTTTTGATATCCCAAAGAAGTGCCAACTAGATAGATTTCCTGAGGGTATGGACCTATTGGTCCACATGCGACATACTGGCATAGATTCAAAATATATCTCAATGATAAGAGGTATTGGCAGTCTACTTAACAACAGTAATTAAAGGATAGAGGAGTGCTACTCCTCCTTCTCGCACCTGTGTAGGGAAAGCATGGACAACATGGATCCAGGGAAGAAGTGCGCCTGGGATGCCGGATAAACAGGCTTACCACCGGGCGAGCGGACGAGTCGATGTGGGCGCCACCAAGAGAGGTCAAGGTCATCGGAGGGGCGCCCTGTCTGAGGTCAAAGTCATAGGAGCAGGAGATTGGCAACTAAAGCCTCTGTCATGTTCCCGTTCGACTCACACACCTCCTATTGTTCTAATCCTTTCATCATCATCCCCATTGGTTTGCACGAAGCAGGGATGCTAGGTGTCATGAGCAGATAGCATCTTGGAGGTGGATGTGCATGAGATGATCGAGCCTCCACTTAGCTAGGTGCGGACCAAGCGTCTCTATGACGATAATGGTGGCGACACACTCGGTTTCACCCTAGGCTAAGAAGGACAAGGAGGTGGACATACATATCTAGCTGGATGTGTTATTGACCTGAGTGGTTAGTCCAATCAATGCGAGATAAGTACTCTCGATAAGAATACTCCTTGCTCAACCTGTAGAGTAGAAGCCCTGTAACGTTTGGCCAGCATGTTTAATGTGAATCGATGATTCAATTGGTTCCAGTGATCTTTGGGTCTACGAGGAAGATCAGGAATGTATGTATGCAAGATCCAACGATGGAGAACCAAAAATCATTGTGGAATATCCTAGGTGATTGATTTATTGTGCGGTGCCCGGATCAGCCATCCAAGAATCCCTTATGTATTCAACCATGATCTCATGATTAGTGAGTCATGGAACATAATCAACAAGTATCAAAGAAAATGACCATTACATACCGAATACATGTCTTACATCAATGCCTTCAATGCTATACCTTACATGCCTCGTCGGGCTAACTCCAATCAAATGCAACGGAACTTCATAAAAGCATCAGCCCCAAGTAGCCTTAACGCTACATGCAACTGAGTGGGTGAACATCCTAGCTCACATAGTCATCAACATTTCATTCTTCATAATCATGCTTCTCGAAGTCTAACTAAGTAAAAAGTTAGAGACAATGCTAGTGAGTACGTCTGAATGTACTCAGGAACCACCTAAGAGGAACAAAATAAAAGGATATGTAGTATGTCTTTGGTAGTAGGATGGCTCTATCTAAGGTTCTCTTCTAAAATCATTTTCTCGTGTAGACATAACATCTCCACGCCTATGTTGAAAAAAATTGAAAACCCGTTTTCTCTTGTAGATATGGCATGTCTATATCTTGCTGAAAAATAATTGAAAACAACTTTTCTATTTTAGATATAGCATGCCTTTATATCTTTGTAAAAAACATTTGAAAACATTTAGAGTTCAAAACCACTAGGATGGGGTCACCAACTTTTTCTTCTCGGTCATCCCATGAACAAAACACATACTTTCCTTTCTAGCCATATCGTGACCAAGACCTTTCCTTCCTTTCTAGTCATCCCATGTCCAAACCATTTCCGAAGACTTTGCTTTTTCAAAACATTTTTTAAAACAAAACCAACACGGTTATGCAGCGGCATTCCCAACAGTCTATGATCATGAACACGGCTATTCGAATAGATTTACACTCTATAAAGGTTGTAGACTTTACCCACAAGATTCGCTATACCCTACCCTGATCCCACATGGATCATAGGTCGAGTAACCAAACAAAACCCTTAGGATGCCTACCTTAGCATGGGATCCTACCCTATGACGTGTTCCTCTCAACAGTAGGACGTCAGGTACCAAGGACAATCTGGAGCGCCTTTTTCCACTCCATCGACTATGCACTTTCAATAAGAGGCTCATAGATCGTACGTCTGTGAACGAGGGCAATTGCGATCTCCCACAAGTCACTATTCCCAACAAATTACCCTTATTGTTTGGGCGACCTGAAATTCGAGGGATATGATCCCTTATAAGTAATTGCAAGGCATCCCATACCAGAATAAGCAAACTTCGAGTTAAGCCCTACCCCACTCTACGGTAATATGGTTACATAGTTTAATTGTTCCAGTAGAACTACATAGAACCGGGTGTTTTCTCCAAAAAAAATTTCCTCCTCTTTCGTTCATGCCTCCTTTAAAATAAAACACTTTTCCTTTTTAAAACTTTCCCTTGGTAACATGCTTCCCAAGGTTTAGAAAACAACACCAATTGTAATCCATTTGATGAATTCTCAACCTATAGTTTTTCTTTGGATAAAAAGGGTTTCCAAGGGGACCTAGTGTTAACTACCATATTACTAAACAAGGGGTGTAAGGGTGTCACAAGGGGTTGTACTTAACAGTACCTTGGTGTACTATCTTGGAAGAGCCAAGCTACTACGAGATATAAATAGCAATATAGTAGAAGTGATGCAATTTTCATAAGTGAATATGTAAAACATGCATAAGGTAAATATTAGCACAATATTATTAACAATTAGGTGGCTTGCCTTATTCAAAAAAATCCTTGGTTGTCTTCTTCAAATTCTTCATAATCTCCTTCTTCCTCGATGCTCCATCGTTCGTATCTATCATCGCAACAAGGGACACAAACAACAAGCACACAATCAACACACATGAAAAACAAAAAGCACTAGTAAAAGACAACACATAAGTAAACAAGGCATGCACATCTTACATTAGGTATTGAAAATATGAACTTATAGCACTTTGAATCACCCCATTTACATTTTGTAAACTCCTTTTAGGGAATAAATACTAAACGCTACTTAAATAAGTGGATTTATGCCACGACCAAGTTATGTAAGGTATCAATATGCAAAAATGATATAACGGGGTAGGTATTGAAAAAAGAAAACCACCAGAAATGATTTCATCATTTTATCACTTTATTTATTTAATTATTATTTTCCTACAAAAAACCACATGCAGTAGAAAACAATTCACCAAAATTCAACAGTTGACCAATTAAGTCTGTAAAAATAAGATTTGGTGTATATTGAAGTACCACATTACTAAGAGTTGGAACTAACTCAAAATCATCTATTTTTGTTATCTACACAAATTTGTATAAACATATATGACAATATTTTATAAAAAATCACTTCAGATGATATACATATCTACATGGAATCAAACCAGTTTTGAATGTTAGGTATTTTAATAAGGCTTCAACAAAAATTGGATTAAATGTATTTAGAGTTAGAGATCTCCAAATATTGATTCTTGAGTGAAATATACACATTGTAGTAGATTAATTCTCAAGAAAAAACATAAATTATTTTGGGCTAGAGACTTGTTCTACATGTTAGAGAATTTACTCAAGAATATGTGAAAAATGTAGATCTAGGATTTCTTGATACCATTTTCTTATGAATTCAAACGTAGTAGTGGATTTACCGATCTGGAATAAAATAGAATAAAAATCCACAGATGGGCTGCAACACAGAGGACCCAGCAAGGGAAAACTAGGACGGCCTAGTCATTACCGAGGCACGTGCATAGGGGCACATTTGAATGCGGTCGGGTGCGGTCCACCCATCAGTCGCAGCGGTGGTCGAACCAGTATCGGGCAACACTAGCTGTCAGATCTAATCGACATCGATAGCCCATGGTCATCTTCAACCCTGCGACATGCCAAACATCGCCCAAACCTTAGGGATGGTAAGGAAGGTGCAGGAGCTCACCCAGAAGGGTTGCCAGATGATGGGGAGGCTACAAGGTGATGAAAATGTCAACGACTGGCTCAAGGATGGTCAACATCGATGGCTTCAGTGCAGATCTAGGGAGGCACATGTCGAGCATGTAGGAGGTGTTTCGGATCTCGGCGGGGATGATGCTTGAGGCTACCCTGGACCAAAATTGAGCAAGGATTAGATGGGTAAGGCATAGGATTTGGGAGAAGAAAGCGAGGAGAATGGGGCACTGAGACAACTGATACGTCCATTTTGCATCACATTTCTATATCATAATTTACTATTATTCATTGATATATTTCATATTAAAAGATGATACTTATGTTATTTTATCTGTTTTTGTATGGGTGATGACTTTTGCAGCATGGACCGCTGTAGTCAGGATTCTGATGGAAAAGGGCCTATTTGGAGACGAAATTTGCGAAGATCACAAAATCCGGGAAAATACATGGAAAATTCTATTTTTCCAGAAGACGAAGATTGCTAGAAGGGGGAGTAGAGATGGGCCACAGGGGGCCCACACCACCCCCTGGCGCGGGCACCCCTAGGCCGCGCCAGCAGGAGGTGTGTCCACCTTGGCCCACTCCAGGCTCTCCCCTCTGGCATATATTATACCCACGGAACCCTAATACTTGGGGAGTGACCACAGAAAGATTTCGCCGCCTCTGCGGGGCGGAAAACTACAGAGAGAGAAGGATCTCTCCGGCAGACAGAATTCTGCCGGGGGAATTCCTTCCCGAAGAGGAGAGATCTTCGCCATCAACACCACCATCAAGCTGGACTTCATTGCGATCATCATCATCATCACCATCATCATCTCCACCAGCACCATCATCACCACTCCATACAGCTGTAACAATTGGGTTGAATCTTGCATAGTTCTTAGGGGAAACTTTCCCGGTGTTGATTACACCTTGTAGTTGATGCTATTGACTAAACCATTGAATTATCGTTTATGTTTAGATTGTTACATATCATTATTTCATCTCTGATCTTGATCCATATGATGTCTTGTGAGTAGTTCATTTAGTTCTTGAGGACATGGGAGAAGTCATGTTGTTAGTAGTGGAATTGTGTTGAGAAAGATTCAATGGTTTGATATTTAAGTTGTGGTGTATTTCTTCTAGTGGTGTCATGTGAACGTCGACTACATGAGACTTCACCTATATGGGCCTAGGGGAATGCATTATGTATTTGGCTACTAATCGTAGGGGTTGCCGAAGTGATAGAAACCTGAACCCCCGTTAGGAAACCTTTGCACAAGGGACATCGAGTGTGGCATATACGGTCCAGATACGACGGAAGCCCACAGTGTTACCAAGGCCTAATAAGGAATTCGAGTGGCCCACGAACTCTCGATTGCTTGTGAGACAAGAAGAAGCTTAAGATAGAAAGTTCAAAGGGAAAACCCTAATCTGTAACCGACTCGACCTGCTACCCAAGACCTAGCCTATCTATATAAAGGCTAGGAGAGGGCAGCGAGGAAGACAATCACAACCCTAGTTTCCACAACTCTCGCCAGATTGCATCTGCGTGCCCCTGTAATCTTTGATTCCTCCGATAATTCCAAGAGCAGACAAGCAGGAGTAGGGACCTCTACGAGGCCTGAACCTGGGTAAAATTTGCATCCATGTGTGCTTGGTTGCTAGCCGATCGATGCCTCTAGTGCTCCCTCATTCTCCAAAACCCAAGTCCATAACAATGGGCATTGACGAGTTAAACCCTTGTCAATTGGCGCCGTTTGTGGGAACTGGGAGTGCTGATGTCGTGGCTTCTTCGGCCCCGTCAACCACGATCTACAAATCTGCAACAGCAGAGATTCACCAGCTCTTTGGCGCGTTCGACTTTACCGTCCACATGCCGGCCACTCGCCCGGCTTTCGAGTCCGTAGGTGATGGAATCAGTCTGGCGATTGGAAGCTTCCGCTTCCATGTTGGTCAAATGGGCACGATTTGCATGCCTGACCAGCCAACGACACCCGTGATTGCTCCAACATCGTGGTTCCCGCTGCCAATCGGCACCCTCAGCGAGCTCAACACCTCAGCAGTAGCTGGGAGTACGGACAGCGACAGTAGTCGCGGATCCGATCTGGGTGACCTAGCCATAGAAGATGGAGCCTACGGCTCCAGATCTGAAAGTTGCGGGAGCAACAGCTTCCCCAACCACTTCATGTGCGCCGTCATCAACGCGGGTGACACCACCGCCAACCGCGAAAACACTAGCACCGGATCTGGCACCGGACCGCCCAACGGCAGTATGCCCAATGGTGGCATACTAGTCACAAACGGCGGCCCCACCAACGGTGGTAATGGCACACCCGTTAACAACGGGACGAGGGCAGAACTGATGCTCACGGCGAATGAGAACACCGGCGAGCGCATGCAGATCCACCTCAATGATAACGAGTGGGCCCACTGTCGTGAAGCTCTACGGGGCAATCCTCTGCCCCCCAACACATCACAAGACATGTTGATGGGCTACCATTGGCTGTTAAAGGAGGAATTCAAGTGCCAGCAACAGGTGATTGTTCAACTCGAAGCGTGTAGAAAGGCGGCGGATGAGTCGAGTCTTCGACGAGCTGGGCTCTCCTCCCATGGAGGATCCTCCTCCAAAGGAAACAAGTATGTTGCCAACAAGAGGCGATGTCGACTAGCCCACCTCACCGAGCAAGAACATGTAGAGGCTGTGAAAGTCCTCGACTTGAACTCTATGACGGCGGATACGCGGGGCTACACGCTCCCAAAAACGCTGCAAGCCGCGGTGATGGCGGCCACCATGTACCTCCTCAACAACCAGCCTCCGGCTAGAGATCCACGAGATGCCATGCACCGATCTACGATCGTGGGCCTGGGGCTAATCAAGGCCGCCCTCGACAAAGAACCAACACCAGAGCTGAAGAAAAGCAAGGCTCTGAAAAAGTACTACTCATACTCCTCCAGTGACGACAGTCACGGTCTGTCACGGCGACGTCGCTCACGACGGCATGACCGTGACTACGACACGCGCAATGACCTCACGCAGCACAAAGTCGACAAGATGCAGGCAAGACGTGCTTGTTCGACTGACTCAGAAGAAGACAAGTCTGAGCTCTACGGCGCCAGATGCTTCAGCAGGGCCATTAGGCAGAAGCGAATGCCTAAGGGGTTCAAACTCCCGTCGGAGAACCCAAAATTTGACGGCCTACAGGACCCGAAAATCTGGTTGGAGGACCACATCACCTCCTTTAGGCTACACGGCTGGAGTCGAAGCACGGCCATGCAGTGCGTGCAGCTACAGCTGCAGGGCGCCGCTCGGGCATGGCTCAACAACCTCCCGCGCGTGTCCATTTGTAGCTGGGAAGATCTGGTATACAACTTCGTGAGCAATTTCAAGGGCACTTACAAAAGGCCCGCATCAATCGAAGAACTGAGAAGCCGCCAGCAAAGATGCGGCGAATCGCTACGCTCGTACATCTAGTGGTGGTCCATCATCAAGAACTCCGTAGAAAACATCTAGGAGGACCGCGCAATCGACGCGTTCAATGGCGGCATTTGCCGTATAGAGCTCAGGGAGGAGCTGGGCCGCTCTAAGCCCAAAACGATCGACCACCTGATGGAAATTGCAAATCGGTGGGCTAACGGAGAAGACTCGGTGAAAAACCGTACCTACTCCGATGACGATGACGACCTCGGTGCAGGCGAGACCGCGGAGGCAAACGTCGGATGCGCGTCTACGATGACCGCGACAAGGTCAATATGGTCACAGCCAACTACGGCAACAAACACGATGACAATCGCAACAGCGGATATCGCAGTGGTGGATACCGCGACAGCGGAAAAACCACGCAGGTGTGGCAGCACCGCACTCGTGAAGAGGCACCCGCAACATCTATCGAGGACAAACTGTCCGGGCCATGCAACATGCACTTCTATATCGACAAGCACGATGGCAAGAAGAAATCCAGCCACCTTCTCAAAGACTATCGCGAGTTCCTCAAACTCCACGAGGGCTGACCCGGATGAATCGCGACACGGTCAACAGGGGCTATGGAGCCGCCCCAGGCGCTGTGGCACATGGAGCTCCTCCACCACCGCCCGGACCACCACCACCCGCGGCTGTGCCGGTCCAGCATCACGGAGGCAAGCCATACCCACGAGTCGTGGTCAACATGGGGATGATCCAAAAAGGGCGTCCCTCAAATCAAGTCTAGAAGGCCATCAGTCGCCAAGTCAATTTGGCGATAAACTCTCCACCCTCCACCACTGAGTACCTCAGTGGAAGTGACTCCTGCATCACCTTCGACAAGCGCGACCACCCGCGCCAAGTTCCTCGTCCAGGCCACTATCCCCTCGTACTCGAGGCACAAATCGGGGGCTTCGATATGAGTAACGTCTTCATTGACGGCGGGAGCGGTATCAACCTCATGTTTGCGAGTACCTTGCGTGCGATGAGGATCCCTCTGACTTGTCTGGAAGTCTCAGACACGACGTTCCACGGCATCGTCCCAGGCAAAGGCATGTATCCCCTGGGCAAAATCAACCTCGACGTCATCTTCGGCAGGCCGCAAATTTTTTGGCGAGAGCGCATCGACTTTGAGGTCGTCGACTGGCCCTCACAATACCACTGCATCCTCGGACGTGTCACGTTAGCTAGGTTCATGGCAGTGCCGCACTACGCCTACCTGCAGATGAAAATGCTAGGTCCAGACAGTGTAATCACAATCAATGGAAACTTTGAGAGGTCCGACAGCTACGACAGGGAATTCAACAGAATATCCCAGTCCTTCGGCATGCAGGAGAAACTCGCAAGATTAAAGGACTCGGCAGACAACAGTGTGCCTCCCCTGAGCAGGCCAAGTTCACCCGACCTGTCCTTCAACTCGTCGGTGCACACGAAGAAAGTCTAGGTCCACCCAACAGACCCGACCAACACGACCCTCATCGCCAACAAGTTGAGTTCCGCGTAGGAACTCGTGCTCGTCGAATTCCTCCATGAGCACTGGGAGATCTTCGCCTGGTGTCCAGTGGACATGCCAGGGGTTCCTAGGGAATTCGCCGAGCACTCACTCAACGTAAATCCAGACGCAAGGCCAGTCAAGCAGACAATTCTGCGACTGTTTGAACCAAGAGCAAAAGCAGTCGGAATGGAGATCAACAGACTCCACGATGCAAAATTCATACGCGAGATCAAGGAATGTACCTGGCTCGCTAACACAGTGCTTGTGCCTAAAAAAGACACGGATATCATGTGGATGTGTGTGGACTTCACCTCCTTGAATAAGCACTGCCCAAAGGATCACTTCCCGTTGCCGGGAATCGACCAAATCATCGACTCCACCACGGGATGTGAGCGTCTCTGCTTCCTCGACGCCTACTCATGCTACAATCAGATTCGAATAAAGGAGGAGGATCAGGAAAATATGGCGTTTATGACGCCCTTTGGTGTGTTCTGATACAACACAATGCTCTTCGGGGTATAAAACGCAGGAGCCACCTATTAGCGGTGCATGCAGGCTTGCCTAAAGAACCAACTTGGTCGCAACATCCAAGTCTATGTTGACGACATCATCATCAAAACCAAAGAGGAAGCCTCGCTAATCGACGATCTACGCGACACATTCGCCAACCTGGACCGCTATCGGATCAAGCTCAATCTGGATAAATGCACCTTCGGCGTGCCATCTGGGCAGTTAATCGGTTATCTCATATCTACGAGAGGGATCGAAGCAAACCCGAAGAAAACAAAGGCCATACTGGCCATGGAGAAACCGAAGATCGTAAAAGGCGTCCAACAGCTGGCAGGGCGAATCGCGGTGCTCAGTTAATTCATCAGTCGAATGGGCGAAAAGGCACAGCCCTTCTACCAACTTCTCCACAAAGGTGACAAGTTCGAGTGGACAGACGAGGCACAAGAAGCATTTGAAGACCTCAAACGTCTACTATCCACCTCACCAGTACTGGTAACTCCACGCGAAAAAGAGCCACTATTGCTCTACATCTCTGCCACCAACCAGGTGGTCAGCACGGTGCTTGTGGTGGAACGAGCCGAAGAAACAAGGTCCATGGCCTCCAGCACCCAGTATATTACCTCAGTGAGGTGCTCACGCCAACGAAACGGTGGTACTCGCACTACCAGAAGCTGGCGTATGGGGTCTTCATGACAGCTAGGCGACTACACCACTACTTCTAGGAGCACCCAATCGTGGTGGTAAACGACGCCCCGCTCGGGAACATACTCAATAATCCTAACGCCACCAGACGAGTCGTGCTCTGGGGAATTGAACTATCTCCACGAGACATAACATACGAGAAGCGCGACGGGATTAAGTCGCAAGTTCTCCCAGACTTTCTCGTGCACTGGATGGAGAATCAGCTCCCCGACAAACCAGATATGTCCTACCTCTGGACAATGCACTTCAACGGATCCAAGTGAAAGGATAGAGCCGGCGCAGGTGTCATTCTGACATCGCCCCAAGGAGACAAGATGAAATACATTCTGCGAATGCAGTTCACCGCCTCCAATAATTAAGCTGAATACAAAGCTCTAATCCATGGGATGCGGATGGCGAAAGCCTGCGGCGCCAAAAGGCTCATCATCTATGGCGACTCCGAACTGGTGGTCAACCAAACGATGCACGAGTGCGATGCACTGAGTGACAACATGATCGCCTATCGTGACCTCTACGACACACTCGAAGGAGACTTTGACGGCTGTGAGCTGCGACATGTGGGTCGCCAAAGAAATGAAGAGGTGGATCTCCTCGCCAATATTGGCTCCACCTGCGCCCCATACCACCTGGGGTATTTCTCGAGCACATCTGCGAAAGCCAAAGGCTCCAGAGAAGAAAGCAAGCGCGTCAACGGACTCGGGGGCTATGCCACCCAATGAGCCAATGACACTTGACGACCTGGAGCTTGATACAGGACTCGAAGGACCAATGAGCGTCATGATGATCGAGCCATCTTGGACACAACCCTACATCACGTATCTACTCAGCAAGATGCTACCAAATGATCTGACTGACGCACGGCAGATAACGTGGCGATCTAAGGCATTCTCCCTCATTAACAGCGAACTGTACAAGCGCAGCATCACTGGAGTACGCCAACGGTGCGTCTACAAAGGGGACAGAAGGGCCATCCTCCTCGACATCCACGAAGGCACCTGCGGGCACCATGCTGGCAGTCGCGCCCTCGTTGCCAAAGCTCTACTAGCCGGATTCTACTGGCCTACGGCCATGCGCGACGCTAAGGACATCGTCCAGCACTGCAACGATTGCCAGCGATTCGTAGACAACCCTCACGCACCCGGCGCGGAACTCCGGACAATACCATTGGCTCGGCCCTTTGTGCAATGGGGACTCGACATGGTCGGCAAGCTCCCGAAATCCTTGCCAGGAGGTTACGCCTACCTCTTGGTCGGAGTCGCCAAATTCACCAAGTGGATCGAGGCCATGCCAGTGACAATTCAATCAGGGGCCAGCGCTTTCAAGTTCTTCGAGTCCATTGTCTACCGCTTTGGAGTGCCAAACAACATCATCATGGACAATGGGGCGAACTTCACCTCTAAGGAGTTCCAGGAATTCTGCGAAAACCTAGAAATCAACATAAGCTACGCTTCGGTGGCTCACCCGCAGACTAACGGTCAAGTCGAAAAGGCCAACGGCCTCGTCTGCGGTGGAATCAAGAAACGACTCCTCCGACCACTCGAACCAGCCACTGGATGCTGGCCAGACAAGCTGCAATCCGTACTTTGGAGCCTGCGCACAACTCCAAACAGCGCCACGGGATACACCCCGTTCTTCATGGTGCACAGTGCTGAAGCGGTGCTACCCACAGAAGTACGCTACAAAGCCCCACGGGTGGTTGCTTCCAGCGAGCGAGAGTCAACTCTTGCACTCGAAGACTCTGTCGACCTCCTCGATGAGGCACGAGAAATCGTAGTGAAGAGATCAACGATCTACTAGCAAAGTCACTGCAACTACCACAGCAGAAAGCTACGCCCTAGATCCTTTGTCGAAGGAGACCTGGTCCTACGACTGAAGCAACAAGGGCATCTCAAGCTCGAGTACCCTTGGGAAGGACCGTATGTGATTACAGAAGTAATCCCAAGTGGCGCCTATCGCCTTAAAGATTTCGAGACAGGAGTCGCATACTCCAACCCCTGGAACGTGGCGCAGCTGCGTCATTTCTATCCCTAGTCGTTTTTTACATTACAAATAAGGCTATCCAGCCAGGCTACTTAGCCACACATTGTACCTCGTACTATTCCACAAATAAATAAAGCTAAGTGCCCCAAATCTGTGTATTTTCCTTATTTTCTTGCAATTTTATCACTCGGGGCTGCGCCACCCTTTATACTTCCGTTCTACGAACAAACCGCAGTATCCTGAGTAGCTGACACAACATCAATCGAACACTTGATAAACACCAACCCAGTTGCAATGCACCTGACAGGTTGGCAAGGTGCTGAGATAAACATAAGTCAGGCTAACGAAAAGGAACTATAGAGTACAATTCACTTGCAAAATATAAAAGCTAGCAAGCTCTTCAAAAATCAATGAGTATTAATTACATCCAACATATTTATACGAACTTTACAACACTTATACAATTATGTGCAGGATACAAAGCATGCTACTGCTGCAAAAGAAGACCGTTCGTCTACTCCTCGGAGAAATCGATAATGTCCTCTGTTGGCCGATCAACCGCTTGATAGTGCGGAACCATGTTCCAGGTCAAACCTTTTGGCGGAGGCGGCGGCCTAGCTGCAACAGACGCAACATCTACATCTGGCCTATGCAGTCGCACCAGCGACAACGCAGCTTTAGCACCAGCTACTAACTGCTGCAGCACGCACTCGCGAACCGCACTCAAATCTTGGAACTTTGCCAGAAGAGCCAACAGGCTTAAAAGGACGACGTCCAGCGGAAACATCGTTTGATAAATATGCCCAAGGCACGACTACGCCTTCTTCAAAAAATGAAGTACTCGAGAAGAATGATCTTGCAGGGTCGCAAGCACGATCGCACGGTCGTGGTCCACCCAAAAGTACCCACTCGCCTGCAGTTGCTCCTGGGCCAGGTCATTCATTCGTATGGCAACCTGGTCCTTCTCATCATGCGGATGACAAGCACTGACAACTACACCAAGCAAAATGGCAAAGTGTGAAGACAAGGAATCACCGCGACTGGCTAAAAGAAAAGATGAGAGGGCAGAAAGCTAACATTTGAACTGCTCACTCAGCTGTGCCACTTCCTCCAAGAGATACTTCTCACGGGCAGTGGCCTTCTCCGCCTTCTACTTCCATACATCTGCACTACCACGGAGGATGGGAAACTCACGCTCCAATTGCATAATGCGACCGCGCAGTCGTGAAAGCAGCGACAACTCCTCCACCTTTGAGCGCGGCTACGCCAAGGTTTCATCGGTGGGCAGAGGATCATGAAGACCACTCAAAGGACCACTCGACGTACCCTATCACAAATCAAGCAAGAGAAAATGAGGGGCCAAGAATACATTGATAAAGGCATAAATGCATTCAAAAACAACAAAGTCTCGACAGGGACACTCCCACAAAAGCATTGTTCCAACAAAAAAGGCTAAACACTACAGCTATTACACATGCAGACTAAGGAGCATTTTGCTTCTTCGACTTAGACTTTGGCTTCGGGGGCTTCATCGCATCCGTGGTAGTCTCCGATGCCATGGACTTGCCGGTGGTAGCCCCAAACGCTGCGGCCTTCGCCGCCTTTGCTCGCCGCCACTCCTCGGAATACTTGGCGGCTGTCTCGATAAGTTGAGGACCATATTTTGCGCAGCTACCAGTGAAGGGAGCAAACACTACCTGCTGGCCTCCAGCGTCGACAGGCATCGCCTCGGAAATAGCAGCATGATCTACCTTCACGCCATGGGCTTGCACCATCCGAGTGCCATGGTGGCACCGACGGACCTCTGCGAGTTCTTGAATTCTGCAGGAATACCTCCAGCGAGGGATTCCACTAGGTCTTCAAGGTTATCAATCAGCCCGGCCCTGGGAGTTAGATCCTCGCGGATGCGACTTAGCACACCCTTGGCCTTCGTTAATGTCCCCTAAAGATAAGCGATGTGGCCCTCGACTACGGCCACGACACCAGCCAATGCATCTGCACGGTGAAGGGATAGGCGTCGAAGCTCAAGCCACCGGTATCTGCATAAAAACAGTGTTAGCACAACAATATAACATCAAACAAGGAAGAATACAACATCAGAACTGGCAATCACCTGAGAGGGCCTTGGCAATCGAGCAAAGTTGTTCCTCGAACAACTGCTCCCTTTCAGCAGTGGAGGAGCGCAAGTCCTGTTCGCGCTTCTGCGACTCCTCTAGGGACGCCACTTCTTCGTCGCGACTCTTCGTCGATGCGGCAAGCGCCTTCTCAAGGGAAGCAGCATGACAAAGAAGTTTCTTGTTCTCAACTACAAAGCATAGGGTGAATCATTAATCGAATCTAGAAATTTCACGAAGCCAAATACAAAGCCAATACTAACCTTCGACAACACGATGGCGATTGTCCAGCATCGCATGTTGTCGACCCATGACAAGGACTTGCTCCGCCAGGCAAGCAGCTTCCTTCACGATGAGCTGCATCAGGAGAAAACAAAAGTTCAGCAACATCACCAAGTATAAATTGGACCACCAAAACAGCAAAAGGACGCTTACGTGATCCTCTAGAGACTCCGAAGATGACTATCGCGCAGTCATTTGGGCAACCATCTAGTGTTCCCCAGCATGCGGGGAACTCGACGAATTGTGCCTAGAGTGGGCCGCCAACGGAGGAGAAGGAGACTGCTCGGCTACTTCCTTGGCCTTGGAGTCTACGACTCTGGACTCCTTCACAAATTGGACATTGTCAGAAGACAATGACGCCGCTTGACTACAAAACACATCCAAGCAAAAACTTCAGAAAAGGCAACTCCAAAAAGAGAGCAAGACGCATTCGCGAAGGCAATACTAACCAGTTAAAATTATCAATGTCGAAAGATTCCTCCGACGACTCCTTCGGCGGTCGCAGCTTCTTCCGGGCAAGAGGAGCCATGGCATGCACAGGAACGGTGGGGATTGGCTCCTCTGCAGCAGCAGAAGGACCTTCCGGCGTCGTCAGGGAAGTAGCGTCATAATCCTTGCTCCAGGAACGCTTGCAAGTGTCCTGGTCTCTAGACTCGGGGGCTCCCTTCTCTTCTTCAATTAGGACGGTCGATTCCGACTCGTCCTCTTCATCCACTTCGCGAGGGATGACCCCTTCAGGACGAGGGGGGAAATTGGAAGAAACCTTCTAGTCCTGCAATCAGAAGATACATCATTATATATCAAGCACTTGTTGGCAATCAACAAAAGAAACTACTTCGTAGTATAGCTCTACCTTAGGAGGAGGGTTAGAGGCGTCGAAAGGAGGCATGACTGGTTCGCCTGGGATAGCCTCCTTGGCGGTATACTTGGTCACAAATCGCACCCTCCTATCCACCTCACCTGCAGAAATGCCCTCGACAGACACACGAGTGACATCATCAGTGCCGGTCGAGCAGTACATAGGGTGCACTCTGGCCTGAAGAGGCTGGACGCGGATGCGCAACCACGTGCGAATCAGAGCGGCCCCGCCCTCTTCTTTACCTATGCGGCTTTCGAGGTCGCAGACACGCTTATACAGCACCTCTGTTTCCTTGGACTCGCCAGGCATCATGATGTTCTTCCAGGAGTGCCTCCTCTTGCAAGTTGCTGCGGGATCGAACGGTGCAAGTCCATAGTGGTCTTTGTCGGCCTTTTGGTCATGGATATAAACCACTTGTCTCTCCACCCTTGGACGGACGTGGTGAGCTTAATGGCAAAATAGGTGAGAGAGGAGTCGACATGGATCTTGCAGCCTCCTACATCGTACACTACCGAACCGGACGCCGACTGGCGTTTTAGCTTAAAAAGCCTCTTGAAGAGGCCAAAGTGTGGCTCGATTCTGAGCCAGCACTCGCAAAGCATAATAAAGCACGAGATGTGGAGAATGGAATTTGGGACAGCTGATGCAGCTGGAGCCCATAGAAGCAAAGGATACCCTAAAGAAAGGATGCAGAGGGAGAGAAAGACCTAGGATGATGAACGCAAGGAACATCACCCGGAAACCCGGAGGAGGACAAGGGATTACCTCATCACCGGGCACCCGCGAGTCATCTTCCGCGGGTGGAAGAACCCCATCTTGATGATGAAGATGTAGCTCGGAGGATTTGATGATGGATGCTCGCCAGGGGCCATTGGTGACGTGGGTGCCCGCACCTTTCTTCTTCCCAGCGCTGGCGGCACTGGTGCCCACGGTGGTGGTACCGCCCTTCTTCTTGGTGGCAGCAATGACGGCCACGGATCCAGCGGCAGCGCCTCCCTTCTTCTTTCCCATCTTCCAATGGCGATGTGAACGGAGAAAGTAACTGGGGAATACACGGAGCTGGTCCAGTTTCACGAAGAGGAAGTGCGTAAGGAAGTAAAGAGCAGCAACAATGGTGACGGAGGCACGAGCAAAGAAGACAGATGGGGAAAATTACCGCAGTTGCGCTGCTACTTAACCGCATCGTGGATGCCATCCAACGGCTAGCAAAAACCCTACTACACGCGTGGTGCACATCGCAATGTACACGTGGCGAAGCTGAACCACGAACCATCCCCCACTACTCCCATTACGCGTGGAAATCGAGGAGACGTAGTTAAAACAGAAGATTACGCACGCCCGGTTAAATTGAAGTCAGAAAGTGGGACCCACAGCTCGTCACGTCCTGTCAAAGTCGCTCACGCGGGCAACTGAGGTTACCACATCGTCAGCACTGACGTCATCAACTCCAGCAGTAGAAGATTTCGACTACTTTAGTCCTTGCTTGAGTCTTTGACTCAACCAAGCACCCGGGGACTACTCCAAACAAGAGTGATAGCCGCGCACCCGAAAGAATTTTATGTAGGAATAGAAACATTCAAGACAAAACCTACACTCTAATCATCGATTCGATTACGGATTGGGGGTTACTCCCATAGGGAGGACTAAAAGCACATTCGACTGAAACAAGCAACAAAAGATGACAGTAGTCGCAAATGTTTTTTAGTCCCTACTCGAGTCTACGACTCGAATAGGCACTCGGGGGCTACTCCCATAGGGAGCGTTGGTCGCGCACCCTATGATTATTTCTCCATGTACATCATACTATGTGTTGATAACATCCACACTCGAATGCTACAGCGACTCCGCCTCATATTCTCCCTACAAAGAGACTACGTCTCCTAGGCCACCCGAATCATCTCCGTGATGACGAAAATTAGGATGCCGCGCTTACAGCGTGAAGATAAGCCTTGAATAAGGCCTGGCAACGCATCTACTGCGCACTACCAGAAATATATCCGTACCTACAGGTGCGATGAACATGCCTTGACAGAAACGTCGAGTGCTCACACTTATACACTACAATTCGACTCCTGTAAGACCTCTGCGGCCTGAGTCGAATTACGCCAGCACTTTTCCGAATTCGATTCCAGGGACTCGAGTTTGAGCAGGTTGCGTTGTTTTGCCCTAAGGCAGTTAACTATTACCAATAGATCAGCTAAATCAGGCACGTATATCAACAATCCCTATGACACAAACAGAACACTCGAAAAAAATGCTCAGCCACGCACTCAAAAAGGCTTCATAAAGTCTCCAGTCGAATATACGATTCCAGTGGACACTCAGGGGATACTGACATGGGTATACCTTACGAGTACTCGAGTGTGGCATATACGGTCCAGATACGGCAGAAGCCCACAGCATTGCCAAGGCCCAATAAGGAATTCGAGTGGCCCACGGACTCTCGATTGCTTGCGAGACAAGAAGAAGCTTAAGAGAGAAAGTTCAAAGGGAAAACCCTAATTTGTAACCGACTCGACCTACTACCCGAGACCTAGCCTATCTATATAAAGGCTAGGAGGGGCAGCGAGGAGGACAATCACAACCCTAGTTTCCACAACTCTCGCCAGATTGCATCTGCGCGCCCCTGTAATCTTCGATTACTTCGTTAATTCTAAGAGCAGACAAGCAGGAGTAGGGACCTCTACGAGGCCTGAACCTGGGTAAAACTTGCATCCCTGTGTGCTTGTTTGCTAGCCGATTGATGCCTCCAGCGCTCCCTCCTTCTCCAAAACCCAAGTCCATAACAATGGGCATTGATGAGTTAAACCCTCGTCAGGTATAATCACAAGTATGTATTAGTCCTAGGAAGGTCGGTACATTAGGAAAGGTTCACCCACACAACACTTAGCAAACGAAAGAAGATTAATCAACTATATGAAGCGAAAGCACTTGATGATATTCATGTGTGTCCTCGAGAACGTTTGGTCATCTTAAGTAATAAAACTGGCTTGTCCTTTGCTAAAGAAAGGATTGGGCCACTTGCTGCATTTATTATTGTCTTTTATTTACTCGTACTTTATTTACCAGCATTATCAAAAACCCCTAAAAATCCGTTTGCTAAGTATTTACAGAGAATTCCTGCTCCAAGCCACTCATCAACACCTTCTGCTCCTCGTTGGGTTCGACACTCTTACTTATCGAAAATACTGCGATACACCCCCTATACTTGTGGGTCATCAATGACCACACGCTCAAGATCCCTAAAATGGCCGAAAGGGGAGCTTTATCTTCTCCAAGGTTCTATGGAACTAGAGGCAGATCTTAGGTGCTTTGGGGAAGCAAAAGGGAGGTAGGGAGTGAAATAATAGTGGAGTGGAGGGGTGTATTGGCCTATGGACTTTTATTACAAGGAGTATGGTCCATGGAGGACCAATACCATATGGGAGCTTGGGAGGAGGCGACAAGTGCCGGTTTAGTAAGAGGGTGGTGGAGAGAGGGATGTGGGGTCCTAGTGAGTGTCAGAGGAGTGGAAGGAGGAGTGTGATGCTACTCGATATTTAATTAACACAATCTTATATGGATATGCATATCTCGCTCTTCTTCACTCCCAATTCTTAAAAGGACAAAGGGAGAGGATGTTATAGGGCACACGACCAGAGGGAGGGAGGCAGGGTGCTAGCATAATCTGGATCAGGGTTTGGTAATGGCCCATTTGTGTTTGTAGGGAAAGAAGTGTGGGTTGGTCTTTTTAGGATATGCACCATGCATACATGATCATGGTTTGAGTTATGTGATCTAGATCTTCATAATCTGGAAAAGGGGAAGTTGACTAGATGATGGGGTCCTAAGTAGGACATTTAGCTAAATATCATATGAGCACATTTTGTGCAAATTGGGAAAATATTTGTGTCACATTTCAAAATATGTTGATTGTTCTTTTATGATTAAATTTTTAAAAGTTGAACAATACAAGGTGATGTAAGGGTACTAGTGGAAGGTTAAGAATAATATACACCTCTAGGATTTATTTGGTATTTTCTAATGGCTTTAGATCCATTTATTATCAAATATTCAAAAAATGTTGAATGTGTTTTTATCATATGATATTTTTGAACTTTACAAGGAGGTGTTTTGATGTGTTATGGTCCTAAATACCATATCATAACTTGGAAAATTTTATCAAGATTTAATGAAGAGTAGAAATAATTAAGACCTTATTTTTCCCATTTCTGCCATAAAAGGGGTAAAAGAAATAGTAAAATACTTGAAAATTATTTATTTTTGAAGTAGGAAGATAGGGACAAAATATAGGCCTCAAATGTGCCTTTGTAGTAAATAGTGTTTTGTATAAAAACAACTTTTATTAATAAAAGGCATTTTGAAGCTTTTAGGTAATTAAAGAAATAAGTTGTTTTGGAGCAAAAATAATTATGGAAAAGCCTTTTATAAATTCTTATTTCCAAGGGACATGATAGACACATAATTTATCTCTAAATTCCACACCTTTGGTTTTGAAGAGTAAAACTTGGTGTAAAGAAAACAAGAAATATGGGAGGTAAAAGGGATCTTGAGGGAAAACAATGATTAGGGCATAATATCAAGTTGGGGAAAGGGGTTCTGTGGCTCCATTTGCATCACCAAGCACATGGTGATGAAGAGCAGTTTTAGTAGATCATAATCATGCCCCTAGATGACTCAAATAAGTTTGGAAAGGATTTAAACTTGAGAGCTCAAGATGGAATCTTATGACAATGCCATTGGGCTGTTAGTGACTACAGGTTAATGAAAGGAATATGCCCGAGAGGCAATAATAAATGGTTATTATCTTATTCCGGGTTTATAACAGATGTTTATTTATCATGCTATAATTGTATTAATCGTAAACGTTAATACATGTGTGTTTCATAAACAAAGAAAAGGTTCCTAGTAATGCCTCTCGTTACACTAGCTTGTCGATTAACAGATGATCAAGGTTTATTGATCATGAACTTTGGATGTTGTTAATAACAAAGTCATATCATCAAAGATGGATGTGATGAACATTCACCCACAGTAGGTTTAGCAATACGATCATGTCTTTAAATTTTATATTGATATCTCACTCGAAGTAACACTAATCCTTAGACCATGAGATCGCGTCAATCACTAACACTAGAAGAGTACTTTGATTCCATCAAACTGACACCATAACAGGGTGATTCTAAATATGTCGTTGGGTACTTGGAAAGTGTAGGTTGAGGCTCATGGATCAAGAGTGTGATTTGTCCATCCCGATGATGGAAAGATGTATGCAGGGACCTCACGGTGATATCACATTCACATAGCTTGTAAACACGTGATTGGATCACATAGAATGTTATATCACGGGAACAAGGAAAGAGTACTTGTCGGTAATGAGATCGAACTAGGTATGGATGATACGAAATGATTGGATATCAGACAAGTAAACTATCGCAAGACAAAATGAATTGGTTACTAAGAAAAAGGTTCACGTGATCACTAGTTCATCGTTGAGTAGGTGGGAGTCATTATGGATCTCTAGATCCTGCTAATGATTATTGATCAGAGAGAGTCTAGATGATGTCCACTTAGTTCACGAACTGTATGGTGACACACTTAAGGCTCGTCGACGCATTTGAGTGAATACGGAACATCAGAGAAAATATTGTACATCGCAAAAACTGTTTTGGTAAAACTGCCGGAACAGTTTTGGTGTATCAAAATATTGCAAGGGAATAAATTGCAAATGTATTCATTAAATGAAGTGTTCATTCAATTTAGTAGCATTAAACCAAGTGAATTAAAGTTCTTTAATGGAATGACCTTTGGTTTTTTGAGTGGAAATTTAATGGGAGAAAATGGCCTTGATTATTTGTGAGTGGAGAGTCCACTAGTAATCAAGAGGGAAGAGGTGGGGCACCTCCTTTCGCTTCCGGCCATGGGAAGGGGCTGCCCCCTCCCCCTATAAAAGAAGTTGGTGGATACCCTCTCTTCTCCCTCATGCCATTCCCTCTCATATGCCATTTGGTTGTCATCTTATTTCCCTTGCTATCTAATCCACACTCACGAGTATGGTGCTTAGGAGAAGCCCTTCTCAAGATCTTATCCACCACCACCAACATGTCGTAGTTTTGCTGTAGTTCCAGAGGATCCACTACTTCCGCTGCCCAACTAGATCAAGGGACAGAGGTCATCGTCATGCCAAACGTGTGACCGATTACGGAGGAGCTGCCCATTTGTGGCGTTGATCGTCTTCATGTCCTTGAGGTCGGTCAAGTACATTCTACACCAGGCACTTTTTTGTGGGAACGCTATTCTGCTTACGTTCTTCGAGGGAGAGTCCTTCTGAAACTATTATAAGTATCACTTAGATTCGATCTTGGCAGTTACAATCATAGGAATTTCTTTTGTTTTCAATGCATGTTGGTATGAAACGGTCCAAAATAACTTTACATGTCCTCGCACATGAGATTTTGCCCACGCTTGACATGCAACTTGTATTGCATTAGCGGCTCAACGGGTGTCTATCTCTTCCAGCATAGTCATAATCTAATAATTTGATTATCACCGTTGTGGTTGAAGTTTGTAGGTAGAACGATTCTTTCCTAGAAAGCCCACAACCACCTAAAATATGCAAAAATAAATATGAGGCATCTAAGTTGTTTCGCAGGGCATGTGATGTGATATGTTAATTGATATTATTGTAAGTTAAACAACCGGCAGGAGCCATACGGTTGTCTTTATCTTTTTATGGCTTGCGTGCAATATATATCTATGAGATATATTGTAATGGTGGAGACGTCCATGATGGAGGCTCCACGGACCTTGGTGCCACACCGGTGGAATGATGGAGATCATACCATAACGCACAAGATGGAGATCGAATGCGAGAAGGACCATATCATATCACATTATTCTTGCATGTGCATCTTATATTGCTTTGATTTGATTGCCACGGTATAATTATAAGATGATCCCTCCCACTAAATATCAAGATAATAATATGTTCTTCCTTAGTATGCACAGTTAAGAAAGTTCGTCGTTTCGAAGCACCACGTGATGATCTTGTGTGATAGACTCTACGTTCCCACACAATGGGTGTAAGACAGTTTTACACACGTGAATACTAAGGTTCTACTTGGCAATCCTAGCATGTACAGACATGACCTCGGAACATGAACCGAAAGGAAAAGCACGAGTCATATAAATGATATGATGTCCATATGATGCTTGCCACTACATCTGCACCACCTCACGTGATGATCGGTCGTGGTGTAGTGAATTTGATTCGTGTAATCACTAAAATGACTAGAGGGATGTCATTTTTGTGTGGGAGTTCTCATAGTTATTTTTTGAATTAACTTAAACTCTATCTATTATAAACCTAGTCTAAATAGTCTTTACAAATATATTGTAGATCATGGCACCCCATGTGTTTAATTTCAATGCGTTACTAGATAGAGAAAAACTACAAGATAATGGATTTAACTTCACCAACTGGCACCACAATGTGAGGATTATCCTCGCGGGCATGAAAAAGTCCTATGTGTTTGACGGTCCCTTAGGTGATGCCCCTGCAAATGACGCGACTCGGGAAGAGCGCAACATGTATGACACAAAGTATGATGACTAAACTCTTGTTCAGTTTGCGATCCTCCAGTCACTGGAGCCTGAGCTCCAAAAGCACTTTGAGCTTACTAATGTTGATCCTATGGTGGAGGAACTCAAAACTTTGTTTGGGGACCAAATCTGTGCTAAGAGATATGAGATCTCTAATAAGTTCTTTAGCACAAAGATGGAAAAGCATAGCTCTATGAACGAGCACGTCATCAAGATGACGGTCTACGCTCAATGTCTTGAGACATTGGGATGTGAGGTTCCAGCTGATCTCATGACGGATAGGGTTCTGTAGTCGCTCCCACCAAGCTACAAAGGGTTTGTGCTAAACTACAAGATGATTGGTGCGAACAAGTCGCTCACTAAACTCGCAGCTATGCTAAAGACTGTCGAGGTAGACATAAAGAAAGAGCACCAAGTGTTGGTGGTCAATAACAAGACAACTAGTTTTAAGTAAAGGGCAAGAAATGCAAGTACAAGGGTAACTTTAAGAAGGACGACAAGTCTGTTCTACGCATGATAAGAAGACCAAAGGAGGCCCTAAGCCTGATACTGAGTGTCTCTACTGCAAGGGGAATGGTCACTGGAAGAAAAACTTCCCAAAGTACTTGGCAGATAAGAAGGTTGGGAACGTGAACAAAGGTATATGTGATATACATGCTATTGATATATTCCTCACTAGTAGTCGAAGTAGCACCTGGGTATTTGATACCGGTTCGATTGGTAACATATGTAACTCAAAACAGGGGCTAAGGAATAGTTGACAACTAGCAAAGGGTGAAGTGACAATGTGTGTCGGCAATGGATCAAAGGTTGATGTAGTCACAGTTGGGACGCTGCCACTTCATCTAACGTTAGGGTTGATAATAAACCTAAATAAATGTTATCTGGTGCCTGCGTTGAGCATGAACATTATATCTAGATCTTGTTTAATGTAAGATGGTTATTCATTTGCATCTGAGAACAATGGTTGTTCCGTTTATATGAATAATATGTTTTATGGTCATGCACTCAAGAAGAATGATTTATTTAATCTAAATCTTGATAGTAGTACACATATTCATAATGTGAATGCCAAAAAAATCAAGATGAATGATGATATAGCTGCATATATGTGGCATTGCCGTTTAGGTCATATTGGTGTTAAACGCATGAAGAAGCTCCATTGTGGTGGACCGCTGGAATCACTTGATTATGAATCATTTGAGATATGTGAACCATGCCTTATGGGCAAGATGACTAGAACCACGTTTTCCAGAAAAATGTAGTAAGCGACCGACTTATTGTAAATAATACATAAAGATGTATGTGGTCCAATGAGTGTGTCAGCACGCGGTGGATATCATTATTTTTGACTTTCACGGATTATTTGAGTAGATATGGGTATATTTACTTAATCAAACACAAATATGAAACATTTGAAAAGTTCAAAGAATTTCAGAGTGAAGTAGAAAATCATTGTAATAGAAAGATCAAATTTATATGATCCGATCGTGGAGGAGAGTATCTTAGTTACGAGTTTCGCACACACATGAGACAATGTGGAATTGTTTCACAACTCACTCATGTCGGAACACCACAGCGTAATGGTGTATTGGAACGTTGTAATTGAACTTTATTAGATATGGTACGATCTATGATGTCCCTTACTGATTTTCCACTTTCATTTTGGGGGCATGCACTAGAGATGCAGAAAGAGTTTCTCACAAAGGGTGTGAGTAGTAGGAAGGCAGAACTCGACGAGGTTACTGAACCTTCTCTTCCTGGAATGGTGAGTAGCGCAACATCAGAAGTTGTTCCAGTGTTGACTTCGCCAAGTGAAGAGGGAACTAATGATGAGAATCATGAAACTCGAAAGAGACCACTACCGAGCCTCGCAGGTCGGGCAGGATACATATAGCACATGAACTGTATGGTTGTCTAGTGTTGAATTTCATGATGGATGGAAGCGATGACCGTGTGACATATGAAGAAGCGATGATGATCCCAGATTCCAACAGACTTGAAGCCATGCAATCCGAGATGGTATCCATGTACAAAAACCAAGTTTGGACTTTGGTGGACTTACCTCACGAGCGCAAGGCCGTTGAGAACAAATGGATCTTCAAGAAGAAAACTGAAGCTAACGGTAATGTAACCATCTATAAAGCTTGACTTGTCGCGAAAGGGTTCTAAAAAATTCAAGGAGTTGACTACGATGAGACTTTCTCATCCGTAGTGATGCTAAATTCTGTTAGAATTATGTTAGCAATTGTTGCATTTTTTGATTATGAAATCTGGCAGAAGGATGCCAAAACGGTGTTCCTTAATGGAAACATTGAGGAAGAGTTGTATATGATGAAAACCAAATGTTTTGTAGATCCTAAGGATGCTAACAAGGTATGCAAACTTCAGCATTCCATTTATGAACTGAAGCAAGCATCCCGCAGTTGGAATCTCTGCTTTGATGAGGTGATCAAAGGTTTTGGATTTGTCCAAACTATTGGAGAAGCTTGTTTTTACAATAAAGTGACTGGGAGCTCTGTCTAATATTATATGTGGATGACAGTTTATTGATTAGAAATGACATAGATCTTTTGAAAAGCGTAAAGGATTACTTAAACAGTAAGTTTTCAATGAAGGACCTTGGTGAAACTGCCTATATTTTAGGCATCAAGATCTATAGAGATATGTCAAGACGCTAAATTGGGCTATCATAGAATACATACCTTGACAAGATTCTGAAAAAGTTCAAAATGGATGAAAGCAAGAAAGGGCTCCTACCTATGTTGCAAGGTACGACTTTGAGCAAGACTCATAGTCCAGCTACAACAGAAGATAGAGAAGTAATGGATAAGATCCCCTATGCCTCATCCATAGGCTCTATCATGTATGATATGTTGTGTACAAGCCCAGATGTGGCACACGTTGTTAGTTTGACTAGCAGGTACCAATATGATCCAGGTTTGGAACATTGGACGACGGTCAAGAATATATTTAAGTACTTAAGAAGAACTAAGGATATGTTTCTCATCTATGGCGGTGAAGAAGAGCTCGTCGCAAAGTGTTACATTGATGCTAGCTTGGACACTGGTCCGGGTGACTCTAAGTCGCAATCTAGATATGTATTTCTTATGAATGGAGCAGAAGTGAGTTGGAGGAGCTCCAAGCAACCCATGGTGGAAAGATCT
The DNA here is from genome assembly GCA_910589775.1 of Avena eriantha. NCBI lineage: Eukaryota > Viridiplantae > Streptophyta > Magnoliopsida > Poales > Poaceae > Avena > Avena eriantha. Next base: position 329,305,048 of record OU342741.1, on the reverse strand, counting down.
TCAATGGAGGTAGAATATATCTCTACTTCAGAAGCAGTGGCGGAAGCGGTTTGGATGAAGGAGTTCATTTTTGAATTGGGTGTGGTTCCAAGTGCTTTGGATCCAATGGTTATCTATTGTGACAACAATGGTGTCATAGCCAATGCTAAGGAACCAAGGTCTCACAAGAATTCCAAGCATATCAAGCGCCGATTCAACTCCATCTAGGAACATGTCCAAGATGGCGATGTAGAGATTTGCAAAGTAGACACATATCTAAACGTTGCGGACCCGTTTAATAAATCTCTCCTAAGGGCAAAACATGATCAGCACCAGAACTCTATGGGTGTTAGATTCATCACTATGTAAACTAGATTATTGACTCTAGTGCAAGTGGGAGACTCAAAGGAATATGCCCAAGAGGCAATAATAAATGGTTATTATATTAATCCAGGTTTATAATAGATGTTTATTTCTCATGCTATAATTGTGTTAATCGGAAATGTTAATACATGTGTATTTAATAAACAAATAAAGGTTCCTAGTAATGCCTCTCGTTACACTAGCTTGATGATTAATAGATGATCAAGGTTTCCTGATCATGAACATTGGATGTTGTTAATAACAAGGTCATGTCATCATAGAATGATGTGATGAGCATTCACCCATAGTAGGTTTAGCAATACGATCATGTCTTCAAAGTTTGTATTCCTATCTCACTCGAAGTAACACTAATCCTTAGACCATGAGATCACGTTAATCACTAACACTGGAAGAGTACTATGATTCCATCAAACGTCATACCGTAACAGGGTGATTATAAATATATTGTTCGGTACATGGAAAGTGTTCGTTGAGGCTTGTGGATCAAGAGTGGGATTGTCCAGCCCGATGACGGAGAGATATACTCAGGACCCTCTCGGTGATATCACATTGACATAGCTTGCAAGCACGTGATTGGATCACATAGAATGTTATATCATAGGAATGAGAAAAGAGTACTTGTCAGTAACAAGATCGAACTAGGTATGGATGATACCTAATGATAGAATTTCGGACAAGTAAAATATCGCGAGACAAAAGGAATTTGTTACTAAGAAAAAGGTTCACGCGATCACGAGTTCATCATTAAGTAAGTGGGAGTCGTTATGGATCTCTAAATCCTGCTAATGATTATTGATTGGAGATAGTAGTGATAATGTCCACCTAGTTCACGAACCGTAGGGTGACACACTTAAGGCTCGTCGACGCATTTGAGAGGATACAGTGCATAGAAGAAAATACTAGACATCACAGAAACTGTTTTGATAAAACTGCTAGAATAGTTTCGGTGTATCGAAATATTGCGACGGAATAAATTGTTAATGTGTTCATTAAATGAAGTGTTCATTAAGTTGAGTAGCATTAAACCAAGTGAATTAAAGTTCTTTAATGGAAATAACTTTGGTTTTTTAGTAGAAATTTAATGGGAGAAAATGGCCTTGATTATTTGTGAGTGGAGAGTCCACTAGTAATCGATAGGGAAGAGGTGGGGGCACGTACTTTGGACGCCGGACATGGGAAGGGGTTGCCCCCTACCCCTATAAAAGGAGGTGGTGGAGACCCTCCCCTCTCACACATTCCATTCCCTCTCATATGCCATTTGGTTGGCATCTTATTCCCCTTGCTAGTGGATCCATGATGTCTTCGCACTTCTATTATTGTAGACAGTTGTTGGGCCTCCAAGTGCAGAGGTTTGTAGAACAGCAACAAGTTTCCCTTAAGTGGATTACCCAAGGTATATCGAACTCAGGGAGGAAGTGGTCAAAGGTATCCCTCTCAATCAACCCTGCAATCAAGATACAAGAAGTCTCTTGTGGCCCCAACACACCCAATACACTTGTCAGGTGTATAGGTGCACTAGTTTGGCGAAGAGATAGTGAAATACAAGTGGTATGGATAATTATAAGTGGTAAAGGTGCTAGAAAAGAGCTTGATAGGTAGGAAGAGACTAAAGGCAATCTGAAATAAAGATGGAAGCAAGCAAACATGTAACAGATCTAGTTGCAAACGGTGATTCAATGCTTAGAAACAAGGCCTAGGGATCATACTTTCGCTAGTGAACACTCTCATATAAAAAACTTCTCTTCATGATACTACTCAGAACTACTCTCCGGTTGGACACTCTAATCCATGGTAGGGCTATAATAGCACTCCTCAAAGTCTGCATTCCCCATCTAGATAACCCCACATTTTCACCTTCAGCGTTAGATGGTTCCAACAAACACCACAATTTCATATAGACACCAAACTCCAAATATAACTCATAACAAGTATTTATGTAACCTTAGCCAAAGTCCCACATGGTGTGCACACTGTCAACTTCACACACGTGGGGATAAGTAGAGATTCATGAAAGCACTTGAGTAGTATAATAGATCTATAGATTACAAAGCTCATGATCTCAGTAAGATCATGCATAGAGAGACAGATGAACACATAGCTACTTGTAGAGCCCTTAGCCTCGAGGAAGAACTACTCCCTCATCATCATGGGAATTAGCAACGGCGATGGAGATGGTGGTGGAGATCCATGGAGATGGCTCCAGGGGCACTTCCCCGTCCCGGCAGGGTGCCGGAACAAAGACTATCTGTCCCCCGAATCTCTCCTTCGGTGGCGGCGGCGATGTGGAGGTTTTCGTGGCTTTCTCCTGGATTCCTTAGGGTTTTCTCATCGGGAGGCTTCTTATATGCGAAAAGGGAAGTCGATGGGGTGCCCGAGGCGGCTTCACCCCCCCCCCAGGTGCGGGCCAGGCCAGGGGTGTGGCCCCCTCGAGGCCCTTCTCTGTCTCGTGTTCTGGCTCTGTGTTCCCCTTGGTGAAATATTGACTTTGGCTTTTGTCCCGTCCAATTCCGAGAATATTCATTTTTTAGCTTTCCTAAAACCAAAAATAGCAGGAAACAGGCAACTAGCAGTGTGGCATCTTGTCAATAGGCTAGTTCTAGAAAATGTGTAAAAATACTCCAAAGTGTGGACAAAACATAAGAAAGTAGATATAAAACAAGCATGGAACATCAAAAATTATAGATACGTTTGCAACATATCAACATCCCCAAGCTTAACTCTTGCTCGTCCTCGAGTAGGTAAGTGATAAAAAGAACGAATAATTTTTGAGATGACATGCACCATCATAATCTTGATCAAAGTATTTGTAGAACATTGATAGATAGGATCATAGTACTTTAACATAGCGTGAAAGATATAGTTCTAACAATAAGACATAGTGACTATGCATGCAACATGAAAGGATACAAACAAAGATCATGAATAATAATGCATTGAAAGACGTTTGTTTGTTTCACATATAGAAAACATAGCTTAGTGGCATTCATCTTGTCCCTCATGGAGTAGGAAAACATAAATGCATAGGATACCTTCAAAGTTCATAAGGGTGACTAGATACAAATAGTTCAAGAACAAGCAATATCAAAGTTATGAATCAATCAACAAGTTTTGGACAATGCACATTAAACTAAGAATGGCCACTATGCTCTCTCAATAGGTGCATAAAGATATAAGATGGAGACTCGACATAAAAGTAAAAGAAAAGCCTTCATAGAAGGAAGCAGGGATTCAAGTCTCATAAAGGGCTTCCAAAAATTATGGTACTTATTAGCTTTTAGCTCTCATTGCCCCTATCATAAGCATCTTGAAGTGATTAAGGTTAAAGTGAACAAATTATGGAGTATATGCTTGACAAAGTATAAGTTGGCAATCTCATGTCCCTTGAATACGAGGGCCGCTCCTCATGCTACTCAAGTTTAGTTACCGGTAAGTTCTTGTCATAGTAAGTACATGTGTATCATAGAGAACCGCCAACAGGGTACCCCTTGCACATGATACAGGAGCTATCCCATAATAAAAATGACAAGGCAAGCAGACAATGAGCATCTCAGCAATCTTCTTATTTACCATGGGAAAATGGTGCTTTTTTCTATCTTTCCTCTTTTCTCATCCTTTTTTCCTCAATCTCTATCTCTTTTTTTATAAGAAGAATGCTTCATAGATTGCTCACTATGGTGATGCTACAAGTTTCCACCATGATTAGGCATGGGTTAGGCTAGCGGCCTAGGCGTTTCTCTAACACACATACATAACTCCATGGACTTACAAGCTCCCCTTTCATTTCACATTGACGACATCCATAAACGAAAGATCATGATATCAACTGGGTACAATGTACAAGTGCAATGTTGAAAGCATTCCCCATGACAGCATGGTTCTGCTAATCCCAACATATAAGTGCAAGCATATACAACATAGATGACACAATGGTTCAAGTTTATTAGGGCAAAGAAAAGTAAAGTGTGCCATCAAGTTCTTGAGAGCTTTAATAACTAATTTTCACATAACAAGTTTAATTCAGAAGGTAGATAAAAACATGAATATACTTGGAATAGCAAATGCTAATAGGTAGGTATGGTGGACTCTTTGGAATAACTTGGTTTTATTTGGAGTTGGATGGATGAGTCGAACTCATACTTGGTATGGAGGCTAGCAAAAGACTAGGAGCGACCAACTAAGAGAGAAATAATGGCCATAATCATGCAAAGCGACAAAACATCGTTAATTAAAGCATAAAGTGATATTACAAGTCAAAAACTAAATGATCATAGAGGCTATGGTGACTTGGTATAGTCTTAACATGGTGTGAGCATGCACCAAGTCAACCCAAATAAAGCATAAAAGGAGAATACCACAATATTATGCTTTTATATGCTAAAACAACGCATGATTCTTTCAAGGCACATTAAGCAATCTCAATTGTTGGTAACAAGTCATGCTACAGCAATAATCACTAAGCATAAAGTCAAAGCAATATCAAACATGACATGATAAAGTCTAAGTCACAGTCAAAACAAAACTCCTTTTGTACCACTTAAGTATGAAACTTCCTACTCTTTTCCAACACCAATCGAAAAGTAAAGCTAAACGCAGTGCTAGCAAAGGAGAACACTCGCAGAACAATAAGAGTGAAAACTAGAGTGTTCTAGGCAATGAATAACAGGGTGTGTCTCTCTCCAAAAGAAGTGTGTTGGGATCCAACCAACTTATTTAAGCAGACCAAACAAATGAAAACTAAAAACAAAGACGCTCCAAGAACAACACAATTGTGCATGAAACAATAAAAATGAAGTCTTTGGAAGAAACCTGAGATTTTTATTGATGAAGAAGGGGATGCCTTGGGCATCCCCAAGCTTTGACGCTTGTACTTCTTGAATATTTCTTGGGGTGACATGGGTGGCATCCCCAAGCTTGACTTTTGTCCATCCTTCATCTTATCACATTAGTCTTCCCTACACTTTAAAATTTCCTTCATACAAAACTTCACACAATCTTCATTACCAACATTAGTGTACTTAAGATAATAAGTCTTTGGGTTCAGTTTCAACACAAGTAAAACTTCCATTAAAACACAAGCTAATGTAGCACTTCCTTTTAAAAGTTCATATGATCAAAGAGAACTCAAAGAGAAAGAGATTAAGAGGCAAATGCAAATAATGGCAGAAATCTGTCAAAACAGACTAGCAGGTAAAAACCAATTTTTTCGAAAACCTTCGGTTGCTCAAAGAGAAAAGTGTTAATCTAATTAAAGTTAGATAACAACCTAGAGCAGAAGCACAAACAATTACAGCTCAATCCGACATACACAGATTTTTCACGAATTTTTACAACAAAGCACAAAAATCTGTTTCGGGACATCAACTTTCCCAAGCCTTATTACTCTCTTATTAGAGGTTATTCTTGGCACAAAAACCACACAAAAATGATAAGGAGAGGTTATTACTGAAGCAATAACTTCCAAGACTCAACAAAAGATTCCTAAAGAAATTTGGGTTATCTCCCAATAAGTGCTTTTCTTTAACGCCTTTGAGCTAGGATGATAATTTCAATGATGCTTACATAAGAAATATGAATTTAGGGTAAAAGAGAGCATCAAGAAGAAAATATAAAAAACATTTAAGTCTAACCCACTTCCTATGAAAAATAATCTTGTAAATAAACAAATCATGAAACCACAAAGCAACAAGCATAGGAAAACAAAACAAATGCAACTTCAAATTTTCAACATAAAGAGGGGAAACTTAATACTATTGAGAACATAAAACCATGTTTACCTATCTCATAATAACTTTCAGTAGCATCATGAATAAAATTAACAATATAACTATCACATAAAACATTCTTATCATGAGCCACATGCATAAAAGAATTAATACTCTCCACATAAACATAGTCATTCTTATTAATTGTAGTGGGAGAAAATTCAACAAAATAGCTATCATTATTATTCTCATCACCATAATCATCAAATATAGGAGGCATTGTAATCATAGTTAATTTTCTCCTCAATAGTTGGTGGACTGAAAATATCATACTCATCATTGTAATCATCATATATCGGAGGTATAGTATCATCAAAGTAAATTTTCTCCTGCGTGCTTGGGGGACTAAAAATATCATGCTCATCAAAACAAGCTTCCCCAAGCTTAGACTTTTCCATTGTTGGGCCACGCAGAGAAAAACAAAACTTTTCATACGCGGTGATCCCAAGATCTAGCTGAGGTAGTAGGCCATGAGAATTACCACTAGACACGCGGTTGCGGAATCGATGAAGCATGTCGCTTGATGCAATGCAGTCCTCACGATCCATTCTAATCCACGATCGTCGAAGTGCTGAACGTACATCACCTCTGCCAGTATCCACACGTACGAGGAGGAGCGCCGGCGATGGACTGCTAGGTCCGGTACGGCGGCGACAGGACTGGACTGGAGCTAGGGTTTTCAACACATGGAGTGACCTAACTGTGTGCTCTAAGCACCTGTGCCCTAGCTTATATAGGGAGTGCAAGTGGGCTCCACCCACTTGTGGCCCATTCACTAAAAGGGCTATATTAGTCACTGCGAGTCCAACCCACTGACTCTGTCCTTTTCTCTTTTGGGTCCAACCCAAATACGCTCCCGCTCTTAAGTGTGTGACCTGACAGGCTCACGGTGACCCGGACACGATCTGAGTCTCACTCGTGACCAATAAGTTGGTAGTGGCTCCTAGCATAACGTGCCAACTCCCAAGTACCAAAGAGTCATGACGACATACCTTCCAATGCGACTTTCGTCTGAGTCCCTTTTGCCTCACGATATACCTTGTCGAACTATAGGCGAATGATCGTCATCCCTTAAATAGTCCGACTCTATTTCTCGATCCGAGATAAGTGATTCATCCGACTAACTCTTAGTCGGTCGCCTTGGTTAACACTTAACCGAGTCACGCATGGCCATGCTTTCCGAATCATATCTTCTGAGAGGGCCCAGAGAATATCTCTCCAGAAGGAGGGGCAAAATCCCGTCTTGGTTATTCACATCACGCAGCTTGATTCTCAGTCGACCCAAACTCCGCCTTTATAACTGCCCAGTGACGGAACAGCGTTTGACAGAACCTAAGTCGGTGACCCTCAACTCGGACTGCGCAATAACCTCAGGTCTAAGGATTACATTGATTGAGACATGCAAATGACGACTTGTTCATTGCATCTCAATATGGGTCAGTCCGACTCGCTAAACTCTTTAGTCGAATCCGTGTAAGTTGGAATAGCATCTCCATGCCCATGACAAGTGGAACCGAGTCATCTGCCGACTTTCACATTGGTCTAAGTTGTGTGTCCAACACAACCTCAATGACCAAGGACATTGAGTATAAACAACATGAATATATAGTTCCACAATCGAATCACATATTCAATGATATATATCAGTAGTTCATACATGGACAATAACTTTATGAATACATTGGAAATAACATCATACATGATTGCCTCTAGGGCATATTCCCAATAGTCTCCCACTTTCACTAGAGTCAATCATCCGACATCACATGTCTAGGCATCTAATGCCCATAGCTCTCAGGTGCGCTTTATGCTTCGGCTGTGGAAGTGGATTTGTCAATGGATCCGCAATGTTTGCATCCATGTGTACCTTGCATAACTTGATATCACCTTGATCCACGAATTGGCGAATAAGGTGGTACCGCATGAGTATATGTTTGTTCTTCTGGTGTTGTCTAGGTTCCTTGGCTTGTGCGATAGCACCATTTTTGTCACAATACACATCTAACGGATTGGACGAGCCCTGAACCACACCAAGATCCATGAGGAAATTACTCATCCAAACGGCTTCCTTGCGACTGAGAATCATCCGAGTCAGTGAGATAACTCGCATCCGTGTAACCCCTTACACTAAGTTCATCCTCACCTCCATAAACCAGGAACATATCGTTAGTTCTTCTCAAGTACTTGAGGATATTTTTAGCCGCTTCCTAGTGGATTTCTCCAGGGTCAGCCTGGTACCTGCTCACAACACTTAGAGCATAGGAAACATCCGGCCTAGTACAAATCATAGAATACATGATGGATCCGACTGCAGAAGCATACGGAATTGCACTCATCCGACTTTGCTCATCAGTTGTCGAAGGACACTGAGTCTTGCTAAGTTTTACACCATGGGACACCGGTAAGAACCCCTTCTTAGACGATTCCATGTTGAACTTCTTCAACACTTTGTCCAAATATGTACTCTGACTCAATCCAATGAGCCGCCTTGATCTATCTCTATAGATCCGGATTCCTAGTATGTAAGTCCCCTCACCCAAGTATTTCATCGAAAAACTATTTTCCAATGATTGCTTGGTCTCTTGCAACATCTGGACATCATTTCCAATCAGTAATATGGCATCCACATATAAGATCAGAAAGTTTACTTTGCTCCCACTAAACTTCTTGTATAAACAAGAGTCATGATCACTCTTGATGAAGCCAAACGATTTGACTACCTCATCAAAGCGAATGTTCCAACTCTGAGATGCTTGCTTCAACCCATAAATGGATTTCCGAAGTTTGCATACCTTGTCAGCATTAGCCGGATCGACAAAACCCTCGGGCTGTATCATATACATGTCCTCGGTTAAATTTCCATTAAGGAAAGCCGTCTTGACATCCATCTGCCAAATCTCATAGTCGAAATAGGCAGCTATAGCTAACATGATCCGAACTGATTTAAGCATCGGTACGAGTGAGAAAGTCTCATCGTAGTCAACTCCTTGAACTTGTCGGAACCCCTTTGCGACAAGCCGTGCCTTATAGATAGAAACATTTCCATCCATATCAGTTTTCCTCTTAAAGACCCATTTGCACTTGACAGGTCTTGCACCGTCTGGCAAATCAACCAAGTTCCAAACTTGATTTTCATCCATGGACATTAACTCGGATCTCATGGCTCCAAGCCATGACTTAGAATCAGAACCTACCATCGCTTCTGAATAAGTTGCCGGCTCATCACTGTCTCACAGTAACACATCACGAACACTTCGCAATCTGGCCGATCTTCGCAGTGTCGGTGCTGTTTCCGGCTTAGGTATCACGACCAGCTCAACCTCCAAGGCTTTTGCCGACTCACTACAGGCCGGTACCTCTCGAATTTCTTCAAGTTGCACCGTGCTCCCACTAACTCCCCGACTGAGAAACTCTTTCTCAAGGAACACACCGTTCCAAGCGACAAACACTTTGCCCTCTTCTCGGTTGTAGAAGTAGTAACCCAAGGTTTCCCTCGGATATCCTTTGAAAGTACACTTATCCGACTTAGCTGTAAGCTTGTCCGACTGAAGTCGCTTGACAAAAGCTTCACAACCCCAAATCTTAAGAAAAGACAAACTCGGCTTCTTGCCAGTCCACATCTCATGCGGGGTCTTCTCTACCGACTTTGATGGTACTCTGTTTAGTGTGAATGCTGCAGTTTCTAGACAATAACCCCAAAATGATAAAGGCAGATCTGTCCGACTCATCATTTATCGTACCATGTCTAACAAGGTCCGATTTCTCCTTTCTGACACACCGTTTCTCTGCGGCGTTCCTAGAGGAGTGATTTGGGGAACTATTCCACAACTCTTCAGATGGTCATCAAACTCATGGCTCATGTACTCGCCTCCTCGGTCTGACCGAGGAAACTTTATTTTCTTGCCGAGTTGATTCTGTACCTCATTCTGGAATTCCTTGAACTTTTCAAAGGCATCCGACTTATGTTTCATCAAGTAGATATATCCATACCTACTCAAATCATCAGTGAAGGTAATGAAGTACTCATAACCACCTCTGGCTGTCATGCTCATTGGGCCACATACATCACTATGTACTAGTCCCAATAAGTCAGACACCCTTTCACAACTCTTTGCAAAAGGTGTCTTGGTCATCTTGCCAAGTAGGCAGGATTCACATGTCTCGAATGACTCCAAGTCGAACGAAGTTAGGAGTCCATCATCATGGAGCTTCTTCATGCGTTTCCAGCTTATATGACCAAGCCGACAATGCCAAAAGTAAGTCATATTCAGATCATTTGGTTTCAACCTTTTCACATTTATGTTATAGACAAATTCACCTTCAAGATTCAAAATAAATAACCCGTCCTGGACGGGTGCAAAGCCGTGAAACATATTATTCAAATATAAAGAACAACCATTATTCTTAATATTCGACTCATAGCCTTGCCTCATCAAACATGAGGCAGAAATAATGTTTCGACTAAGCACTGGAACATAATAACAATTATTCAGCTCCATTAAGAATCTAGAAGGTAAATGAAGTTGCATTGTGCCGACTTCCAAAGCAACGACTCTCACTTTGTTGCCGACTCGAATGTCAACCTCGCCTCTCGCCACGCTCCTAGTTATTACCAGTCCCTGCAACGAGTTGCACATGTGAATAACTGATCCGGTATCATATACCCAAGAACTACCAGGTGCATCGGCAAGATAAATGTCTATAACATTGCAAACAAGCATACCTGAGTCGGAAGTCACACCTCCACTCTTGGCTTTATCAGCCAGATACTTGCTGCAATTCCTCTTCCAGTGGCCATCCGCCTTGAAGTAGAAGCAAGTGGATCCAGCTGCAGGAGATGGCTTAGTCCATGTGGAAGCGCTTTGGACCAGGTCCTCAGCCTTACCTCCCGACTTAGCCTTCTTCTTCTTAGTCCAAGAACTCTTCTTGAATTTAGCCTTATTATGTACCATCAACACTTGACTGGCACCTTTCTTGAGATCCGCCTCAGCCTGCTTGAGCATCCCATGTAATTCAGTGAGCTTCTTATCCATACCATGCATGTGGTAGTTCGATATGAACTGACCATACGCACTAGGAAGAGAGTTCAGAACTATGTCCGTAGCGAACTCTTCGCTAATGGGATAGCCAAGCCTTTCTACAGACTGCACGTAACCAACCATCTTGATCACATGTGGACTCAGTGGATCGCCATCCTTAAGCTTGTAGCTCAACAAGGCCTGAGAGACTTGATACCTCTTAGTCTTTGCTTGAGCCTAGAACATACTTTTGAGGCTTTCGATCATATCGTAGGCCTCAACATTCTCGAACTGCTGCTGCAAGTCCGGTTCCATGTGAGCAAGCATAAGACAGCTAATCTCCGTGGATTCATCACAAATTCGACGGTAGGCATTGGTGGCTGCGACAGTCGCATTCTCATTCGGCTCATCTGGAAGTGGGTTGTCTAGGACATGGTCCCTCTTTTCTTGCTTGAGAACAATTCTCAGATTACGATACCAGTTGGTGAAGTTAGTTCCATTTAGCTTATCTTTCTCTAAGATGGTTCTCAATGAAATACTGGAAATCTGAGGAAGACTGCTAGGTGCCATTAATCTACAATAGAAAATATGCAAAACACTTAAGACATGTATCCATAAAGAGCAAGCATATTAAACATTTTATTATTTATGCTCCCACTAGAACCAACACCCCTCCGATGGTTACTTAGTGATTCAGGATCCTAAATAAGCAAGTCAACTAGTGAGCTTTAGCATCAGTGCTAGCCGTCAAGTGATATAGGTAGACAACTCCTTGTCAATCATATCTCATACGACTCCTATTGGATGGGTGGCATCACATGCCCCGGCTACCATCTGACTTTTCCCCAAGTCCCATAACCGTTGTGATAGACCCGTCTAGATTACCGAGTGCTTCCGCTGTAAGAGTCCGACTCGAACCCACCTAGTCAGAAAGAATTGATAGTACCTCAATTTTATGAGCCCACTACCAAAAATGTCTGACTTGTGATGGTGCAGCACTGGCGGGGAAACTGACTAGACCTTCTTTGAGGGATTACTTTCTACCAACTATCTAATAGAAGTAAAACAGAGACATAACAACAACACAAAATAAAGCAATTATAATGTGAAATGGTATGGCTCTCTTCATGGTGATCTCCGTCTCCACAAAACCTGTAATCCGACTCGTGTCAACTCTTGTCACGTGCCGTCTTACTCCATGTAGCCGACTTGTACATCGACTTACATGCCATCCGGGTTCTCCAAACAGCTACACTAGCTAGTAATGTAAATTACATAGAGAATCTGACACGCAGTTCATTATACAATAAAATGACATCACCTAGGCTCCAGCCGGCTGACAAAAACCGTGATACGCAGATCACGTATGGATTACACACATCACATGCACATAAGCCATACCATTCACAACATCATCCTGCAAAAACAAGTTATGCATAGATACGATATCTACCGGCGTTGTGAAACTCGCAATGACATCTAAGGCGCTACGACAGGGCGAAGCCGGCGGCCCCGAACATGGATTTTTCTGAAAAACGCAGATCTCATCTGCATTCCGGACATGGATTTTGTCATTAGATAAAACAATTTTACCCAAATCTGATCCGGACTCTGATTCGATCAAACTCTTTGATCTTCGATCACCGCATCTGGGTTTACGTGTCACAGTCTACCCCGATGGCGGAAGCCGACCGGTAGGGGTATGTCGTTCCACGACCTTAGCAGTTAGATCACGGAAACCAGATCATCCATTCCCCCGAGTACAGTTGATCCAATCAACTTTGTACAAAACCGATCTATCTCATAGATCGACCACCAAAACTGCAATTAGATCCAATCTAACGCCAACCTCATATCACATATGCACAATCTCGAGCCTAAAATCAGAAGCTAATGCTCTGATACCACTGTTGGGCCACGCAGAGAAAAACAAATCTTTTCCTACGCGGTGATCCCAAGATCTGCTGAGGTAGTAGGCCACCAGAATTACCACTAGACGCGCAGTTGCGGAATCGATGAAGCACGTTGCTTGATGCAGTGCAGTCCTCATGATCTGTTCCGATCCACGATCGTCGAAGTGCTGAACGTATAGAACCTTCGCCAGTATCCACACGTACGAGGAGGACCACCGGCGATGGACTGCTAGGTCTGGTACGGCGGCGACAGGACTAGACTGGAGCTAGGGTTTCCAACACATGGAGTGACCTAACCGTGTGCTCTAAGCACCTGCGCCCCAGCTTATATAGGGAGTAAAAGTGGGCTCCACTCAGTTATGGCCCATTCACTAAAAGGCCTATATTAGTCACTACGAGTCCAACTCACTGACTCTGTCCGTTTCCCTTTTGGGTCCAACCCAAATACGCTCCCGCTCTTAAGTGTGTGACCCGACAGGCTCATAGTGACCCGGACACGATCCGAGTCTCACTCGTGACCGATAAGTTGGTAGCAGCTCCTAGCAGAACGTGCCAACTCCCAAGTACCAAAGAGTCATGACGACATACCTTCCAATGCGACGTTCGTCTGAGTCCCTTTTTCCTCACGATATACCTTGTCGAACTATAGGCGAATGATCGTCATCCCTTAAATAGTCTGAATCTCTTTCTCGATCCGAGATAAGTGATTCATCCGACTAACTCTTAGTCGATCGCCTCGGTTAACACTTAACCGAGTCACGCATGGCCATGCTTTCCGAATCATATCTTCCGAGAGGGCCCAGAGAATATCTCTCCAGATGGAGGGGCAAAATCCCGTCTTGGTTATTCACATCACGCAGCTTGATTCTCAGTCGACCCGAACTCCGCCTTTATAACTGCCCAGTGACGGAACAGCGTTTGACAGAACCTAAGTCGGTGACCCTCAACTCAGACTGCGCAATAACCTCAGGTCTAAGGATTACATTGATTGAGACATGCAAATGACGACTTGTTCGTTGCATCTCAATATGGGTCAGTCCGACTCGCTAAACTCTTTAGTTGAATCTGTGTAAGTCGGAATAGCATCTCCATGCCCATGACAAATGGAACCGAGTCATCTGCCGACTTTCACATTGGTCTAACTTGTGTGTCCAACACAACCTCAATGACCAATGACAATTAGTATAAACAACATGAATATATAGTTCCTCAATCGAATCACATATTCAATGATATATATCAGTAGTTCATACATGGACAATAACTTTATGAATACATTGGAAATAACATCATACATTATTGCCTCTAGGGCAGATTCCCAACATCCATAGCATTAGCGATAATGGTGTTCAAAGAATTCATACTAATAACATTGCTATTAGCATGCAAATAAAGTTCCGTAAGTTTTTTAATTTTCTCTTCAAACACTTCATGTCCTAACTCAAGATAAATACTATAAAGCTCTCTAATTTTGTTGTTGTTTTCCATTGGGCCTAACTAGTGAAAATACAAACAAAAAATGAAAAGATATAATTGCAGAATCTAAAGGAAATAACTTAGAGCACTCACACACCAGCTACAGTACTAGAAGATAGCTTAGTAGCCAGAGGATGTGAGTACATTTTACCTTACCTCCCCCGCAACGACGCCACAAAATAGCTTGATGTCTACGCACTTCTATTCTTGTAGACAGTTGTTGGGCCTCCAAGTGCAGAGGTTTGTAGAATAGTAGCAAGTTTCCATTAAGTGGATTACCCAAGGTTTATCGAACTCAGGGAGGAAGTGGTCAAAGGTATCCCTCTCAAGCAACCCTGAAATCAAGATACAAGAAGTGTCTTGTGTCCCCAACACACCCAATACACTTGTCAGGTGTATAGGTGCACTAGTTCAGCGAAGAGATAGTGAAATACAAGTGGTATCGATAATTATAAGTGGTAACAGTGCCAGAAAAGAGCTTGACGGTTAGGAAGAGAGTAAAAATCTGAAATAAAGATGGAAGAAAGAAAACATGTAACAGATCTAGTTGCAAATGGTGTTTCAATGCTTAGAAACAAGGCCTAGGGATCATACTTTCGCTAGTGAACACTCTCATATAAAAATCTTCTCTTCATGATACTACTCTGAACTACTCTCCGGTTGGACACTCTAATCCATTGTAGGGCTATAACAGCACTCCTCAAAGTCCACATTCCCCATCTAGATAACCCCACACTGTCACCTTAAGCGCTAGATGGTTCCAACAAACACCACAATTTCATAGAGACATCCAACTCCAAATATAACTCATAACAAGTATTTATGTAACCTTAGCCAAAGTGCCACACGGTGTGCACACTATCAACTTCACACACATGGGGATAAGCAGAGATTCATTAAAGCACTTGAGTAGCAGAATAGATCTATAGATTACAAAGCTCATGATCTCAATACGATCATGCATAGAGAGAGAGATGAACACATAGATACTTGTAGAGCCCTTAGCCTCGAGGAAGAAATACTCCCTCATCATCATGGTAATAAACAACGGCGATGGAGATGGTGGTGGAGATCAATGGAGATGGCTCCGGGGGCACTTCCCCGTCCCGGCAGGGTGCTGAAATAGAGATTTTCTGTCCCCCGAATCTCCCCTTTGGTGGCAGCGGTGTTGTGGAGGTTTTCGTGGCTTTCTCCCGGATTCCTTAGGGTTTTCTCATCGGGAGGCTTCTTATAGGCAAAAAGGGAGGCCGAGGGGGTGCCCGAGGCGGCTGCACCCCTAGACGCGGGCTAGGCCAAGCTACGCGGCCAAGGGGTGTGCACATCTCGAGGTCCTTCTCCTTCTCGTCTTCTGGCTCAGTGTTTTCCTCGGTGAAATATTGACTTTGGCTTTTGTCCCGTCCAATTCTGAGAATATTCATTTTTAGCTTTTTCTAAAACCAAAAATAGCAGAAAACATGCAACTGGCATTATGGCATCTTGTCAATAGGTTAGATCTAGAAAATGTGTGAAAATAGTCCAAAGTGTTGACAAAACATAAGAAAGTAGATATAAAACAAGCATGGAACATCAAAAATTATAGATACGTTTGAAACATATCAATCCACTCTCATGAGTACGGTGCTTAGGCGAAGCCCTACTCAAGATCTTCTCCACCACCACCACCGTGTCATAGTGTTGCTGGAGTCACTACAAGAGAAAAGAGTTTTTGTGACAAATCACTTTCGTCACCGAAAATGCCATTTCCGTCACTAAGTACTCCCTCGTGACGAAAACCTGGCGTCACTAGGGTCGTCACAGAAGCTCCGTCACAGATTCTTTTATAGTGACGAAATACAAATTTTCGTCATGAAGGATTGAGCTTCGGTGACAGTCCTTACGGCGTCACCTAAGATAGGTTATCCGTGACAGACCTTCTATGTCACCTAAAATAGGGAAATCTGTCACCGTTTAGCATATTCATTGACGAAATATGCCGTCACGGAAGATTTATGGTGTCACGAGGATTCTGGTAGGTGGGACCTGCAATGCTGACGTGGCAGCTGGCAGGTGGGTCCCACCATGATGACGTGGCATCTGATAGGTGGGTCCGATGATGCTGACATGGCAGCTGGCAGGTGGGTCCGACGATGATGACGTGGCAGTTGGCAGGTGGGTCTGACGATGCTGACGTGGCAGCTGGCAGGTGGGTCCGACGATGCTGACGTGGCAGCTGGCAGGTGGGACCTGCAATGCTGACGTGGTAGCTGGCAGGTGGGTCCCACCATGATAACGTGGCATCTGACAGGTGGGTCCGACGATGCTAACGTGGCAGCTGGCAGGTGGGTCCGACGATGATGACGTGGCAGCTGGCAGGTGGGTCCGACGATGCTGACGTGGCAGCTGGCAGGTGGGTCCGACGATGCTGACGTGGCAGCTGGCAGGTGGGTCCGACGATGATGACGTGGCAGCTGGCAGGTGGATCCCACCATGATGACGTGGCATCTGACAGGTGGGGCTAATGCGATGACGTGTCACCTTTGTGTGGGGCCTGCGGGGATGACGTGGCAGCTGGCAGGTGGGTCCAACGACGCTGACGTGGCAGCATGTAGGTGGGGCTGTCAACGATGACGTGGCGTCTGCATGTGGGGCCCGTGATGATGACGTGTCATTTTTTGGGCCGGCCCATTCGGAACTGCCTTGTGGGCCGGGCGGAATGTGACGCCTTCACCAATTTTTTTGCACGGACAATTTTGATTAAAAATTGAAATTCCACGCAAATTACGAAACAAAATTAAATGGAAGAAAATATTTGAATGGCAGAAAATTTATAAATATGAATTGTATCACACGCAAACTTTAAAATTCTGGTACTGAAACTGCTGTATCAAACTCGAATGACTAAAGGAATAAAAAAACAATGTTTCGGCCCACCCGGCCCATTAGCGCGCAGAGATTTTTGGCCTAAGTCACGGGGACTGGGACTGGGAGTTCTGCGACATCCTCAACAGGTAACTAAGCATGCCATCCATTTCCTTCTGCCTCTTCTCAAATGCCAGACGATTCGCTTCGCTGGACTTTTTCACTTCTTCAAGTTCATCATCCTGCTTCTTTCTCATCTCTTCAAATCTCCTTTCCTGCTCTTGCATCCGTTCCTCCATCTCGCGTTGAACCCTTTCAGCTGCATTCAACGAATCTTGCTCCTGACTTGATAACTTTTCTTCTAAATCACGGATGCGCCCAGCTGAGACGCTAGACCTCTTGGAAGCAGATGAAACTCCAATGTTGGAAAGGAAAGTAATTGATCTTGAATTGTCCTGGTCTCTCAGGACTTCTTCAACAATCTCCAGATCAGTTTTGGGAATCCAATCTTCTGGGTGTGGTCCCATTTTCTAAAGCACCATCTCAGTCTACAATAGGATAAAAAAATTCCAGAGTTAGAAGAAATCAAATAATTAGACAAACTAATGAGAAATGCGTAGCACATAAAATAATTTACTTACATAAGCTTCTGCTGATTTCTGGGACATCATACCATCCTTGTTAGTGTGGCTTGCTTTAAAGAAAGCAATCAGGGAGGTATCGACGTCCTCGGTCTTCTGAGATTTCTACAAGAATTATGACACGATGAATTATAAGTGTGTATGGCATGTTCACAAAAAGAAGTAGGTGTTGCATCTGAAGAGTTCGAATACTCACAAGTGCATGGTAATGTGCAACAAAGCTTCTTGAGCCAGTGGTGTGTTTCTTCGTCACAGCATCTCTGTTCTTCTTGTTACTCTCGCAGATTGCCTATGTACAGATGCATGAATTTAGTATTCCATAGTACAGTAGTATGTCTGCGATAGATGTAGCTGAAACAACAGGAATCGTGTACCTTGTAGTGCTCATCATGCCATATATCAAGAAGCTCTGCCCAGCTTTCCTCGTCTACCTCTTTTGGTTTCAACAATAAAGCTTGCTCGCGGGTTAGATCTTTAACTTCTTTTCAATAGACCTTTTTCAGCCTCCAACGTTGTTGGCGAATACCTTTCTGTAAAATGTCGGTGCAAATGTCTTTGCCAAGGTCACCACTGCTATCCATTGCAAATTTTCCCTACAGATAACATGGAACACAAATTCATATCAGCATCGAATGACAGAATTGTTAAAAAATCATCCACCAATGAGACATTTTATATGGAAAATGAATAAGAGGTTAACAGACTTACAGTTATAGACTTAATGGTTTCCGGAATAGTATCTTTCAGACGACCTTCCTTGTCACCATACTGCTTCCAGTGGGTTGCCAGTGGCATCTTGCTGCGTATGTGAATGCCACACTCTGAACTCAGTTTTGCTGCTTGCACAGGATTAGTGGGTCTCCTCATGCCAGGAGTGAAGTTGATCTGCATCTTAGCCCCTCCATTCCTTCTAGACCACTCGTGTACCCCATGCCCCATAGTAGGTTTGCGTACATTACGCTTCTCCTTTAGAGCACCCGTGTCTACAATTGCAACTGAAACCAGTGACAAAACGAGAGTCAAGACTTCAATTGAAAATTTTGCAACTAAACCAGTGAATAAATTGTAAGACGTGCTGTCAATACCTTCTCGTTCGTTGCGAACAAGTACATTCTCCTCAGGTGAGTTGCTGCCTCTAGAGGTTTGAATTAGCATGGGCGAGGATTCATTTCCATTAGTACCCCCTTCCCCTGCTTTCTGGGTAGGGGTCTCTGTTTCACCATCATCTTGAGTATCTGCATTTGCTGATGACCTTGTTACAACATTTGGAGGCACAAAGGTTTTTGAGCGCTTCTGCTTCTTTTCTTTTGTAGAACCTTCCGTCACCTGCATTTTAATAGATCAAGCCATAAATATTAAAGCAATCTGTACATATCCTACATGTGAAGGCAGGAGAATGCTGCATTTCTTCACCTTAGAGGAAGATTTAACAACATCATGGTCCTCTTCATCCGAAACAAACACATCATCATTAGTGGGCTCGTCGGCAGGATCAGGTTCATAATTAGGGTCCTCGGTGATATCCTTCTCCTGCGGCTGTGCCTCTTTCCGTGTTGTCACTGCCACCGGTTTCTTAGCAGTACCAAACACAAATTCTTAGCAGTACCAAACACAAATTCACGCGCCACCGGTTTCCAACATTGGCTTGCCATGTTCAATAGCATTCTACTTCAGTGCTTCAGACATACGAGACACGTTCTCATCCATCACTTGTTTCCTAACATTTTCATATGCGTCTGTTGTTTTGACTTGAGTAACTAAAAACAATCAAGCAAAGGCAAGTCATGATCATACTCATTAGTACAAACAGAGTAGACAAGATCATTAAAGCAAAAATTATGTGACCCATACTATAAAATTAACATGCTAAGAACACATTATTCTATTGCCTCCAAATCTCGTATCGTCATTCAGTTACCTGTCTAAACCCTACTGTCAACAAGTTCTGTTAAGTGTCAGGTTCAGTGTATTAGGTATCAAGTTGTTCAGTTGCGTCAGTTAAGACACCAAGCAGCAGGGTTTATCCAGCAAGTTGTGCCCTATTACCTGAACCATTATGTAGGAACAGAAACCTAAATCTAACACATAGTTATAAGATCGGATCATAGGGTGTCATGCTCAACACATTCATGGAATCTGGAACAATGATCTATGAAATTAAAACCCAAGACAAGCACATTGTCAAAGGATTCAGATCATAGGGTGTCACGTTCAACACGTGCTAGGCATCTCGAACCATGTCTATGATCTAAAACCTAGATCTTGCACATAAGCTGGGGCATCTTGAACAACGATCTACACATGTTGATCTACTAGAACTCATGCTCGACTGATCTAGAAAGAGGCATAGACCTAGGGAGGCAGAAAAATGACCTGGGCATTTACGCTTTTGCTTCGGTGTCGGTGGTAGCACATTCCGGCGTGGTGTGCCGCTTCGAAGACTGCCAGACATGTCGCGTGCCGTAGAGGGGAAATCCGCCGGCAACCAACGCCTTGCTTGACGGATCTGGGGTCGAGGAAAGTGGCGATGGGGTTCTAGGTGGGCGGTGAACAAGGAACGGAATTAGGGGATGGGTATGCGGAAGGTGGGGGCACGCCGTTTTTAAAGTGTCGTGGGGGCGGCAAATTGTTAGCGCCAAAATGGGTGGGCGGGTGAAAAACAAAAGAGGTGGGAACGAAATTTTTCGGTACAAAAGTGGAGGGAACGAAAACCATTCATTGTAAATTTGATTGGAAAAAACAGAGAGAACGGAACGGGAGGTTTACAAGCAGGGATTATCTCTAATTACATATTGTAATTAAATAAATCTTAACACATGCAACGGTTTAGGTTTTGCCACTACTTAGACCTCCCGTGCGGAATTTGTAATATGGTTTACAAGCCGGGATTATCTCTAATTCATTGTACTATAAATTTATTTGGCCATGAACCATATTAAATTATTTGAATAAGTCATTTGTTTATATATGAAAAGGAAAAAAAATATGTTCATTCACGTACAATAGTTGGATTACTGAGCAAACAATACCATTAGTTTCCTTCATTCCACAACTCCAACTTGAAAGCTGAAGCACAATATCACTTAAACAAGTAAACCTCATTGATTCGAAAAACAAACAGAAGAGCCGAATTATTTCACATATTAGATATGTAGCCAGCAAATTTTTCTAACATCCACCAAAAGGTAGGTGATCTCATTAGACTTTACACCCAGAAACTCAGCAAATAGTTTTGCAACTAGGAACTGGGGCGGATCTGCTTGGTCACACCCTGATGCACATGCAACAGGGTAGAAAAAGCATTTTTCGTCTTACATATTAGACTTAAGCATAGTGTATCAGGAAAACTTAAACAGAGTGCATCAGGGTAAGTTTAATCCTAGATTCTCTTCCTAGTCTAGGAAGAGGCAGACATGGAAATCTAATAGGATCAGGACATGGTCTAGACGTCCGTACTAGCCCTCTGACATCTCCTCCTCCTTGACGGGCATGGTCTGCGTGTCCCTGTCACCGCCACTGCCATCATCGTCGCTGGTGGCATACTCTCAGGGGGAGAGCCTACCGCCATAGATTGTGACGACCAGCTCCCTGTTGCCAGCATAGTAGTCGAACGCCAGGATGTTGCCTAGCGAAATAGTGTAGCACTTGACGAACTTGGGCCAGCCCCTGCGGAGGTACAAGCGGCCGTCTCGATGATCGAAATACATCTCCAAATCGAAGGTCAGCCTGTTGTTACGCTCCCGGACGCGCACAGTGTTGGGCTGGTCGCCCCTGATGTAATCTTTGAAAGCATGGCAGAGGGAGAGCGTGTCCCACTTGTCCTCGTGAAGGATGCGGATGAACATAAAGTCGGGGTTCGGATACAGCGACAGATGGGGTGGTGGAGACGGTGATGGCGACGGCGATGGTGACGGCGACGGTAACGGCGATGGCGATGGCGACAGAGAAGTGGCCCTGCCCTTGCCGCTGCCCCTGCCCGTACGACGGCGCCTCTTCTTAACAACGCGCGTTGCCGGCGTACGCGTCTGTCCTTCACGTCCCCTGCCCGCCGTCGCCTTGGCATCCCTGAGCATGGACACCGGCGTAGGCGACAAATCATTTATTCTTCTCAATATGAAGACGAGACCCTCTTGGTTACGCCACCCTTCTGAATGCGCTTTCTTCGAGTATATGAGAACAGCTTGTCCCTCTTCTAGATCTGTGCTCTGTACGAAACACTTCCACCCATCTGGATCGAAGAAGAGGCGATCATCCTTTTTCTATCTTGAAGTCGATGCGGGTGATCTCCTCTTTAGGAAGACACACTCCAGTTGAGCCTCCCTCACAGATTTGTAGAGCATTAACAACCTTCTTAGGCAATTTCTGATCAATACAAAACAAGATATATAAGTTAGTATGTCGATGTCATAAACCACATAGACAAATTGCATACACGCATGGCAACAAAAAAGAATTAAAAGAAAGTTATATGAATGTACCATGTGGTACAGCTTAAGATTCGTTTTGGTCAAGCGGGTTATGAATGGCAACCCGACAATTTTGCCCATGTTCGATTGAAGTTCCAGCAGATGCTCTTGCTCACTCTCAGTAAGCCGGCATCTTTGGGCGATGAGTGGTCCGAGATCACGCTTCTGCGAAGATGCTCCTGCCATGTTAAAGAATGGGCTGCGCATACAAATTTAGCACACATTAACAAATGGTAAAAGTGTAGGAAACACATTATAGGTATTACAGCGTCACAGCAACGTATTTCATCACAACAATTCAAATATTGTTTCTGCAAATACTTGCAAGTTATTTCAATGCTACAAGCACTAGTCATAGCATAGGAAATCTCCAGACTCCTATTCAGGCTTGTCAGTATTGTACATTAGATTTACTTTTTCATGCCTGATGTGCTAAGTTATAGCTATAGTGTATTCCTCCTATTAGGAAAACATTTATTCACAAGTGTTATCTGTTGCTCACCCTTGGCTAAGATTTTCAAGAAGTGGCACATGTTCTAACATATTCTAGTTTCTCTTATTTGTAGGCACACAATGATGCAACTTCCTATAAGTACAAGGTTATCAAGTATTGGGATATAATTAGCACACTTTACTCAAGGGATCGAGCTACTGAGCGGAGGCTAGGACTGCAGCTGAAAGCCGTGCAGAAATGGCGGACGAGAATGCTAACAATGACAACATCATTGATCAAGCTGTGTTGATATAATGAGCAGACAAGTGTATTTGTGGATACATTGATCTTTATTCATGTTGTAGTTGACTTTTATTTTGAAAATATCATATTTTATTTACATTATGTAATTGAATTTTGAAGCCAAATGTGTTGTTGATTTCACAATTGGCTTAAAATGGCAGCCAAACAGAAGCTGTAAATCATTTCATTTCAGAATTCCAGGTGGCAGCCAAACATAAAAAATCATTAAGGAATTTAAATTCCATCCAAATGAAGTGACATGGGGATTTCATTTCATTTTATTTCAACCAAATGAAATGAATGCATAGGAGCCAAACGAGCCCTAATATATTTTCCTACACATGCATTGTAGAGTTTAGACCTTATGCAATGTTTCCTTCCAGTAGTGTTTGATTCATGGGATTGTAATGTGCAGGAATTATTCCAGTATGTACACTAGTGTATTTTCATGGGAAATCTAGCTTCAGCACATAGCTCGTGGAAAACCCTACTGGACAAACAATGCAGACATGATTTCAGTGGGCCGCACAAGTAAATCCAACATGATTGGGCTCACCTTCAGCGCGGAGCAAGGTTGCGGAGATGCGGTCAACGCCGACGGGCCGGCGTCACGGTGGTGTGGCCGGAATCGATGCGGACGTGCACGTCGTTACGGGTGGCGGATGCATTGCGGAGATGCGCAGCGGCATGGCTGTGGAGAAGCGTGGTGGCGGGGATGTAGAAATACAGTCGTCGGTTGCTGGACGATCCTGACGGAGGCGATGCGGACGGCCACGGCGGTGCGGAGATGCGGCGGTGATTCGGAGATGCGGATGGAGAGGAGCAGTTTGGGGAAAGTACGAGAAGGGGCTAGGATATCTGCAGGGATAGATTTTTTCCCCAATTAGGTAAACTATTATTTGTACTAACATTGGTGCATGTTGGACCCACTTGTACTAACATTGGTGCATGTGGGACCCACTTATCAATGTTTAAAATAGCGGGCTATTTGATTTAGCGGCGCCGATTTTAAAAGCTATCAAAAGCTATAGCGGAGCTATAGCGCGCTATGCCTATTTAGCGGGTTTGCTAAATAATGATTTTTTTTAAAGAGCAGTACATATTGGTATATATATCAATAATTTACAAATATTTGACTGTTTTACAGATCAATGCTCTGATCAACTCACTTATAACAGGTTTGACAGTGCATAGTGCATATTACATAGTAAAATTTGAAACAGAGCCACTTATACTAGCATTGGTGCATGTGGGACCCAATGGCATCTGTGGTTCCTGTTTGGCTGAGTTTGGGCAAAATTTGACCCTGATGACACATGTGGGTCCAGTTACACTAGCATCGGTGCATGCGAGTACCGATGGCATCTATGGTTATTGTCTGAGTGAGTTTGGGCAAAAGTTTAACTGAAATTGTGCTTAAGTTGACCCTGGTGACACACGTGGGTCCATATACACTAGCATTGGTGCATGTGGGCCCAATGGCATCTGTGGGTTCTATGTTCACTCATATCGCCGCAAAAGTTGACCCTGATGACACATGTGGGTCCACTTAGCTAACATTGGTGCATGTGGGACCCTATGGCATCTGTGGGTCCAGTTTAACAAAGATTGGGCTTAAGCTGACCCTGATGACACATGTGGGCCCACATAGCTAGCAGCGGTGCATGTGGGACCCTATGGCATCTGTGGGTCCAATTTGACTAAGATTGGGCTTAATTTCACCCTGATGACACATGTTGGCCCACATAGCTAGCAGCGGTGCATGTGGGACCCTATGGCATCGGTGGGTCCAGTTTGACTAAGATTGGGCTTAATTTGACCCTAATGACACACGTGGGCCCAGTTTGACTAAGATTGGGCTTAAGTTGACCCTGATGACACACGTGGGTCCACATACACTAGCATTGGTGCATGTGGGCCCAATGGCATCTGTGGGTTCTATGTTGACTCATATCGCCGCAAAAGTTGACCCTAATGACACATGTGGGTCCACTTAGCTAACATTGGTGCATGTGGGACCCTATGGCATCTGTGGGTCCAGTTTGACTAAGATTGGGCTTAAGTTGACCCCGATGACACATGTGGGCCCACATAGCTAGCAGCGGTGCATGTGGGACCCTATGGCATCTGTGGGTCCAGTTTGACTAGATTGGCCTTAAGTTGACCCTGATGACACATGTGGGCCCACATAGCTAGCAGCGGTGCATGTGGGACCCTATGGCATCTGTGGGTCTAGTTTGACTAAGATTAAGCTATAAGTTGACCCTGATGACACACGTGGGCCCAGTTTGACTAAGATTGGGCTTAAGTTGACCCTGATGGCACACGTGGGCCCAGTTTGACTAAGATTGGGCTTAAGTTGACCCTGATGGCACACGTGGGTCCACATACACTAGCATTGGTGCATGTGGGCCCAATGGCATCTGTGGGTTCTATGTTGACTCATATCGCCGCAAAAGTTGACCCTGATGACACATGTGGGTTCACTTAGCTAACATTGGTGCATGTGGGACCCTATGGCATATGTGGGTCCAGTTTGACTAAGATTGGGCTTAAGCTGACCCTGATGACACATGTGGGCCCACATAGCTAGCAGCGGTGCATGTGGGACCCTATGGCATCTGTGGGTCTAATTTGACTAAGATTGGGCTTAAGTTGACCCCGATGACACATGTGGGCCCACTTACACTAGCAATGGTGCATGTGGGACCTAATGGCATATGTGGTTTCAGTTTGACTGAGATTGGGCAAAAGTTGATCCCGATGACAAATGTGGGTCCAATAACACTATCTTAAAATAACTTTGTAACGCTTGCGATTACAATTCTAGACTTTCATCAAGGCAAGTTTATATCTGTTGACAATCATATTCCTTTGAACTAGTATAGCCAGTGCACAAACACAACTAAACACACATATAACATTACATAGATATGTTTGCTAGCTCACGGTACTTTAAGAAACAAGCATACTAAAGTAGTTCAACTTAGAAAGTAAACAACAACAAAGTACCACGATTTGTACGACATAAACAACATACAACATCACGAATATAACTGGCTATAGTCTAGTAACGTGCATTAATTCCAGCCGGTGGCATTGGAGGCGGTGGGGTCGGTGGCTGTGTCGCCCTAGGCAGTGGTGGTGGTGTCGCCCCAGCCAGCGGTGGTGGTGTTGCCCCAGCCAGTGGTGTCGTTCTGCTCGACGTGCTGGTCATCTTCGCCTGCTTCCCGTTTGTGTTTGGCGACATGCACCACCTCTCCATCCGCCTCTTCCGCTCCCCAGACCTCCTGCTTCTCTTCCCAGATCACTGTCGCCTGTTCCCTTTCATCCTGCTGCGTTGCATCATCCTGCTCGTCATCTGCATCACTCTGGTCTCCAGCAGCTGCCGCCTCGGCCGCAGCTTTTGCCGCCTCGGCTTCTGCCGCCTCAGCCTTAGCTGCTGCCGCCTTTTCTGCTGCATTAATTGCAGCCTTGCGAGTCCCCCGGTCTAGCCCGTCCCTTGTGGTAATGAGCCTACGATACAGCTCGTAGGCAACATACCCGTCTCTTGCTGCATACTCTAGGTTCATCGCGGAAAGTGGCTTGTTCTCCCATACTTCGTGGCCATCCTTCGGGAGTGCCTTGCAATTCCCGAGATCTCTGTCAATGATGATCACTTCTAGAGATAACATCCTGTCCCTGTCATACGGCTAATTCCAATGGAACCGTTCTTCGGTCTTAAACATGTCTTGGATGTTGATGTGGTACTGTTCTGGAATGGTGATATCCTCATGTGCAAGCTTATCTTTATCACTCCTGATGTCCACGCTAGCGAAATTGATCCCCTTTTCCTGAAGGAACTCTACCAGTTTCGGACAAGGCTCCCTTATCGTGCAGTATAAATGCAAATTAAGACATGAAAATAATTTGGATGATGTACAATTATTTGATGATAATGTTAAACAAGGTAATTGCATAACCGTACCATCAGGCCATGTACAACACCCACAGATCATGCATAATACTTGAACTAACATGTCTAAGTATTTGAAATAAACGAGTGCAAGCAATGTATTTGCATTGGCTAATTATACATGATCTCAAATGGAAAATAAAAATATGCACATAACCAGTTTCGGACAAGGCTCCCTTCTCCTGCAGTATAGATGCAAACTATGACATGACAATAATTTGGATGGTGTACAATTATTTGATGACAACGTTGAACAAGGAAATTGTGAAACCGTGTTATTAGGCCACGTACAACGCCCATAGATCATGCATAATACTTGATCTAAAAAAATCCACAAGGACTTAAACCTATAGGAATTAAACAATGCACATAGGAAAAATTTCTAAGGATCAAAATCCTCCAAAATTCATATGAGATTCCTTTGAATCAAACAAGCCCTGCATCAAAGGAGGCCTGATGTGAAAACGTTCGTACAGGGTACAATCCTATGAATCAAACATGTGCTAATGGAAAAAACATAGGGATTGAATCCTGTACCAACCCATAGGAAATCCTTTGAATCAAAGGAGGCCTGAAATAGAAATGCTCATCCTTAGTACGTATATTACCTGTAGTAGTGGAACACGAGGACAGTCTCCTTCAGGGCGATCTGGACGACGGCGAGCTTTTGTGACGGAGCTTCGTCCCGCCTATTCCTTATGTACTCGATGTCGAGTCCGAGGAAGTTGTAAGTCTCTTTCTCGAGCAATTGCTCGAACTTCTCTAGCATGTGATTCAAGTAGTTCATATCGTTGGTGTACACCACCTCCATAATCTTCGTGCCATAGGCACAGATGGGCTTGATGTCAACCGTGGTTTTCCTGTCATCGAGGATGTCTCCATAGGGATCCATGGATGCTGAGTTCCCCATCGTGTGGAGGAGGAAGACGCGAGAGGAAGAAGAACAGACAAGAAGCGGACGTGTTGCGGTTATTGTGGTGTTACGGCGGCGGTGGAGTCGAGGCGGAGGGCCCGTACATCGATGTAGTCGACCTGTTATGGTGCGATGCGGTTAGTGCGGTGCAGTGCGGTCAGTTTTGTTACGGTGCGACGCGTTTAGGAGTGGTGCGATGCGGTTATTGCGGTGCAGCGGGGTAAGTTTTAATTTGTTATGGTGCCACGTGTTTAGGTGTGGTGCATGCGATGCGGTTATTGCGGTGCAGCAGTGGGATCAGGTTTGTTATGATGCGACGCGTGTAGGTGTGGTGCGGTCCGGTCGTGGCTGCAAACTTTCAACAATTGAACGCATGGGGCTTTCACCAATCCTCTGGTCGTGGCTGCAACTTAATTTCAAAAATTGAATCCACGACTTTCCTACAACTTTCAACTCAAGTTTGACCTAAGCTTGTACAGTGCATAACTAATTCAAAATATCTCATAAAATTGAAAACCTACACACTGATAAATTTTACGTGAACTAGTTGACACGAACAATTTTAAACTTGAAACATTTCATTCTCATCAAAATAACAATCCCGCATATGAGCTTCCACATAGAATGTACCATGACTCACGTGGGTCCACATACACAAGCATTGGTGCAAGTGGGCCCAATAGCATATGTGGGTCCAGTTTGACTAAGATTGGGCTTAAGTTGACCCTGATGACACATGTGGGACCACATAGCTAGCAGCGGTGCATGTGGGACCCTATGGCATCTGTGGGTCTAGTTTGACTAAGATTGGGCTTAAGTTGACCCTGATGACACATGCAGGCCCACAGAGCTAGCAGCGGTGCATGTGGGACCCTATGGCATCTGTGGGTCCAGTTTGACTAAGATTAGGCTTAAGTTGACCCTGATGACACATGTGAGCCCACATAGCTAGCAGCGGTGCATGTGGGCCCCTATGGCATCTGTGGGTCCAGTTTGACTAAGATTGGGCTTAAGTTAACCCTGATGACACACGTGGGCCCAGTTTGACTAAGATTGGGCTTAAGTTGACCCTGATGACACACGTGGGGCCACATACACTAGCATTGGTGCATGTGGGCCCAATGGCATCTGTGGGTTCTATGTTGACTCATATCGCCGTAAAAGTTGACTCTAATGACACATGTGGGTCCACTTAGCTAACATTGGTGCATGTGGGACCCTATGGCATCTGTGGGTCCAGTTTGACTAAGATTGGGCTTAAGCTGACCCTGATGACACAGGTGGGCCCACATAGCTAGCATCGGTGCATGTGGGACCCTATGGCATATGTGGGTACAGTTTGACTAAGATTGGGCTTAAGTTGACACTGATGACAAATGTGGGCCCACATAGCTAGCACCAAGTGTTTCCACGAAGCCGTGGATTTTTGCCCGGTTTCCACGTTTTGGCCATTCGGTCCAACGTATCGCCTAGTTTTGGCATGTTTTGAGCGTAACCGACACACGCGAGACGCTAGTCGTGTTTTCCACGATGTCTCTCGGTTTCCACGTTTTGCCCGTTCGGTCCAACGTCTCGCCCAGATTTGGCCTGTTTTGAGCGTAGCCGACACACGCGAGACGCTAGTCGTGTTTTCCATAATGTCGAGCACCAAGTGTTTCCGCTACTATATGCCAAGATACTTCCATGATGTTGAGGTACGTTCTTCCAGACTTGTTCAGTGTTTTGTTTCGCCAGGTTGTTATGGATTTTGTTCCTTCTGGCAATGTTGTCATCTTGCTGCCTTGTTCGAATAGGAATGACCGAGTGTTAGCTTTTTAGATGCATGATGTTCAAACTCATGAACTTGGCTTGGTCAAAATCGCGTCGAACAAATATAATGCATTATGATGTGCAAGCTCTCTTTCAAAGTTCTACCAATGTACAAACCGCATGCTATACCTCCATTTTAACAACATATAAAAATATGGTATCAAAAATTGAAAGTTAACTTGCTCAAAATTCAAATTTGATTTGGAGGTGATTTAGTATTTTCAAATTTCTACATGCACCAAGTTTCGAATCTGAAAAAACTCTACAAACGAATAATGTGGCCCCTACATTCCTTCTAACAATGGTGAAAACCTTATGGAATTCAGATAAACATAGCTCCTCAAATCCAAATCTGAATTTTTCTAAAATTCATGTCAAAACCACCTATTTGATGTGTTTAACTGAATTTTCAAATTTGTACATGCACCA
This sequence comes from Avena eriantha, assembly GCA_910589775.1. Taxonomy (NCBI): domain Eukaryota; kingdom Viridiplantae; phylum Streptophyta; class Magnoliopsida; order Poales; family Poaceae; genus Avena; species Avena eriantha. The sequence continues at coordinate 329,274,729 of OU342741.1, read as the reverse complement.
AGTTTTGAATCTGAAAAAACTCTACAAATAAATAATGTGGCCCCTACAGTCCTTCAAACAATGGTAAAACCCTCATGCAATTCAGACAAACACAGCTCGTCAAATCCAAATCTGGATTTTTATCAAAAAATTCTGAAAACTAGCCAGAATCTACAAAATATTTAAAAATGATAAAACAAGAGTAAAAAACATAAGTACATAAAAATATTACATTTATTTTACATACAGTTATCGAATCTTTATTACAAGCTATATTACAACTTACAAGTAATATTGAAATAATAACAAAATGTTTAAAAAAGGAACTCAGCCCAGCCAGGCCTTCTGCCCGGACAAGCTACCTACAACCGAACTAGGCCTCTTTCAGCCCATTATGTCTCCAATGCCGCACGACGTCAGACGGATCGGACGTTGGGAGTTTAGTCCCACCTCGCCAACTGGAGAGGATTCCGACCAGCTTAAATAGTCGCGCGTTTGGCTGCTATCAACAGCCTCTCTGTTCTATCTTACTTGCTATCAGGAATTCTACTTTGGGCCATTGGGCCTACTGGCAGGTCACGGGCCTGCATCCTGGCCATTCATTTGGTTTCTAGTCGTATCCAGGCCGTGATTCCCTTGAGAAATATCCTGCCAGTGGATGGCCTTTTTTTGCTTTATTTGATCCTTTTTGTCCTATATTTTAACATAAATTCATACGTTTTTAATACAAGTTTAGATGGCATAGTGCATATACAGCACTATCTCTGTACTTAAATGGCCCAAACCATTTCAAATTTTGAAACACTACTACAATTTGCTACACCTATCAAAACCTTCCAATTTAGAATTGACGCAATGAAATACATTTTTCTAACTGGCAGCACAACTATCATGGCACAACACAGATACATATGTAAGAAACAAGCAATTAAGAGCATGTAACCATAACCTTACTAGCAGCATAATAACATAGTAGTCTTACAGGAACTTCACCCTACCATCACAAGGTTATCACTTATAACCACACTACCAAAAGAACATAGTTCTCAACCACTTCTACCTAGTTAACCAGTTCGACATATTAACCATATATACATCATCTCTATAATGATGATGTGACCATACATACTAGCAGCTGATATCAATATTCACTCCTCTTCAGTCTCGGAGTCGTTGAGCACAAACTCATCTAGCTGGAGGACCCTGAGTAGAGCTTCGTGCCTGCCACGATCATGCAGGTCACCCTCAAAGTAGTCATCACCCAGACGTCCACGAGTGGCTACCTCTCGGACATGCTGCACAAGCCCCACCCTCAATCCCCCATGTGGCTTGAAGTGGTGGAATGGGCACCTGTAGAACTCGGTGCTGAATGGCAGGTAAGCAGAAATCCCCTTGTGCCTGAGCTTCTTTTCTTCTTTCCTCACAAAGGACTTGTATGTCCATTTCTCCACTTCAACATCTGAACCAGAGAAGTACTGCACAATAAATAAAACAAGAAAACAGTTAGTACTGCCTACTAAATATAAAAACCTACTACTTTTGTGCATGTCCAAATGCACTACAGCTGCTTGGAATAACATACCTCCTCATCAGGCCACGGGGAGAGTACATCATAGGCATCACCTGGGGTTGGTGCCTGCCAGACAATTAAGATAAATGAACACTAGCATTTAAGGTAATTACTAAAAACATTCAATATTAATAAATGAAAAACAGTAGCAAAAATTAATAGCACAATAATTCGACTTCACAAATCTGATCATAAAAACAACATTGATTCAAGAAACAAATCATTAAACTACATTAATGCTTTTTATACTACATTCCATTAAATTACAATGATTATTTGGAGGTTGGAATTGAAGGTAAAGAAACTAGACTATACATTCAAACAAAAAAAATATCAAGGATCAATCAGTTTAGTATCAGGTTGCATGAAGCTCCAGCAAGTCAAAATAGAGTAGTACAAAGTCTGTAAACTAATTAGTCTACACAAATCTGTTCATACAAGCATAAGCATCTAAAGAAATGTGTCTTAAATCAATTGGTACAAGTAAAGGAAAACAAAAGTAAGTACACAGATCACTGCTTTGCACACTATTATGAGGCACCACTACAATCAATTAATAACATCCATGCCATATGGTTATAACCACATTGTTCAGATCTAATGCTAGAAGTTAATAAAATTCTATAAGTAATTTTAACACGTTTCCTGTAAAAGCAATTAAAGCAAAAAAAGGAAACTACAAAAGTATACCGAAGCTAGATAACCACATTATATCACAGCAGCTAATTCAGACTAGTTGAATAGTTGTAGCCAGCTAACCACATTATACCACATGTACAAAAAAAAACAAGCCATACTGTTAACTAGTTGAAACTAACTAACCACATTATATCACAGCAGCTCAAATGCGAATCATGTAAACCATCTTCCTTCAACATAATACGAATTAACTACAAATTAAACTCTATCAATTTAACAACAAATAAACCATCTTCCTACTAATTGGAAAAACTTCACCAATGGACTATCAACATTGGTCATCTATACAAAATTACACAACGAATCTACATACCCAGCCTTCCATCCAATAAATCCCTAAGGCCCCCGGTCGTTTTACTTTGGATTGTCCTGGTTTGACATGGATTGATGTGGTTTAAATCCTATCTAAGTCAAAATATACTCTAATCCAATCTAACGTAGAGGTGGGTTAACCGAACATAGCCCAAAGGATATGAATCCCTAACACTGAAAGAGCTGAATCTACAAAACACATCTTACTTCCAAATAATTTGAAGGGATTGAACAGAAATTAGAAGAAAATAATACTAACCTGCATCGCGGCGACCTGTGGAGACTGGACCGGTGCTAGATCCTCTGCGCCGCCGACCGGCACGTTCAGATCCAGCATTTCCACCTCGCCGAGGTCCGCATGCACCAACTCCTCCTCTCCGAACGCCGCATCGACCAGAGCGGCCAGCGTGGACCGACGACCTCCTCTACCGCCATGGCCCTCCACCACCTCGACCGCATCTGGGCGGCTCATGGCTCCAAACCCCGCCCTTGCAGAACCGCCTGCATCGCCGCCGGAACCCACTCCCGCCATAGTCGGCATCGTAATATCGCGGTATGGGAGAGCTCGAAGGCCTTAGGCGGAGGAGACGATGGGGAGAGCTAGGGTTTTCTCCCGCGCTCTTCTTTCCATATCTGGTGAGGCAAAAGGGGGCAAATGGTGAGGATGAGGCCAGGAGAAGCGGCCGAGGGAGCTCTTATACGTCGCGTCGGTTCGTTTCAGCTGACGTCACCACCGCGCACGTGACACCCACCCGTACAAAACTGAATTTTTTCAGCAGACTACTTCTATTTTCTGGATAACTGAATTTTCAAATTTTCTACATGAACCAAGTTTTGAATATGAAAAAACTCTACAAATGGAAAATGTGTCCCTTGGAGTCCTTCAAATAATGGTAAAAACCTCATGGAATTCAGACATACACAACTCCTGAAATCCAAATCTGAATTTTTAGGTCAAATTCGCGTCGAACGCAGAGGACGCATATGTACGAACCAAGCTGACCTAACAATATATCCATGATTAAACCACATCTTGTGGACCTAAAAATGATTTTTGCCAAAACAAATTAGGTTGCAATGATGTAGATGTAGATCAATATTTCAATGTTTTGACCATATTGACCAAAATTTGACTTGAGGTAAAATTTGAGCAAACAATCATTTTACAATGAACAAAGTGGTCACATTCCAACTAAATGAGCCCAAATACCATACCATGTTGGTGAAATACAAATTTTATTCAAATTTTTGAACTACCTTTACAAAATGTAGTTGAATTTCAATTATTAAAATGGGAAAATGGTATTTGAAATCATAATTGGACCAAAAACCCAAAAGATGAAATGTGTGCTATGACAAGATACACCTACATGCCAAATCTTAGACCATTCTGAGAAATTATGCCATGGAGTTGGGCATCTCCTAGGTAATTTGGGTACTTACACATGAGACTCACACTTGAAACCAAGTGTGAGAGAGCAACCTCAACTTTCATTCAACAAACTCAAGGTTTATTATTTTTTGTGTAAACTAGGATACAATGTAAGACACATGGCCAATGTTTTACTTTTTTTGATTTTTTTTAATTTGTATCAATTAGTATCCTGTTTGCTTAATTTTAATTTACTTTTTTACCATTTTCTTAATTTGCTGCTTATTAATGTGTTGATTCCATAGTGTGTATCAATTAGTATCCTATTAAGTGTAATGATCAATGCATTTGAAACTTAAATTCATCCGAGTCTTGTTTCATTCTAGTGATTATGATTGCTCATATGATATCTATCAGTTAATAGTTATCAGATTACATTCTGAATTTATATAATATAGAATTTGTAGAGATTTCCGTTGCAACGCGCCACTCTCCCAAATGTCATGCGTGGGTCCAATGTGAAAGCGATGGGAAAGTGGACTACATATGCAGGACTACACGATTCCATACCCACGCGTGCACCAGAGGAAACCGAACCACCATCATCATATATAACACATCGGTCTCATCGTCTCTCCCACCATCGTCCACTTCTTCCCCAACTGCCGAAAACCCCAATCTGCTCCCACCACCGCACCACCAATCTCATCCCTTAGTGAATCTGCAAGATGAAGTGTGCTCGCGAAGATGAGCCGGAGTCGAAGGCGGTCTGCGGCTCTGGCGATGCACCCGTGGTCATCGCCGCGGTGGCGGGCGAGGAGTCTTCTTCGGGAGCACCAGCCGCTCGTCGGCGCGCCGTGACCGTTGCGGACTCCACCGTACCGGTCGTGGTCGTCGTCGATGATGAGAAGAAGGAGGACGTCGTGGCTCCCGCGACAGATCTACAGAACCCGCATGCAGGTCACCAGGTCATCGTCGTGCCGGACAATGAGTACTATGACGGCGAAGACCCTGACTCCATCGAGTACCTCTATGAACAAGCCCGCAAAGAAGATGTACCGTTCAAGGAGGAGGCCTCCGACGACGGCACCGAGGTTCTGAGTTGTTCTGTTCGATCTCCTCTGTTCATCTTACTGTTCACATAGGGTTTGTTCGTAGAGTAGATTGATTTGTGCTGTCTAGGTGGTCTTCTAGATATTCCTGATTCTAGGGTTCGTACGGTTCCTTTGTAGTTGACTTTGATTTGATCTTCCATATAGTATTCTTACTCATATGATATATATGGGTTCATGGTTATCAGATTAATTTCTGAATGTTGTGCCTTAAATTCATCCGAGTCTGATTTGATTGTAGAGATTATGATAACAAAGATTTTTGTTGGGAAGAAAAGATTGATCTGATGCATAGAATTTATAATTACCATTTTCTTAATTTGCTGCTTATTAATGTGTTGATTCCATAGTGTGTATCATTAGTATCCTGTTAAGTGTAATGATCAATGCGTTTGAAAGTTAAATTCATCCAAGTCTTGTTTCATTCTAGTGATTATGATTGCTCATATGATATCTATCAGTTAATAGTTATCAGATTACATTCTGAATGTGTTAAGGTAGTTACCTTGCACATGATTGATCAACACAGGCGACTTAAATTTATTTGAGTCTAATTTGATTGTAGAGATTATGATAGCAAGAATTTTGTTTGGGAAAAAGGATTGATCTGATGCATGGAATCATAATTACCATTATCTAATTTGCTGCTTATTAATGTGATGATTCCATAGTGTGTTTGAATCAGTATCTGTTTAGTGTAATGATCAATTGTTTTAAAACTTAAATTCATCCAAGCCTTCTTTAATTCTACTTATTATGATTGCTCATATGATATCTATCGGTTCATAGTTATCAGATAACTTCTGAATGTGTTAAGGTAGTTAACTTGTAAATGATTCATCATTAAGTGCCTTAAATTCATCTGAGTCTAATTTGATTGTAGAGATTATGAACAAGAATTTTATTTGGAAAGAAATGATTATCTGATAAATGGAATTTAATTTGTAATGATCAATGCGTTTGAAACTTAAATTCATCCGAGTCTTCTTTCATTCTAGTGATTATAATTGCAAGAATTTTATTTAGGCAAAATTGGTTATTTGCCCCTAAAGTTCACATGCCTTGAATTATGTCCCCAAAGAATATTGTTCTTTAATAAATTATCCATTATGACTTTGAAGCAGATAGAAATGAACGCTTAGGTCCATTTCCAGCGCTCACTAGACATGATAAGACAAAACTGTCCTCGATCATCAAATATTGGTCACACAACATTATCCTCGATTCATCAAATGTTAGTACTATCACCGCAACACAAAACTGTCCTCGATTCATCAAATGTTAGTACTATCACCGCAACAATTTAGAATAATTTGGCAGCATTGTTAATTTTTTACAGCTTATTTGGTTGATCGTTGTTGTGCTCCTGTTTATCTCACTTCTTACGTATTCAAAATTCACAGGAAGACTCTGACGACGTGGGCCACGGCAAGGACGAATAGGACCGCAGAGCCGCTTTGTTCTTAGCGGCTGGTGAGTGGCCAGATACCTTTCCGCAGACGCGGGAGCTATCTTGCCCATTCTGCGGCAGGGTCATCACCAAGAACTTAGAGAGCATGATCCAGCAGCGGCGGATGGCGTTGGCGTAGGCAGCAGGCAGAAGCACAAGGGCCACACCAAGGCGAAGCATGCCGCCTTTGGCAGATTCCTCGACAAGTACGTCAAGGGTGGCCTCATCCCGGTTATTGGTCCTGCTGTTGGCCTCATGTTCTGTTTCCACAAGTTTAGTTTATGTTTGTGTTGTCCCCCTGGAGATAAGAGAAACTGTGTGTTGTTTGAAGACTAAGTTTTTATTATGTATGGTGGAAGCTGGGCAATCATACCCAGTTGTTTAAGACTATGTTAATGGTATGGAGTTTGCTGTTGCGTTACTAGTGCACTTGTTATCTGAATTCTCATGTTGATGCACACTGCATTG